>CACSLK010032525.1:5224549-5237681 GCA_902706635.1 Striga hermonthica | reverse complement strand
TTATTCCGGTATTATTGCAAGAGATTTTTCTTTTGTCATTCTTGAGTTGCTGGGATTGGGATTATTGTTTACCATTTTACCTTAATATTTTAATTTACATCTTCCGCATTGCGCATCTGAGCCCTACAAGTGGTATCAGAGCTCACGTCGGGCTCTGTATCGACCAGTGTAAATTAAATGGAGGAGAATGTGGGTACCATGGTGAAGCTCACAGCAACAAATTACTCCATTTGGAAGCCAAAAATGGAGGACATACTTTTCTACAAAGATCTATACGATCCTGTAGAAAAGGGAGACAACAAGCCAGATGACGTGAAGGATGACGATTTGGAAAAAGTTACACAGAAAGTGTAACACCCCACTTTGATTTTAAAGAAATTCCAGACATTTCCAAAATCAGTATTTATTTTTTTGAGATCTTTTTCGAAACCCAATGGGTGTTAAACAACATTTTTCTTAACCCAAGTCATATCTGGGCCCACGGGGATTCATTACCTGTTTTTTCACAAATGGTTTTCATTAACCAGAACATATCATACGAGACTTAATACTCAACATGAATAATCAACCACATCATCATACCCAATAATCAAGGGTTCCACAAGTTTTCCAAAAACAAACAAGTCATAAGTTTTGGAAAAAGGTTTAAGCAAGTCTCAACATAAAGGTTCATACTTTTTTATTTATTCAAACAGAAGCAATAAATGCATGACCGACCCACTCGCCTCTTCTCGTCACCCAGCTCCTGCTTAACCTGCATCGGTGAAGAGCAGGTGGGGATGAGCACAAGATAAAAAGCGTGCTCACCACTATGCACATATATCATCAATAATAATGTAAAGGAGGTATGGTTACAGCATGGACATAAATAAATTATTCTATCACGTCTCCTAATCACATCACAACATATTACCCACGTGTACACATCTTTCATTAGCCAAGGAAAGGGGATTCATTACCCTAACTCATGGGGGTACGTGCCATACAACAAGACACGGCCTTTCATTAGGTCTTACAGAGACTTACCTTGCAAGGGTAACCGTATTACATCGACGGGGACAACCGTACCGACGGCCAAATCGGCTCACGCCGATAGGATACGTGGTTTACATGCATACTTAAATCATACCAACTCAACATTAAAGAAACACATACGACATAGCAAATTTTAGATTAAAACCCACCTGGAATCGGTTGATCAAGCAAATTAACCAGAAGTCGTAGGTGGTTGAGATACTGCTCGTCAGAAACCTACATAGGTCAAGACAGTCCCATAAGCAACTATCTCGACTCTTGCACAGATAACGAGAATTATACTTAGTCGAATCACCTCGACTAAGAAACTCATGGAAGTTGTGGAGTTGGAACATTACGACGACTCCTAGACTCGACCAACCAATTAAGTAATCTTATAAAAGCAAGAAATGAAATTTTGACATAAAAACGGGGTCAACGGGTCAAGCAATTGTCAACAAGCCAAAAACGATTAAAAAGGACTAGTTCAAAATAAATTGAATGAGACCATAAGGGGTTAGGCTTGGACTTTACAGTTCAAATTTTTACAGCATATAAATGGCTGCAAATCACACATTTTCACCAAAGGAAAACCCCTAAACATGCTCCTAACCGATTTAAATAGATTTAGCAAAATCTGGCCAGAATGCAAATTAATTCATTTAAAATAGCTACAGTCTGAATTTTAATTGGAAATCTTTACAACAGCCAGATATCATTAAGAACAACAACATATCCAAATATTAGCCATTTTGGACGAGAACTCGATTTTACATGAATTTATTACGAAATAGTCCAGAAACGGTTTTCGAGTTTTGACAAGGCTACAAGCCATATAAAAATCTCAAATTTTATCTACATGTAATATATCAGCATTGTTACCACATATCCAAAAATCAAAATTTTTGGAGCAATACTCAATTTATAGTGGTTTTTTTCAAAAACGAGTTGCAGCACGATTTTTAAAAACCCATAACTTACAATATACATATCGAAACGACGCAAGGCCAAAGCCGTTGTGTCAAGGACATTCCTAAGTCCAATAATCCACACTACTTCCACGAGAATTAACATATTAACCACAGTTTGATAATTTTCCAAAGTGACGACAATCACTTTGGTATCCAATTTCAACATATATATCAATAACTACACAAGAGGCTCAACTACGACATATAATTAGTCAAACCCACACGTTCAGCAAGAGAACACGTATACGAGCACTAAACACATATATACGAACGAAATATTTAGTCGAGGGTTAGCCCGGGTACCGTTCTCGGGACGGGGTTACGAAACGGGCAACATAAAGGTCGAAAGGGCTTGCTAATGGGATCACGGGACCGTCGGGACTGCAGCGATCAAGCTCGGGACGATTCAAAAAGCAGCAACACACGAACAGGGTTGCCGCGAGCGGGCTGGTCGACGTCGGAAAACCGCTGGTTCACGGCGAGGGTTCGTGGGAACACGCAAGGAATCGCCGGAGATGGCTGCTGCGTGACTTCGGGGATGGCCGGATCTAGTCGCACGGAAGGATGATGATCACCGGACTGTTGAAGTTCTGCTCGCGGTGATGAAGGTGCTCCGATGATGATGGCAGCCTGAGGATGAACGTCGATGATGATGGTGGTCGCGGAGGTTTGCGTTGAGGGACAACAAGAGACACAACAAAAGCGAAGGATTTTCTTCTTCTTTTCTGGTCGCGATCGGGAATAGAGAGATATGAGATTACAATGACTGCGTGTGATTTGAAGAAGAATAAAAGGGTTTCTGCCATATGCTATTCGAATTGCGAGAGGAAAAGGAAAAATATTGGGCCAACTTACTCATAATTGGGCCGAAAATCCAATTCATAAATTGGGATAGACATTAATTCGAAATGGGGCCAAATTAAATAGCACAAAGGGTCCAAAACATATAATTCCAAGGCTCGGATCGCACGATATTTAAAATAAAACGGGACATTAATATATATATATATATATATATATATATAACACATTTATTTATTTATAATATTAGGCAATTAATCAATTAGTCAACTAATAGAATAATAATAATAATAATAATAATAATAATAATAATAATAATAATAATAACAATAATAATAATAATAATATTAATCGAAAATAACTCCCATAAACGACGGGTTAAGTTCGAACTACGCGATTAAACCGAAATCGTCGAACAACGAACGTTTAAAATAAAACGCTCAAGTACTCCAACCTTTTATTCAAGACGACATCGCGACTATCAAAAATAATTATAATCACATAAATAATATTTGATAAATAGAATATTCCGAGAAATTCTATAAATCGAACGGGGCGTTATAATCTATCCCCCTTAAAATATTTCCGTCCTCGGAAATACAAAAGAACACGCATCCAAAGGAAATCGACATACTCGAAAAGCATACACTCACGTACCGGACTCAATCCAACTCGTCCTATGCTCATATGTTTACCTTCTTGCTTGGGAGGGTGATCATTCCTGCCCGAGCTCATGCGTACATCTTCTTGCAAGGAACCCAGTTCGGCTTGGCCTATACTCATGAGTATCAACAATTAACTTCGTACCTAACAACACACAAGACCTGAACAGGTCGTTCGGTGTATTGCCAGCGTACTCCGACTACCTCACTAACAAGGTGGACACGTGACGCCAAGTTTCAGCCTCGTATTCTAAGTCATACCGATAACTTGCTCACGGTTTTATCAAGGACCGAGTGTCTCCATCAGAGACTATGAAACGATATACAGCACACCCTAGATGCTCATACCAACACGATATTGACTCTACGAGTCGAACGCAACCCTTATGTGCAAACATAAGGTTTGACCAATAGCAATACGACGTTACCAAATTTGCCCACTCGAGAAACTCTCAAATAAGTCATAGAGACTCATGGACTACACTCCCCAATCTGAAATCATCGATTAAGGATTACACACATTTAGTGGGACTTGGAGCTCTCGGTTCAAGGTTTGGCCGTACACAGTGACCTGGGGAGTTTGGCATTCGGTGATGGCGGCGGCAACTCTCGTGCGAGTCAACGGTCGGCCACTGCAGTTGGCCTCACGTCTCTCAGCACGGGCGTGCGGCTCAGCCACCACTTCGCGTGGCTACACCCAGTCAGGTTCGGCACTGGGTTCGAGGTGCATTCCAGAAATTTTAATTTGCGGGTTCCACAATTCCTGAGTACTCCGATAGACCAAAGGGTTTTCTCCAAAATACTCGAAACTACACAGGTGTGGGTTTGACAACAACAATTTCCCCAAAAAGGATCGAACATTGGCATCACTGCCAGGAACATTCCTAACTCGACGGTCAACGCCGAACAACAACATGGTTAGCTCGTTTGACTCTTCCGAACAACAATGTCAGCCGTCACGACAGCTTTTACTCTGGCAGCTAATCGTGCCGTTAGTCCTAAACGAGTTCATCCCCATACACAGCATATAGCTTTCACACTTCGAGGTCTAGCATAAAGCTTCTCTCGCAAGTGTTTCCAGATAACATTATAATACTAATCAGATTAAGTCACATAGGGCACATATACATGAAAATTGACGAAAAGCAAATTTTGAAATTCACAACTCCATTTGGAAACCTAAGCATGAACTTGCACCAATTTCCAGCATGCGTGATGGATTTAAAATGCATATAGCTTTCAGTTTACATATCGTATCATGATGAAACCACTTGGAAAATATTTCTAACTCAGGCCTCTATCACTTTAATGCAGAACACTCAGGCAGATAAAATCATTTAAATGCACATAATACAACAAACATACAAAACATAGGTGCAGTGGATAAATAAAGACATACAGCTTGACAGGTTCTCAGTGTATGCACAATAACCGAAGCTACATACATGATAATACTGAAATTCAAAAACTCCAAGATAGCTAACTCAATTATCTACAATTTTCATGTTGATCACTTAAGCCAATAGTAACTTTAAAACCAAGTTTCAGCATAAAGCATTTAGATCAAGAAATCTGCCAACGAAACTATTTATAAATTTGCAGCAGTTCACTAAAACAATGATATCTCCTGTTATAACACTCTAATTCAAACAACCTCAAAACTTACAGAAACTACACTAGAAAAGTTACAAGTTTCAAGAAGAGCATTGTTAAGAATCATCACGTTAAAGGCCCCATTTTAGAACATACATTTAAGTCATATACATTGTCACTATTTCAAAAATTCTGTGCATAACTCCATCTTTGAAAATTCATATAAAATCAACCAGAACCCTAACTAACATGATTTTAACTTCCAGAGAAAGCTTATAACATGTAATACAAGCTTCATGTTGATCATATTTTCACATGGTCACATTAACATTGTCAAAAACAGCCCAACATCATGATTCATAATTCTACCCGGAATTTCTAAAAACTGCTTGCAGTTTCAACTTCAAAAATTCATAACAAATTCAATTCAACTCCGAATCATGAAATTCCAAAACTCGTAGAAACCTCACTCAAAGCACTACAAAATTTATGAAGAACTCTTAACCAGAAAACAGATTTTAAGCCACGATAATCTGAGCACAAACAGAGGTTATAACGAGAAGTTCTCATACGATTTTCAGCACAAAAACATAATTTCATGTACATAGCATCAGGGGTCACATGTAATCACAATATACACCTCATGTACGCGCATATACAATATAAGAAAGTCAGCCCTAACATGATTTTTAACACAAATTCACATAAACTCATACGATCACCACATAACACGTTTTAAAGAATCCCAGTCGTGCAATAATCGTCAAGTTCAATCATATAAGCATGCTTTTCATGACATCAAATTTTAACATATCGAGTCATATAGAGCCACAACATCATGCTTAACTACAAATTCATACCTTTTCCAACTGTGTGACTCGCATTCAACTCACAAGATATTCACGCGATGTCAGAGCAGTCCACTCGTCCTATGGACGACGTCGTCGTCTTTCATCCATGCATCAGCCTTCAGGACTTATGCTCGATCTAACATACGAGAATTATCAACCATCGTCCCCCTCGAGGCTTAGCCACTCTCAAGAGTTACGGCGGTGATACACATTAAATTCTCCTAGATTATGAGGGTCAATTAGTAACCAATTCGCGACATCTAAAAGACACTCCTGGTCCTCGACGACTGAGGTTCTAATTCCCCGAGTGATCTCATACACTAGAAATTCACTCGGTACTTAACCTTTCTCTTTCGAGATGGGTCACAAATGGTCCTATTCTAAGGACACGAAACGAATCTAATAGCGAGAAATGCTATAAACAGCACTTATCTCAATGATAATATACTGAAAATCACAACTAGGAATCTCTATAATCCGAACTTAACTCTATATTACTAGAGTTCAATGTCAAACAATAGAGTTCACATAACCTGAGATGGATAGATTTCCTAAGCCCCAAAACAACATATATATCACTTCATGAGTAGTCTCATTGCTACTCATGCAAAACCTCATAAATAGTTTCATTGCTACTCATGTAAAACACCACAAGTAGTTTCATTGCTACTCGTTTCATTATAAGTATTTTCATTAATACTTATATAAAACATACCTTAAGCAGCGCGGAGTGACGGAGACGAGTGGTCATATTACGAGGTCTAAACACATATTCACATATAAACCAGTCTACAAAAACGCAGACTGGCTCTGATACCAAACTGTAACACCCCACTTTGATTTTAAAGAAATTCCAGACATTTCCAAAATCAGTATTTATTTTTTTGAGATCTTTTCCGAAACCCAATGGGTGTTAAACAACATTTTTCTTAACCCAAGTCATATCTGGGCCCACGGGGATTCATTACCTGGTTTTTCACAAATGGTTTTCATTAACCAGAACATATCATACGAGACTTAATACTCAACATGAATAATCAACCACATCATCATACCCAATAATCAAGGGTTCCACAAGTTTTCCAAAAACAAACAAGTCATAAGTTTTGGAAAAAGGTTTAAGCAAGTCTCAACATAAAGGTTCATAC
Source organism: Striga hermonthica (assembly GCA_902706635.1). NCBI lineage: Eukaryota > Viridiplantae > Streptophyta > Magnoliopsida > Lamiales > Orobanchaceae > Striga > Striga hermonthica. The sequence continues at coordinate 5,230,641 of CACSLK010032525.1, read as the reverse complement.
ATTTTTATTTATTCAAACGGAAGCAATAAATGCATGACCGACCCACTCGCCTCTTCTCGTCACCCAGCTCCTGCTTAACCTGCATCGGTGAAGAGCAGGTGGGGATGAGCACAAGATGAAAAGCGTGCTCACCACTATGCACATATATCATCAATAATAATGTAAAGGAGGTATGGTTACAGCATGGACATAAATCAATTATTCTGTCACGTCTCCTAATCACATCACTGTTGGTGTTATATACTTAAGCTTTGCTTTAGTGGATATTACACTTGTTATTCCTTGATGAATGAGAATTATGTTTGGTTAAATAAGTTCCACGTTCTGTTGTTTTGCATGTAGATAAGTGGGTCGTCATCGGGCGTACCGAAGATCACTATATCAGTTACTTGCGAAACAAGAATCGTTGGTTCACAACCTAGATGGAATTGAACAACCCATCGGAACGGTTGTAGTGTCAACCGTACGGTTTGTCTTGACCGATTAGTTGCGCTAGTACATTAATGTATTGAACAGGATCCCAGAGAGGGATGTTCGTTTTGTACTGATCGTCGTAAACGAACTAGGCCTCAGTTAATTAGTGCGTGCTCTTAACCCGTAAGATATTAAATAGGCATGTGCACATAATTGTTGTTGCTTTGATTCTTTGGGTGAGATCCAAGCTGGGTCGACATACTTAATGAATTAGGTAATGACATTGTGTGTTCGATGTGCTATTAGGATATTTACGGTCACCATGTGCGTTAGTATGATGATGTCCCCGAAGTGAGTTCATGAAGAAATATTATGCTAAACCCTGCAGGTGGATTTATTCCGGCATAATATGAATGCTATGAGCGAGCGCTAGCTTCGGTAATATAATATATTAATTAATTCTTGATTATTAGTGATCGAATTAATTAATGGACATTATATCTTAAACATGGGGAGGTAAATCGGATAATTATAATACGGAGTCTCAAATGTAATTTGGGATAGGTGAGGGGAGTGCAATAATATTATTGTGGTGGACTTTAATATTATTAATATATTAATTGTGGGGTTGCTCCACAGTATTAATATATTAGAAGCCCTTATCCTATTCTCCTTAGGGTCCCTACTGTAGCTCTATATATACAACATTAGGCTCATGGAAGAAGAAAACACAATCCCATAACTTTGGGAAGTTGTCCGCCCTCTTTCTCTCTCTCTCTTCCAAGGAGTAGTTCTATTTCTTGTGCTCCACTGATACAAGATCTAGATAGCTGTTTGAGAATACAGTAGAAGATCTTAAGGTATATACGGGATTCCAATCAGATTGATCAAACATCCAAACCGGAGACCAAAACCAGCAAGTGACCATACCACGACGACCAGGACGACGAGACGAAGAGATCGCCGTCGAGATCGCCGCCGGACGCCGCCGCACACGCCCGCACGCGCCACCAGAAGGTAGCAACTGCTGGGACTTGCACCGACGCGTGAGACCTCCGATTTCCGATCGGTCAACGCCGTTGACTTCGCCGTGACGTCAGCTTTCTAGATTGGTCAAGTTCGTTCGATTCCGAGAAGATTTGATTTGCGGTCAACTGTTCGGGCCAACCAGATCTACATAAATTTTAAGCAGTAAGTTTTCTTCATCAAACCTTTAGATCCGCTGCCCATAGGTTTATGTTGAATGTTTGTCCGTGATTTGTGCATATCGAGATCCTCATATGTCCCAACAATCACAACATATTACCCACGTGTACACATCTTTCATTAGCCAAGGAAAGGGGATTCATTACCCTAACTCATGGGGGTACGTGCCATACAACAAGACACGACATTTCATTAGGTCTTACAGAGACTTACCTTGCAAGGGTAACCGTATTACATCGACGGGGACAACCGTACCGACGGCCGAATCGGCTCACGCCGATAGGCTACATGTTTTACATGCATACTTAAATCATACCAACTCAACATTAAAGAAACACATACGACATAGCAAATTTTAGATTAAAACCCACCTGGAATCGGTTGATCAAGTAAATTAACCAGAAGTCGTAGGTGGTTGAGACACTGCTCGTCAGACACCTACATAGGTCAAGACAGTCCCATAAGCAACTATCTCGACTCTTGCACAGATAACGGGAATTATACTTAGTCGAATCACCTCGACTAAGAAACTCATGGAAGTTGTGGAGTTGGAACATTAGGACGACTCCTAGACTCGACCAACCAATTAAATAATCTTATAAAAGCAAGAAATGAAATTTTGACATAAAAACGGGGTCAACGGGTCAAGCAATTGTCAACAAGCCAAAAACGATTAAAAAGGACTAGTTCAAAATAAATTGAATGAGACCATAAGGGGTTAGGCTTGGACTTTACAGTTCAAATTTTTACAGCATATAAATGGCTGAAAATCACACATTTTCACCAAAGGAAAACCCCTAAACATGCTCCTAACCGATTTAAATAGATTTAGCAAAATCTGGCCAGAAATGCAAATTAATTCATTTAAAATAGCTACAGTCTGAATTTTAATTGGAAATTTTTACAGCAACCAGATATCATTAAGAGCAACAACATATCCAAATATTAGCCATTTTGGACGAGAACTCGATTTTACATGAATTTATTACGAAATAGTCTAGAAACGGTTTTCGAGTTTTGACAAGGCTGCAAGCCATATAAAAATCTCAAATTTTATCTACATGTAATATATCAGCAATGTAACCACATATCCAAAAATCAAAATTTTTGGAGTAATACTCGATTTATAGTGATTTTTTTCAAAAACGAGTTGCAGCACGATTTTTAAAAATCCATAACTTACAATATACATATCGAAACGACGCAAGGCCAAAGCCGTTGTGTCAAGGACATTCCTATGTCCAATAATCCACAGCACTTCCACGAGAATTAACATATTAACCACAGTTTGATAATTTTCCAAAGTGACGGCAATCACTTTGGTATCCAATTTCAACATATATATCAATAACTACACAAGATGCTCAACTACGACATATAATTAGTCAAACCCACACGTTCAGCAAGAGAACACGTATACGAGCACTAAACACATATATACGAACGAAATATTTAGTCGAGGGTTAGCCCGGGTACCGTTCTCGGGACGGGGTTACGAAACGGGCAACATAAAGGTCGAACGGGCTTGCTAATGGGATCACGGGACCGTCGGGACTGCAGCGATCAAGCTCGGGACGATTCGAACAACAGCAACACACGAACAGGGTTGCCGCGAGCGGGCTGGTCGACGTCGGAAAACTGCTGGTTCACGGCGAGGGTTCGTGGGAACACGCAAGGAATCGCCGAAGATGGCTGTTGCGTGACTTCGGGGATGGCCGGTTCTAGTCGCACGGAAGGATGATGATCACCGGACTGCTGAAGTTCTGCTCGCGGTGATGAAGGTGCTCCGATGATGATGGCAGCCTGAGGATGAACGTCGATGATGATGGTGGTCGCGGAGGTTTGCGTTGAGGGACAACAAGAGAGACAACAAAAGCGAAGGATTTTCTTCTTCTTTTCTGGTCGCGACCGGGAAGAGAGAGATATGAGATTACAATGACTGCGTGTGATTTGAAGAAGAAGAAAAGGGTTTCTGCCATATGCTATTCGACTTGCGAGAGGAAAAGGAAAAATATTGGGCCAACTTACTCATAATTGGGCTGAAAATCCAATTCATAAATTGGGCTAGACATTAATTCGAAATGGGGCCAAATTAAATAGCACAAAGGGTCCAAAACATATAATTCCAAGGCTCGGATCGCACGATATTTAAAATAAAACGGGACATTAATATATATATATATAACACATTTATTTAATTATAATATTAGGCAATTGATCAATTAGTCAACTAATAGAATAATAATAATAATAATAATAATAATAATAATATTAATCGAAAATAACTCCCATAAACGACGGGTTAAGTTCGAACTACGCGATTAAACCGAAATCGCCGAACAACGAACGTTTAAAATAAAACGCTCAAGTACTCCAACCTTTTATTCAAGACAACATCGCGACTATAAAAAATAATTATAATCTCATAAATAATATTCGATAAATAGAATATTCTGAGAAATTATATAAATCGAACGGGGCGTTACAGAAAGGCTGTCAGTTTAATCCGACAGTGGGTGGATATCAACATATTCCACCATGTTGCCACAGAGTCGAAAGCCCATACTCTGTGGAACAAAATTGAACAAATGTACCAGAGGAAGACTGCACAGAATAAAGCTTTCGTCATTAAAAAGCTTGTAAATCTAAAATATTGGGATGGAAAATCAGTTGCAGAACACTTGAACGAGTTTCAAGACATGGTGAACCAACTTGTTACCATGGACATGAAACTTGATGAAGAGCTGCAGGCGCTGTTACTTTTGAGTTCTTTACCGGATAGTTGGGAGACTCTGGTGGTCTCGTTGAGCAACTCTGCTCCTGAAGGAAAACTGACTTTGACCCAAGTCAAAGACAATATGTTTAATGAAGAAACAAGAAGAAAAGACTCTGGGGCAAGCAGTTCCCAGACCTTGGTTACAGAAACCAGGAGGAGAAGTAAAAGTAGAGGCCGGAGTAACAAATCCAGAGATAAATTACAATCTCAACCCAATAGAAAATTCAAGTGTTATCACTGCGGTGAAGAAGGGCATATCAAAAGAAACTGCAAAGCCTGGAAGAACAGAGGTTGGAGAAACAACAAGGCAGAGAACGATGAAAATACCGCAACCCCTGTGATCAATGGGGAAGTGGTGTTGCTCTCTGTTGAAGAAAAAGAGTGTCACGTTGCAGATTCATGTGTTGAATGGGTCATTGACTCAGCAGCATCATACCATGCAACCTCTCACAAGGAATTCTTTTCTCTATACAAAGAAGGAGAATTTGGTAGAGTGAAGATGGGCAACAATAGCATTGAAAATATTGTGGGAGTTGGTGATGTGTGCATTCAAACTGATATTGGGTGCACAATAACACTGAAGGACGTACGACATATACCATACTTACGTCTCAATCTGATCTCTGTGCATGCATTGGATCTAGCAGGCTATACTAACAATTTTGGTAACGGCACGTGGAGGCTTACTGTAATGCCCCGTTTATTTGTAAAATATTTGAGATTTTTATTTACCATTTATATTATTATTACTCGTTATTATTTAGTGCCTAATTGCTAATTTTGTTATTATTATTATTCTTATTATTTGTCTAAGTGTTATAATTGTTTATTATTACTAAATAAATATTGTGTGATGTATATATATATATATGTATTTATTATTTCGTCGTGTCGAATGGTCCGTAAACTTTTGATTTAAGCGCGTTGTAATTCTTTCGGTCCAATAAGAATAACTTCTTAGCCTTTATATCATTTTAATTTCAGCCCATCATGGTTAATTCATGTCTAGGCCTATGCTATTGTATTCCAGCCCAATTGAGTTAACTTAAATTGGCCCAAATGGAGAACCCCCTTGGCCCAATGTGATTGTTTATTCGGCCCAGGTTTTGCGATGCAGAATAGATATTTTCCCTCTTCTCCACATCGCAGCGACCAGGTCCTCTTTCCCCAACAGCTCGAAAATCCGGTTGCGATTCTCTTGGGAAAATCTTATCGCACATTGCACGTTCTCCCCTCACCTCTCTCTTGTCTATTTAATATCCGATGGACTTTTTCCCTCATAATCTCTCAAAAATCAAAATTCAAATTTCTCTCTCTCAGCAACCTGTTCGCAAATTTTTTTAAAAAAAAAAAGAGAATCGTACCTGCAATACGGCGGAGCTCCACTGTCCGACGAGTCCTGCCGTCACCTTCATCCTCCTCCGCCACCATCATCAGGTCGTTCGAATCTGCGTATTCCGCCCCGGTTGTTTTCCGCGATCGACCACCGAGCACCCCTGCTCCTTTTTCCGGCGACCTCGTCCAAAGAAAGCAGCCGACGCCCGCCGAGCCGGCCGTCCTGTTCGTGCTCGAGTCTAATTCCGACTTGTTCGTCCATCGTGAGGAGCAGCAGGCCGTTCGTGAGCCATAGTCGTCCATCAAGTTTCAAAGAGTTTGAGTTCCGCCGGCCCATATTTCCTGCTATTCGGCTCATTTT
>CACSLK010032525.1:5177848-5192313 GCA_902706635.1 Striga hermonthica | reverse complement strand
TTTTTTTTTTTTTTTTGATTTTGTTTTTCCAAGAAAGATGCGACAGTGAAAAGTAATGGTCAGAGGCAAGTGTTACTAACCCAGCGTGTAGTGTCAAAAAGAGGGCAAGCTAATCGTGCAGCCTTCAACCTGTTGGTGAGATCTTGGAGCTTTGGACGATTCAGTGCCAATGCAACAGCCTTCTCCTCGTACTCTTTCATGCTATGACAGCCCAACACGAGGTACAGAGAATTAGAGAACAATATGAGTACCAAGTGCACGGCAAGCTGAAGGGGTTACTCATATATTGAAAAGATAAAACTGAACTTTCGGATTTTAAACCAAATCACTCACCAACAACCCCTATCCCCTACCCCCTATCCCAATTAAAAAGAGAAAAGGATAAAGAAAGAATTAAAAGAAAAAAAATAAAAGAAAAGAAAAGAAGTAGTAATTAGCCAGAAGAAAAAAAGAAAAGAATCTACACCTGGAGCATAGTTACACATAGAACAAATGCTTACATAGGAAAAAATATAATACATGGTGTTGGAAAGTTGGAACACTTTACCTGCTCACAATCATCTGTTCCCCAAGTCCTGTTGCCAAACACAGTGAACCTGCAACTCTGGTAGCCATTTTCTCAAGGGGAAGAGTAATCATAGGTAGACCAGCCCAGAGAACGTCCGTGCCAGTAGTATGTGCATTGCAAAGAGGCCTGCAAGAAGGAAAAAAAAAAAAAAAAAAATGAATGAATGTTTACCGATTGTAAAAATGGTTAAAATGTTTGCATAAAGAAGCTCCAGCTAGCACATACGTATCAAGAAATAGGTCTGCTAATGCACTGCGTCTGATATGCTCCTGTTTCATAGCAACATCTGTGAAAATTATTTGGTCCGACTGCACACCCTGGGCAGCAGCACCTGGAAGATTATAACAGTCAACTAATGTATACCACAAATAAATCCATTTTTCAATAGAAGCTCTTCTGTGATGATAAGAAGAAATGGATTAACATACGAGCATGAAGCCTCATCTCGCCTGCGGCCGGAAATTTAAGAAGCCAAAGCGCACTATTTGGGACACGCTTAAGAATATTGCACCTGCACAAAGAAAGCAATTCTTTATGCATGAAACGATGGACAAAATATCAGTTGGGTAGAGTTGTCATTCTCCATGTTTACCAGGTTGTAAATATCTCAGGGTCCATCTTGTAAAGTTGATTGAAACAAGCAAATATAAATTTGTCCTCAGGCAGCCCATAGTCTGATCGCTTCGGTTTGCAGCTTGAATCCAGTACATCGAGATTTTTCTTCGAAGACATTCAACATAGGATTGCAGTTAGAACAAGCCAATAATCCAGTAAGAAAAAAAATATTATTATAATAATAATAATAATAATAATAATAATAATATTAATAATAATAATAATAATAATAATACAAAGGAAAATCAATTCCTAGTGTTTACCTGTTTATAATCATTTACAAAATAGCAATGAGGCAGATGAACAATCTTCTCAGAATATATGTGAGAGTAACACATAGGAGATACAAACTGCAAGAGAAATAGTGGTAATTGTTACACAGAAGTTGCCTAAGGTTCAAACTTCTGCTTCGTTCACTTTGGATTACTTTTATTTCTTTTATCTAACTTGGGTGATAAAAAAAGGTTTTTAAATGCGAGTGAAATGTAGAGTTTGATTGGTATGAAACGAAAATAAAATGGTGATAATTGATTAGATATAGAAATAGATATACTGACATAATAAATTGGTCAGTAAGTTATATCTAAGTTAATAAAGAAATGTGGACAAATGTGCTTTAATAACCTGTGCATCGAAAGGACATAACTGGTAGGGGAGAAAAATGAAAATCCGAATAATGTAATTTTTTATTGATTTTGGATAAGGAATGTGGAAAAATGAGTTCAATAAATGGTGCATCGAAATGATAAGTAATTGGTTTGGGGAAAAAAACTCTACTTCCGAATAATTTAATTTTTGAATGTTTACAAAAGCAACCACATTTCGGGGTCAGCTATTCTCAGGGAAAACAAGCAACAATACCTCATCAGAAACCAAATAGTGGATGTAGCTCGCTCCTGTCGTACCAGGAAATCCCATATAGGAAACCTGAATAGGAGCAGGCTGCATGGCAAATATTTCATTTCTTGCACCCTGCAATAATTCAGAATAATGAGAGCCAATTATAACGTAAGCAAATCCACAGGTAGCACCAGTGCAGAAACCAAGTAAACAAAATGATAAACAAACCACAATAATCAACAAATATAGCAATTTGATACCTTAGTATAACCATTAAGGTTGATAAGAATCTGTATCTGATCCTCATTAATCATCCTTGCAATCATATCAGATGCCATAGAAGACACATCAATAAAATGTTCTGCTTCTGATTGGATTCGCAGCCTCCACTCAGAACCATCATTTGGGCTTAATGCATAGCAGAAAACCTATTAAGGCAACAACAAACATGTAATAGCGACGAAAATGAAAATTGAAAGTTAACCAAAAGCAATATATACTACAGACTAACCTCCACATTTTCTCGGTCATGCATCCCAAATACCGAACCCATGAGGTGAGATAAAGGATGATTGCCAAAGTCACTGCTCACGTATCTGAAAGAGATAAACATAAAAGAACATTGTACTTCTTGCCCCTGTAACAGAAAATTGTTCTGAGGAACTATAGTCAAAATACGACAATGAACTAACCCAACTCTTAAACGGCCATTCCTGCCTCCACCCCTTACAGGTAATGGAGAAGGATGGCTAAAAGGAGGAAGTGAAAAACGGGATGCTACAACTGAACAATGTGCAGCATATTTCCAACTGCACAAACCAAAAAAACTAATTAGAAATGTTAAGATTAAATAACCCCAGTGAAAAAAAAAAAAAGGAAGCAGAATTTCTTGCCTGATCTCTAATGCGAGCATGGGGTCAAGAGGATAAGCTATTGCGTGGAAAGGTTGCACGCTTGGAATCACTGACATCTACAACAAATAGAACGTTGCCATAAGTGCAACTTGTATCAGGTAAGGACAGACAAAAACTGCTAATGACTAGCAGTGTTATCAAATGGCAGCGCCATGGTGGTATGGCGTGGCGGTTTGACAATCCGCCATACAATATTTGTGAATGATGGCGGTCATGGCCGCGCCATGGCGGAATTTGGGCAAACCGACATGTACCGCCGTTAATAACACTGATGGCTAGAACTGATCAAGAAGAATGTTTTGGGTGGGGTCAGAATGAGCTTGAATAAGAAGATTTTTACAGCAAACCTTAATCTGTCTCCTGAGTATCCCTTCTACTTCAATAAACATCTTCTCTCGATCATCCCAGTCGCAAACGCACTGATGTAGATGACATAGGCCAAATTTAATTATATTCCAGAAATCAATTTAGTTAAATACCAAGAAACAAATGGAACACATCAAACAATTCTAACTATTTTTTCGGTTACCATGATAATGTAATGTATCACAAGGTATATAAGATCAATAGCGTGGAAATTCCATCAGTTATTCAAATTTGAAACAGAATATAATAACATACTAGCTAGTCAATTGTAAAGAAAATAAGCCAACGTAACGATTCAAGGCAGGGAACACAGGAGCCATCAAACAATGATGCAAGACAGGCAAAATGTCCTGCTCATCATATAGAACTCGAGTAGCTTACTCCAAAATTTACCTCCTGATTTGTACTATTTCACATTTCTACACATAAAATGCATCATCATATATGCCTTGGAAATTCATCTATGCGATCCAACCCAGTTCCTAAAAATGGAGAATTATTTTTTGAGTATCATCAAATATAACAAGTAACGATACTTTGCACATCCAAGTATGTCTGTGTCTCCACTCAAAGAATAGAACTACAATTATCAGTTTGACAAAATACACGAACTTCCCAAACAGTTTGCAGTTTTGCAGTTCACCTGAGGTCCTGAGGAATAAACTAAACATGTTTGTCTAGTAAGAAATGCTCAGAGAACTAATGAAAATAGATGCCAATATTTAAGTAGACGAGTACCATTTGTGATGTCAACTGTCAAGGACGAATTAAAGGAAGAAAATGAAAACAGAATATTTGTTAACTGGGCTGAATTGCCGAAAATCTCACGACAAATTAGTCAGGCTATCCACACTCTCCTAACAGGAGAACCTCATCTGTCGAGAAGTCACTTTTGAAAGCCTATGCTGAAATCCGAGAATCGATTGGCTTTAGAAAGGCTTTCCAACTAGATAGGGGGGAATCAGGGAATGAATCCATTCTCGGAGGTGTCTGTGCTCACGAGTGAACAAGCGAACAAGTCCGAACGGCACACACAGGAAGATGGTTTGGGAGTCGTGGTCACATCAGGAATTTGTCGCGCTCGCGTCATTCGCTGGCCAGTCGGGAGGATAGTACATTCCAACTCACATGCTTCCCAAACGGGGGCAACAGCGCGACTGCGGCCGGAACGATATTCCATTCTTCTTATTATGATAAATAGAATTTCTCCGACTGTGAAGGAGAGGAAGGTAGGGACGAGGTCTCGACTGAAATCCGAGGGACCGGCGTCTTCCATACAAAAGTCCGTGCCTATGAGATTTTTTCCTTGTAAAGTAAAGAGCCCTTGGATTCGCCTTTTTCCGTAAGCCTAAAGGCAAGGGAAGCTCTTCGTCGAGCTTCCCACTTGTAGAGTATACCATACCTTAAGGGAAGGGGCTTTCCTTTCGGTGTAGGAACCATAGAACAAACAACCTGGGAATACTCCGAAGGACAGTTCCCAGTCTTGAATAAACCACTTGGGAATTGTTTGAAGCTACTAATCCCAGCCCTCGGGTAATGGAACCACGGCTACAGTAGCAACAAGCACTGAGGAAGCTCCAAGGCCTTACAACTACTTGAACAAGGAAAGCAGGGCGAAAGATCGGATGTAGTGTTAACGCACTGGCTCTATTTCTACAAGACTATCTTACTAATCTTGGGGCCGAACTTCACTTCCCGATGGATACATCTTGCCCTACTTCATAGTTTAGATATAAAAGGTTGGAGATAAATCCCTCCTGACCGGTGAGCAGTGCTAATATTTGGAATCGTCAATCTTTTCATAGACTTTTCGATCAACCACTCATCCATGTTGGGTTTTCACCTAAGCCGGTGCTCTGTGCTCAGGGGCCCTGATATCAGGATACCGGTACCCGAGAAGCAAAAGATTCGAGAGTCCAGGTTTGAAGATGCTCGACAAATTGGATCGGATTTTGCTGTTTTTTTTTCTGAAAAAAAGTTTTTCTTTTAGGAAAAGGATTCAGGAAAACAGAGATCAATATAGTCAGCGTGGGATACGCAGTGGATGCAGTAGTTCCGATGGATGTGGAACCAATGCAGCCGGGAAGCTGAGGTGGAGAAGTCCAGATACTGGTACGCGAGAGGGTCCACGCACCCAAAAGTTGAGGTCCAGGATCTATGAAAACCAGCCCACCTCATCCCCAAAGCTCACACTCAATCTCGCAGGCCAAGGGCATAGTATAGAAAAAGGAAAGAGCGTCCTAACGGAGTAACAGTGTCCTAACGTAAGCCGTTAAGGAATACGGGTGCAAGTAGATATAAAATATTTTAAAATATATTTGCCCAGACAAATATTTTTAACCTGCTGTAATCTATCCCAAAATTTAACTCCCCAGCTTGCAAATGCAAGTAATATTGTCTTGTCTAGCTCATATGCCATAATTAGAGCATCTCCAGTGGTCCATGGATTGCTCTATCCCATTGTTATGTAGCCCCAAAAATCCAATCCCGCATTTAAAATATGTAGAAGTTCTAGATGCAGAAAGACTTCTAGACATCTTCTGTACTCTATTATATTATTTATTTTATATTTCTCTCTCCACCAACCAATCATTATCTTACATGTGTCAAATTATTCCGCAATTATTATCTTACATGTGTCAAATTATTCCGCAATTGACATTAACCATTGGAGACAATATTTTTATTTTCTTTCTCCACACCATACATCTCACAATAGACATTGCCATTGGAGATGCTCTTAGTCGGGTGGAAATGGAATGGAAAGCCCACATTAATTATGATGGTTACAATATTATTTCAATACAATAGTATTCTGTAATGGTAATATCACCATGAATGATGAATGCACTACCAAGTCAACTGCTCTGCCTAGAACAGTATCCGGACATATTACAAATTTTTGCCGTAAGATAATTACACAACAAATTTTATCCACTTACATGAAAAACACCATTCTTGACTGCTCGGGACTACTAACAAGAAAACAAATTAGGTCCTGAGCAAAAGCCTGGTCCATCACTTTATTCTAGCCTTACATAAATAACTTAATTTGAATATGGTAAAAGATATATAGAAAAGTAACAATTTGTACAGTAGCACGTAACTTGGTCCAGAAAAGGTAAAACTGAAAAACAATTTGTAAGTATACCTGCAAAGTGTGAAGAAGATTACAAGTGGCTTCTGGAAAATCTGGACGCAACACCAAAGCTTGCTTATAGCTTTTGATTGCATTTTCAACATGACCACTGCAGGTATCCCAGATGAAGGTATGTAAGATGCGGAATATTAATCAGGAAACAACCAAATAGTTGCACAATGTCCTAAAACAAATACTTTTGTTTGATTGAGAGAAAATTCGACTCACAAATGAAATTTGCATAATACAAAGCAAGATCTCATTATCGACGAGTAGACATATAATTACCTGTCCTTGTAAGCGGAAGCCAAATTAGCATGGGCCTCTGCCATGGTTGGTCGGATGGCAATAGCACGCATATAGTCTTGAATTGCTTCAGTAACTCGTCCAATTTCTTTGTAAGTATTTCCCCGATTGACAAGACCATCAACTGCCATTGGATCAATTCTGAGAACCTCATTGTAGCAAGAAATTGCATCCGCATAACTACCCTGGAACGAAACAAACAAAATTACTTATTGTCATGTACTAAAGTCAGGAAGCAGCTCCTTAACATGAAACATTAGTTTTCGGCTCTTTCAACAATTCTGCCAGCAATTCTGAAGAACGAAGATACTAGCATACCTGCTGTTTGTATATTATTGCTAAATTATTAAAAGGTGCAGAAAGCCCTGTTGTAACAGTTAGTGTTGCTTTGTAGCATTGCGCTGCAGCACTCATCATGTTCCTTGAAAAAATTAAATGAGATTCATGACCAACAGGAGTGAACAAAAAGAAAAATATAACAATTCTAGTAGTAATAGTGGTAGTGGTAGTAAACGTGGGATGAAAGAAGCAAAGAAACAGATACATAAACATTGATATCAAGCATACCACTCCATATATATATTTCCAAGATTGGTAAGTGCTTGAGGATGATTTGGTTGCAGAGACAGGCATTGCTTCAAAAAAGAAACAAAGAGAATGAAAAAGGAGAAAGAAGAGAGGGGGGAGAGAGAGAGAAAGAGAGATGTCAATAAATGACAAATGCCAATTACACAACATGCGCTTATGTAAGTTGAAAAATTACTAACTCGGTAACAGTTAATTGCTTCTTCTACTCTTCCAGCATCTTTCAATGCATTACCCTGGCAGTCAAAATACATAAAAAACAAAATACATAAAAAACAGAACAAACAATCAACCAATGGATCTTTATACAGAAATGTAACCCAAACCAAGTTATTGTATGCCTCCAGGAATCCAGCATCACAGGCAATCGCTCTCTTGTAGTTGAGTATTGCCATATCAAGGTTACTCTGCTCATAGTAAACACTAGCCAAGTTGCCTGCAAGCCTTACAACAATAAAAATCCCAGACAAGCCAAAGACACAAGGCAACTCATCATGAGAAGTTACAGTAAGTCCACATATTAATAATACAAATATGTTGGATAATTATTCTCATCCCGTCCACATACGAAAAATGTGACCACTGCTGGCCAAGATTGCTTCAGAGCAATTCATAACAGCTGATATATTTGATTAATACAGAAAGAAGATTGTTTGAAGCTATAGAAGAAAAGAAATGATATATTTGATACATAAAGTAAATCTCCTTTTTCATATGAAAATAACAATTTAACACATGCACAAACATATAAACAAAATGAGACATCTGAAAAACAAATGTGGAAAACATGGTGAGAGAGGTATATAGTTGAAATGAATAAATAGCAAATTTGTGTGAAAAATGAAAATAAGGTCAAGTTGGACAGATAAAATGGGTGAGAGAGACATAAGGCACTTGTTTTGAGGCAGTATTTTGGCATAAAATTAAAACCACAGACCCCCACCCCCCAACCCCCCGGGCGGGCCGACATCTCTGAAAATCACTGGATTCTATACAGATCTATTTATTTGTAAAGCTGATGTGGGTCTATGAATTAGAGTCGTTCCCACGATTGATTGAGACCTTATTATTTCACTGACGCTTCTTATTAAGGCCGAATAATCAAGTAAACCTTCCCTTGTTCAGATCACATATAAAAAAAGATGCCTCCAGCAAGGACATAAGCAGGATCCTCTAATTGTCCTCTCACTTTATGGCAGATCATTCCTCTCCACCTCTCTCATCAACAGGGAAAGCAACAGCAGTTTATGTCATTCTAGCCTAAGCCAGACACTTCAAGTGCTCAAAAACAAAATTGGGCATGCCACCATATGGAAACAAGAGAGAAGGCCAATGCAACAATTCAAACTCCGTTCTCCATCATATATGAATTTAAAAATGTGAAGTTTAACTTCCACCATGTAGCAAAATTCCAGGCATGCCAATGAGTGCATAGGACAATGGACAACTAAATACTGCACTTCTGGTTATAGGTAACCCAAAAAAGGCTTAAAATGCTTTTCTTTGTTAAAAAAAAAGGACAGAAGACAGTTATATACGTGGTGTTTTTCTGGTTAAATGATCACGTATCAGGTAGACAGTAATCAAAAAGGGGAATTATAAAGTGCCTCTTCAAAACCACATGCCCCTTTCCAACTCCTTGAAAAGTCTGGCAAATTTACCAGGAATGCATACCCAACAACAAACACTCACCGAAAGCCATAGCATTATCTGGCCGTGACTGAAGAGCTCGTTGATAGCATACTATAGCCTCCTGTGGCATTCCCAATGCCTGTAAACACAAAGAAGACTCGTCTCTTTCCTGTTCTTGACTTGGATTGGCACCTACACAACTTCCACAAGCAATTTTACAAGCTTACCTTGTAAACATTTCCCAAATTCAAATAAGCATCCGAGAAGTTTGGCTTCAGCTTGACAGCTTCCTGTATGCACCACAAAATACAGTAAAAAAGGCACTCATGATACAATCAACCATATCCAAAGATAAACCAAAACATATTAGTATCACTCCTGCAGCCAGTTTCCAAAAAGCTCGGATTTCAACTAAAGTAGTCTGAAATATCTACCTTGTAGTACTGCAAGGCCCTGTTATAATCTCCAGCCTCCATAAAAAGACCAGCAAGGTTGGACCATGCAATTGCAAAAGTAGGCTGAATGCCAAGCGCATCTAAGTAACAATTGTATGCCTGACCAAGAAGAGATAAATAAACAGACTTCAAACTAGAGTACGATCAAAACAAAAATGAGATCACAAAGAAGCCTTATCGCACTGTTGGGTTGGCTATATGGATTTAACACCATTATTTTTTATCAAAAATCCATATTACATTTATTCCTAGATTACAAAATGTCCTTTAGAATAGTTTTTTCCATCTCATGTCTGGTCTTCGCCGTCTTTTAATGTGAGTAATCTCCTACCTTTTACACATTAAAAATAATGTATCCTATAAGCATCTCCAGATTATGTTAGGTGTATTTCCTTGATGTTCTCGGTAGTGGTATTAACATCACATGTTCCCTATATTTCATATATTCTCTAGTCTGTGAGCCTGGACTTCCATCTCAACATTCCCATTTATGGTAACTTCACTACTTGTGCCTCTTCATATTTAGTCATTTAGCAATTAGCATTCAACTCTACAAAGTGTTGCGAGTCTTATAGCAGTTCTATGATATTTCAGGATGGAATTTACAATTCCAGTCTTTGTATCTAGAGCCAAACAAATAAAATTCAGCATACATGCATAGCATCATCTAACTAGAAAACAGAGAAAATATATGGAAACCAGGAACTTTGTGGACAAACCTGGAACATTAGTTTTCTACCAAAAATCATAGGTAAATAAAACAAGTAGACACAAAAGAAGGAAACAAGTGTAACGTCATTGTAGCTATATTACCTCTTGCATTAATCCTTGCGCTTTCATCAGATTCCCAAGGTTACTATGAGCATCAACCTAGCAGAGACAGCATCAATATAGATAGAAGAAAAATTACAACGTAATGAACAAACAGCAGAAATCACAAATGGAAATATACCAAGCGAGGATTTAGAGCAAGAGCTTGACGACAACATTGAGCAGCCTCAGTTAGCCTTCCTTTTCTCATGTAAGCACTAGATAAGTTCGACCAAGCATCAGCAAAATTAGGCCGAAGCTGCAATCAGAAGTTTGCAGAAAAGGCAATTACTTATGGAATAAAGGTAGATGACATTATCAAGTGTTCACACTGAACTTCCTCAACCACTTGTTTGTCATTAACGCATTTTTATTCATTTCTTATGTTTGGGATAAATATAGCTGAGGCGCAGCCAAGTATTAATCAGTGTTATCAATGGCGGAGGGCGAAAAATGGCGGTAGGCCAAAATTTCTCCATGGCGGCCTCCGTGGCGGACTATGGCGCGGCCTAACTACTATCCTTCACAAACTAGTATTTGATCATGTGCATTTGCACATATATAAAACACGTTTTTGTTTGTATTTATTAATTAGACATGTACTTCTATCATATAAAAATTACTACTTTTTCTTAAGTTATTTTTATCATTCAAAATTAATTGAGATTTAAATTTTATTTTAACCATGCAACGTTTATATTAGTAACATGAATAAAATAATTTATATATTTGTGGCATATATTAAGAAAATTAACATAAATTAGAAAACTTATTTGCGTTTCTGATTTTTAGAAAAAAAAAATGTCAATCTTATTTTTCTTCCAACAATGCAACCAAATATAGCGGTTACACCTCTGAATGTGCCAATCAACTTTAAGTTCCAACATTAGCCGTTACATATTTGAATATTTTGCTACCAAATTCATAATTAATTTAGTAACTGATCCAAAAAATAAATAATAAAAATATATATATTAAGGTGTATCGGTTTTAGCAATTAGTGAGTAATTAATTAAAAAAAATGTAACTCCTTTTGGAGGGAAATGAAATAGGTTTTATTAAATGTTTTAATAAATGCATCAGCTAGTAATTATATATATATAGATATAGATATAGATTTAGCATGGCAGTTAGGCAGAAATCCGCCATGGCCGCAATTTGATAACACTGGCATTAAATACATAAAACATAGGAAAGAGACAACCAAGAAACCTTATAAACCTATTATTTTATACAGAAAAGTGTAAGGACCCTTTATATTGAACTATTCACAAGAACAAATGAGTATACTTCACAGAGCAGAGACCTCAGAATAAAACTAAAATGCAGCAGAAATATTTGCATTGTGTTTGATCGACACTCATAATATACCATCAACTGAATGCATTTTTTCCTTTTTTTTTCTTGCGACAGGTGCCTTTAAGCCAATCACCGCAGAATAACTCGAAGTATAAACGATGCTTAAAAGATATTGTTAATAAAAACTGCATGAAGCTAACCACAGATCATCTATTACAGGCAAGAAACTATTGATTTCCAACCAGTCGGCCATATGCAAAATCACAACATATCCTGAGATCATTTTCTGAAAATGGTAGGGATGAAAACTCCAATATTTAAAACACAGAACCGCAACATTCATCATCATCTAAGTCAGACAAATGGTCTCCAACATAGGTGAAAGCTCTAGAAATACTGAGGAGACTAAAAATGCTAATAAAATGAAGACTTTCGACGGTCAAGCATAATATCAAAAGCAAATGACACTGCATCTCCCTTTCATTTCAGTGAAATGGGAATATATATATATGTGTGTGTGTGTGTGTGTGTGTGTGTGTAGAATCATATTACTACATCTTCTAGGTTTATGGTACACGCAGACAAACCTCAATAGCAATCAAGTAATAGCGAATGGCCACATCAATATTCCCTTTCTCCTGGCAGAAAGAGAAAGAGCAACATATTACATGTCAGTTTCTCTAGGGTAAAACTAGCAAGAAACTTAACATTTAAGAACATCAGAATATAGTACCTTCCAGGCGTTAGCCATATTTCCATAGCACTCAGCAAATTGTGGATCAATTCGAAGAGCTTCTTCATTCTTCGCAATGCACAAATCAAAGTCTTGCAACTAAAATTCGAACAGTACAAATGTCAGCCTTAAATGCTTGCATGTCAAAGCCCAAATGCATATTTATCAAAAAGAAATAAAGCAGCAGCAGCAGCAGCAAGAATGCGAATTAGAAACGCATATCCAATCAATGAGTAACCTGATAATAAACTGCACCCAACAAGAGAAGGTTATCCGTGCGGCGTGGATTTCGCTCATATACAGTCTTGCTATGTTCTAGTGCCTGTTTATAGTTCCCAGCTTTGTAATTTTGGTGAGCAAGGTTCAACAGCATGTCTTCATCAACTGAATTATAAGAACATAAGAAAATTACACTAGATCATTAAGACATTTAAAGTATTAAAATAAATAGTATGAAATACAATTTGCAATCATCACATCAAGAAACATAGCTCCAAATTGCTAGCCAAGGAAAATAGTTTATTCATAATTGTAGGTTACTCTATCCACATGTGAAATATAACTTGGCTTCCATGATCGAATAACAAATATCTACAGCAACTAGCAGCACATCCTAAGTGGACGAAGAGAACATTTGATAAAAACTGATTCTGAAAACTGAAAATAAGTGCTGCGTTCTGAAAATTCAAAAGCAATTTATGAATGAATCTTAATGCTCATCATACTAATATTGTTTGAGAAAAATGTAAAAATGAGTGATAAATAAGGTATATCCACTTATTCTAACCTTATTTACACATGTTTTTTCTGATCAAGTTACACAAATACAGCACCACTTTAAAATTCAGTTGATAAAAATTAACTTATCAAACTGTCCTAATTTTTGTCTTGATAATTCAGTTTAAGCATTTTTTAACATCATTCCCTGGTCTGCTGCCCTTTAACAATTATCAATTGTTTACATTATCCAGAAAAAAACAAGTAAATATTAAAGCATATACAAAAAGAAACACTAACGTATTGCACATGAAGTACATTTAATATCATACAATGCAACTTTTCACACATATTTGTGCAGGTTCACCAGTAGTTATGACCCAAACACAGAAGGATCTATACAGAAGGAATCACTCAAAGGTGGTATAATCACGTCTGCACTCTTTTGGTTTTGGCAATGCATGACAGTCACATTACAATCACTAATACAATAATGTCTAACCTTCTAGAAAAATACAGTACTAAAGTTACACAACAGAAAACATATCGATTGTTAACCTAGCTGCAAGAAAATACTTGTGTGCAGATTTAGTATGATATATGACCTAGCATAGCAGCTACATATTCTACATCCAAACATTTGACGGCATGCTTTCCAGAGCTTTGGGTGGTGACATCCTTTAACAAACAATAAACTAAGACCAAAATAAATCATCTCAATAGAGAAATAGCCACTACATTTGATAAAAATAAAAATAACTTAAATATTTCACATTCACACTACCAAGAGCAGGCTTTACAGGACCAATAAAAAACATCTTACTGAAGAAATCGTCACTATATTTTGGTATAAATATAATTCACTAATCCACACCACCCAGAGCAGGTTTTCCAGGACAAATAGACATTTTGAAACAGGCCAGCGGGCCAGGGAGAGGCGGTGCAGCCCCCCAAAACCCACCTTTTAGGCTGGGCTGGACGGGGCAGGCTGACTGGCCTAAGAAAAGCCAGTCCGGCCACAGCCGCTGCCTTCGGGCTAGGCCGGCTGATCCGCCCCATAACAAAAATAATAGATATGCTGAACCAAACAGAACAGTGAGCAAAAATTGGCAGCCAAACGCCATAAAAATAAGGTATAATAGCAAAAGCCAAGCAGATCATGAATTTACATAAGCAATCCACAGCCCACAACCAAAAAAATTGAAAGATTCAAGGATGTAGCCATCAATACTCGGAGTGGAGAGTTGCAGAGAGACGGCCGGATGGGCATCGGGGACTCCGATTAGCAGCTGCGCCGGGACGGAAGTGGTGCGCGAGCGGCGAGCCGGCGAGCCAATTTGCAGAGCACCTGACTGAATCGGTGCTCGGTGACTGAAGCCGGGGGTAGTGATCTCGCAGCCGTGTGGCCCGAACTGAGGCGGTGGCAGGAGGTCTTGCATTTGTCCCGTCGACTTGGCCGGTGGCCCTTAGGGTTTTTTTTTTTTTT
>CACSLK010032525.1:5159729-5173320 GCA_902706635.1 Striga hermonthica | reverse complement strand
AGCCCGAAAATTGGTCAAGAAAGCATGCTCTAGTAGTAGGATTCGTTGGCGACATGTAGGAAGAATCGAAACTCAATTTCGAGTTCGGACGAGTCCGAACGGGCCCGATATACGAAGTCGTGCACGGAAGCTGCCAACTTTAGGTCAAGAGCTTTGGAAGAATAGGTTTTCAAGAATAGATTAGATTCCAAAGCATAAATACGTAGAAGGCTTCGTTGGCGACATGTAGAAAAAAACGGAACTCAATTCTGAGTTTGGACGAGCCCTAACGAGCCCAAATTTCACAATCCGATCTAAAAATTTAAAAAAAAATTGAAAAACGGATTCAAATGCCTTAAAAAAAACGGATTATGGAAATCCGTTTTTCAAATAAAAATAGATTTTCATAATCCGCCTGTTTGATTCTTGTCCACATCATTTTTTTTTTCTTTTATTTTTTGCCACAAAATTTTTTCTTTTTTTAATTTAATAAATGATTCAATAAACATATGTCATATGTTTGTTTAAGTTATGCTACAAAGTTTAACATATTGAATAACATGTTCGAAAAGTATATTTGTCTTCCGGTTATATCTGTCTAATAATAGCTTTACCATTTATATTTCTCCCTTACATATAAAGAAAAAGTATAAGGCTTATTTCGCGGACACATCTCTTTTTTAGATGAAAAAGCCCCTGCATTGACCCTCTTTTCACACCTCCTGCAACTCAATTTCTACTCTATTCCACTTGGCGCTTTAATAATGCCCCCTGCATTTATCCTGTTTTACTCCTACTGCCCCTAAAACCCACATGATTTTTCGCATGATTTTCAGCCTTAGGCTAAGGCTGGTGTGAAAATAAAACTCTGCCCTTCAACGACCGGCCTTCCTTCATCCCAGCAGAAAATCTGCTGATGCGGTGTTGTGCGGTTAAACTTGGTGGGCTGAGCGTCGTTCTTGGGTAGATTTCTTGCCCAGGAAATCTGGGTAAGGTTTGGTCCTTTTTTGCTTTTTGTCTATTCTTATCTGCCTATAGTAATTTGGTGTGACCCTACTTGCTCTGCTCTATAGGAATTCTAGTTTGTTTCATTTTTTTTTCGTCGTCGTTTTTGTAGAGAAGGTAGGAGCCATTATTCTTTAAGTTTCATGTTGTGGTTGAATGAGCTTCGTATTGACCATTTATATGGCCATTTTTTTCATTTTTTTTCTTTTGTTTACTACCATTTGTGCGATCGTGTTTATCTGCAACTTTTTTTAGTATGTAACGGCATTTGGGTATTGGTTTGTGAAGGTCCGTTTTGTTCTTTCTTCTGCTCAGATCTCATCTTCCATGACCAATTTCTATTTTTTTAAGAATAAAATATTTTTCTTTTTTGAAACAGAGAACAATACTGGTAATTTGTCTTTTCTGAGGCTTCTTGCAAACTTATTTTTTTTTTCAAATTTAAGAAGTAAAAATGCCTACAAGAGTTGAACAATGGTGGTATTGAAGCAGGTGCAATTTTTATCGAGAGAAGGGTTGTTTTTAAAGATGCTGACAAAAATCGAGAAAATAGGCTATTTAAAAATTCAGTAATTCAGATAATTATAGTTGTTCAGAGTCATCGTCATGTATTGGAAAAAACAGTGATCTTTTTTAGAAATCAATGGAGAAACCAGAAGATGGTGCGGAAGTACAGAGTACATATAACAAAGGGGCCTTGGACGCCATGGAAACTCTAGAAGAAGTCTTGCCAATCAGGTAAAATTTCTATTTTATTGTTTGTTATTTTAATTTTGCATCTGAATTTTACTTATTTTTATTTTGTTATTTGTTATTGTTATGGGTGTGAAGTGTAATTATGGATTTGTGCTGTATGATTTTAGTTTTGTGTGCAAACTGAAAAGTCATTGTCTTGATCACTTTTTATGATCCTCTCTTAGGCAAAGATGGGAACTTTTTGGTTTATGTTTACAGCCAAGATTGTTTGTTTATTTTTATTTTGTTTTGTTGTATCTTCTGTTTTAGGGGAGATCAAGGTGTCGAAGTCATCCTCGAGCTTCCGCTGGGATTTCTCTTTGTCAGTGTCGACTATAGAGGGGTCGACAGTGAAGAGTGGTGAGAAGGGTGGTTCGAGTGGAAAAACGCGACAGTGAAGACCGGAACTTCACGGAGGCGAGGGGCGGCAAGTCGGAGTCCGGGGGACGTTGCCGCATTTCGTTGGTAGGGTTCCAGGTTGGGTTGACTCGCTTGGTCGGTTATGTTGGAATTTGCCAAAATCTGGTACATTAGTTATATGATTGAAGCAAACTAATATTAGCTTTTTTTGTTTTCAATGGTTATGAAGGGCATACGCTAAACAATTAGGATTTGTTAATCTTGTTGCTGAGTAAGATGCAAATTGGACATGATTTTTTTAGATGATACAAGCTGATTTTTTGTTTTGTTAATTCTTACTATGAAATTGCTACCAAGAGCTGGACAAAATGAATGACTCGAATAAACACAATAAACAACTTGATAAGCTTACAAGGAAGATGCGGGAAAATGTTAAAGGTAAGTGGTGTGAAAGCCTGTTGTCATCCTATATGGAATAAGTTATAACTATGTCATGCATTAAAGACCTTGGGAAGAATTTTTTTTTTTTTTTTTAAAAAAGTCTATTAGTAATCTTCTTCTAGTACTTTGTAGAGGTTAAATTGAGTTTGTAGAACTCACCTATAAATGTTATCATTATTGGTTTACAATACCATTATGGATTACGCATAATTTATGCCATTCATATATGTTGATGTGCATCTTTGTGACTTGCTCCACTCATTGTTGATTTTGTTGTGAACTTCAAATTGATTAAACATGCTAATTACCCTTATGTTTGCTACTATGGTCTTGTGTGTATCTCAGTTTCATTTTAATTATCGGTATGACATGTAACTAATAGCAACTTGCAATTTAATTATTGGTATGGCGCGTAATTAACAACTTGAAACAATGCTCCGGACTTTGTGACTGTCCACAGAGGGGAACTTCACGACGGGGTAAGAATCGAGGTCAAGATAAAGGAAACTGCATAAAAGGAACTTCGAAGTTTAAATCTGGGATTGCGGACCTGACCAAGGTCCGACACAAACTCTGATGGCACTACTAGGATATTGTCTGTATTTCTTTGGTTGGATGATACGGGCAAGTATCTTATCACCTAAAAAAGTATGTCAAATTTCGTCTCGAGAAAATGTAATTATCTATGATAGTAAGATACTTGACCATATTTTCAGTACAAAAGTTACACTTTTTAACCTAAATCACTTATTTTTTTCGGATTTCTAGATTTGTGCATGTCTTCTGCTCTCAATTATTATTTAGATTTGACATAGACTCCAAAGAATGTTCTAAAGCATGAATGTTTACCTTTTATTTACTATGTTCTGGTATGGTGACTTTCCTCCTTTTCCTACACTATCTATTGTCATTTTTTGTAACGCCACGTTTGATTATGAATTATTGGAGATTATTATTATTATTATTATTATTATTATTATTATTATTATTATTATTATTATCATATTAATTGTTATTTTTGCCTTATTGTCTAAATTAATTGAGTTTGGAGTATTTATTATTATTCTATTATTTTGCTCGTTCAAGTCATCATATTATATTGTCCTAAAAGATGATATAATGCCCCGTTCGATTTAATTTAATTAAGTCGGTCGGAAATTCAGTTTAAATCGGACTAAGGATTGATTTATATCTTTGCGTATTGACCAAACCGAGCCAAAGTCAAACCGGGGTCAAACCGGACACTTAGAAATAATTTCCAAGTCATTTGGCCCTAAGAAGCATGCCAGGCCCGCGCAGCCCCCGTGATACGGAAGTGGTTATTAACCCCGGTGAGTCAAGTGACGGGATGGTTGAAGATCTCGATTTATGGTTAGAAAACATGCTGGAGGAGCCATCTAGTCTGATTTACCGACCATCATGCGTGAGAGATTGGCCAAAAGGATGTGGTCCAAGGTCGAAGCTGAAGGCTAGGAAACGCAAGGCTAAGAGACGACGCAAGGTGAAGGCTATGAAGGCAAGTCATTGTTGTGGGCCTTGTGCGAGGAAGAAACGGGCATGGCGATCGGAGGCTCGAAGGCGAGGTAAGCAAAGGATGGAGGACGGTTGTACATGGAGTGCCGGAGATTGTACGGGAACGGAAGGTAGGTGCGTGGAAGGATGGGACCCATGGATGAGCCGGGACCATGTGGGCCATTTGTATGGATCGGGGACTGCCATGGCGGACTAGGCCCATCGGGTGAGCGGTCGGAGTCGGGCGCAAACGAAGGGCTAATATGTGAAGGTGCGCATCGTGCGAGTGATGCGCGAGCATGGGGCACGGCGACTAGTGGCACGCGGTGTCAGACGCCCACCGATATTCGGGGCCTGACCACCTCAACCCCCCGCCACCACCGGACGCACAGTGACTTGTCATTGTGCTTAGTATGTTTTCTTTTCCCTTTTCTCTTTCATTTTCGTATAGTTTGTGTTTTTCGCGTCGGTTAATTATATGGTCTACTCTCTTTCACTGCGAATCGACAATGGGGACATTGTCTGATTTGTTGTAAGTATTTTTACCAGAGTAGAATCGAAAGATTCAAACACCGGGTCGTCTCTCAAGGAAGGTTAGCCGGATAATTTTGCACGTATATTCGATCACACAAAAAGGTAAAATAAAATCCTAAACATTCTATTCAAGATTGATGGTTTGTTTATCAACTACTAATTGTAAAGCAAGTAATTATAAAAGCAAGGCAAAACTAGGAATCTCAAGTTCGCAACTCAATACTCAAACTCAATTTATGATAAAGGGGCTAAGGTATCGGGGTCAATCAATTCCGGTTCTCAATACACTTAACGTGCAATCAAGAGCTCGGTTAAATGTCTCGCTAAACTACTCATCTAGAGGTCTATCCTCAATAACTCTTCGTAACAAGAGGATAGACATAAACGAGCAATTCTTGAATCAACCAACACATAAGCAATACTATTACGAACAAGCTTATTCCTAAGGAGCCTAGATCGAACGATTTCTCCCTTTTCAGTTATAAAATTGATTAATTAGATTAAGATGGTGATCAAGCATCAAAACCCTAGGCTAAGCACAACTCGAGAGGATTGAGCAATTATCATGCATATAAATGAAATCAAACTGGAACGATCTTCCCTAGCTAAAGAATTTAGCTACTCATAAGGCATTCAACATCAACAAATACAATAATCAAAGTCATTCAATCAATAAGAAAACGAAATGAAAGCTTACGGTTAATGAATCCAATGTCGAAAACATGAATAGACCGAATCCAAAAGTCAAATCTCGGAGTTTTTCTCTCCAAGATTGAATACCAAGATCGAAAACAAGAGAAACTATGAGTTTTTGGGTCCAAGTACCAAGAACTTTCGAAACCTAGCTTAAAACATGAATAATCCCGTCCTTCTAAAAAATCTGCTATTAAAATCTGTAAATTGTGATGCCCGCGGCCGCGGACAAGCTCGCGGGCCGCGGTGAAGGAATGGTCTGCGGCCGCGAAAATTCGGCTCTGTCCGCTGGTTCACTTTCTTTGCGCTCTTCGCGGCCGCGACTTCCTCCTTCGCGGCCGCGGTGAAGAAATTTCTGCTCAGAATTTCGTCGACCCCACACGCATGCCTCCGGACTCTGGGTTTAGTTCTGCCTTTTCCTTCTCAACTCGATCCCAAATCTTAGACAATGATCACCTCACGGCTACTTACCGAACCACCTAACCTGCATATTGCCACCACCAAGAAAAACGCAGAAAACCAAGAAAAACAAACAAGAAAAACCAAAAACGAACAAAATAAAGAAAACACACGACACGACATAAAATGGACCAAGAACCAAAGAAAATAACCTAGAATGGGGAAAAATAAATGCAAAATAAACAAGAAAAACACGACAAAAATGGAACGAACAACTCCCCCACACTAAAATCATTGTTCGTCCCGAACAATAAAAAGAAAAGAAAAAGCAACAAAACAAGCAAAAGAGAGTGGACACCAGTTTTAGACGAGAAAAGTCTCAAATTGATCAACTAAGTTGAAAAGAATTCCAATGACCTCGAGAATACACCTTGACAATGAACTCAATCACATGATACACAAACTCTCTAGTACGGAGATATGATATAAATGCCTCACTCATTTTCTTGCAAAAATAAAAGACAGGAGCACTCAAATTGGTTGTCAGTCAAATTGATCATACGCTTGCCTATCGTCTAACCCCTACTTTAAATCAATCAAATCAATGAGACAGTGAATCAAAAGGACTTTTATAAACGTAATGTAGGCTTAATGGGTCGGGTAAGATAAATATAGGTCAAATGGCTCAAATATAGAATATGTCACATCTCAGCACTTCAACCATAATCAACAACTCCTCCGGTCTCAACCGGCTCTTCAACCTTCACCAAAGCCAACACGCTTTCACATTATTATCATTCTTTTTTCTTTTCTTTTTTTTTAAACCTTATGTACATCTTATCGAGGTTTAGCCATCGGGTTTTCTGCCCGAGTCTCCTAGACCAGTTTCCCGTACTCATTGCTCGTGACCGGTAATTGAACGGTTGGAGCACTTAGAGTATAATCCGTTAGGTTTATTTATTTATTTATTTTTTTTTATACAATTTCGACAATCATCACCATCCACTTTCCAAACATTATCAACACGGGGTCAACAACGAAAATAAGAAATAAGGCTCAAAGGGGTGACTATCGAAAATTATTCTCGAATGAAGAAAAAGGATACACAAATAGCAAAGAATGCCTTAATCATGTTCACCTATCACAAATCCAATCGACTTATTTTACAGCAGACTCAAGGCAAGTTCTGATTTATTCAACATTCAGACCAATATCTCACAAGAAATGAATATGGCTCAAATCTCACACGGTATATATGTAAGAGTGTTAATCAAAGCAATCGAGCCACAAATCAAAATATGCCACTCAAGATCATCATCACATCTTTTCAACATCATTAAACAATCATAAACCAGTCTCAATATTTACCAATGTCCAACTCAAAATAACAAATAAACCTAAACTAGACTGGTCCGTGCAACAGAAAAGAAATAAAAACAACCCTAAAAAGAAAAACTAGTCATGGTTTACCACATAGCCACGCAAACACGTAAACTCCCTCACACTTAAAATCAGACAATGTCCCCATTGTTGATTCGCAGTAAAAGAGAGTAGACCATATAATTAACCGACACGAAAAACACAAACTATACAAAAATGAAAGAGAAAAGGGAAAAGAAAACATACTAAGCACAGTGACAAGTCACTGTGCGTCCGGTGGTGGCGGAGGGTTGAGGTGGTCAGGCCCCGAATATCGATGGGCGTCTGACACATCAAATCATTCGTTCCATTAAGTCCGGAGCAGCTCCATTGAGCTCGGCTTGGGAGGGGCAGATTGGTTGGAATGGCTTCTCTTCTCGGCATGGTCTTTCACCGATATCCTTGTGTATATTCGCACACACGCTTCCTCAATGATCTGATCCATTGCCACAATAGACATGCATTCTTCCACAGAATTTACCTACAGCTCAGGTCGGGTCTCTTGGACAGAAATGGCCATGGATTCGTCCAACACCATCATATTCAGTGTCCCACTCTTGACATCAATCTTCGTGTTCGTGGTTGCCATGAACGGTCGTCCGAGGAGAATGGTGTGGCCCTTCCCATTTTCTTGCACTTCTCCCACATCTAGCACGACAAAGTCTACAGGCACAATCAGCTTCCCAACTCGAACAGTACATCCTCCACAATTCCTTCGGGTCGACGTAGCGAGCGATCAGCAAGCTGTAACTACATCTTCGTGGGTTTCAAAACGGCGAGCTCGAGTTGCCGATAAATAGAAAGCGGCATGAGATTTATACCCGCTCCAAGATCAAGCATACCCCAAGCATTTTTTTCATTCCCGAAGGCTATATCGATCAAGAAGCCTCCGGGATCCCTCTCTTTCTTTGGCAGATCATATTGGAAGACACTCGCCGCCTCGCACATAATCACCCCGTCACCACTCTCGAACCGCCTCTTGTTGGTTGTTGCTTCCTTGCAAAACCTCGCGTAAGCCGGAATTTTCTTCATTATGTCGGGAGGCGATAAATCGACATTGGCCTTAGCCAACATGATATGGAGGTCTCGCATCAGCTTACGGTCCTTCTCCTCCAAAAGTCTACTCGGGAATGGAATCTTGGGCCTGAACGGGTTCTGAGACTTGTGCAAGGTCGGCTCAGATGGTGGTGTCATTGGAGCTTCTTCCGTCCCCCTATGCTTCTTCGGGCCCTCTTTGACTTCATTTATCTCTTCAGGCATAATCACGGTCACCGAATTCGCATGCTCCGGTTGACTTGGCAACTTATTTTTGTTCAACTCGGTCTCGATGGCCCCGACCCGTGTGGCTAGCTGGCCTACTTGCGTCTCAAGACGCTTGATTGATGCATATTGGTTCGTGATGAACGGAAGTATCTTGTCCAGCTTATCATCTTGATTTGACGAGTTCGATCCGGACCCTTGGGCTTGTTGTTGTGGTTGCTGTTGCTGTTGGTAGTTCGAACGAGGAATGAAGTTGGGACGGGGTTGCTGCTGCATGAAGTTTGGACGGGGTGGCTAGAGAGTGTTTTTGTTGTTGGACCACGAGAAGTGTGGGTGGTTTTTCCATCCGGGGTTGTACGTGTTGGAGTAAGGGTTGTTGGGTTGCCGGTTCTGATATCCTTGGAGGGCGTTGACGTCTGCATATTGTTCTCCAATATCCTGGTCAAATGCTGATGGACACACCTCGGATCTATGCCCCTGAATTCCACATGCCCCGCACGTGTCTACCGCCATGGTCTGCACTGACTGGCCTCATCTTGCATTCATTAGCCGCATTTGCTCTGTGAGTTCGACTATCTGATGGGCCATCATGTCTCGCCCAGAAGATACCTCATTGACCACGACTCTCTTTTCTCGACTGCTCTTTTGAGACGAGTTGGAACTCATCGTCTCAAAAATTTCAAACATCTCTTCAGCCGTCTTTGCACCGATGTCTCCTCCCGCAGCATTATCAACCATATACTGTAGGTTATGATTGAGGGAGTCGTAGAAACAGTTCATCCGTAGTCCCGATGAAATATTGTGATGACGGCATTGCCGCTGGAGATCCTTGAATCGCTCCCAGGCCTCGTGAAGAGGCTCACTCGGTAGTTGGGCAAACGAGACGATCTGTGACCGGAGCTCCTGAGTCTTCTGATGGGAGTAGTACCTCCCAATGAACTTCGTGTAAACTTCGGTCCAGGTAGTCAGAGATGCTGGTGCAAGCGTCATGAACCAGGCCTTGGCCCGGTCTTTCAATGTCTCTGGAAAGCACCTCATCTTCAACTAATCCTCATTCAGCCCGTTCAAAGGAAAGGTGTTGAGGACATTGTAGAATTCCCGGATGAAGTTAAGTGGGTCTTCACTCGGGAGCCCAAGGAATGCCGACAGCTGGTTGTAGTGAATCATCTTCAACTCATAATTCTGTGCGGGATCTGGCAAACGGATGCACGAAGTGACTGGCCTGATAATCGGCTGGGCTAAGGTTCGGAGAGTGTTACGAGGAGCTTGTTGTTGTTGTTCACCCATGTCGAAGTTGCTGCCTTCGGACGATTTCGGGGAATGATCGTCTCCTTCGTGAGATTCGAGAGTAAGCTCCTCCAGTAGCTCTCTCAGGCTTTCATTGAACGGCTTGTCGATAGGCGATCGTACACGACCACTCCTGGTACGCATACACAAAGACAAGAAACCGTCACGAGCACCAGATAAATAGAAAATAAAAACTAAATTACACAACCGAAAATTAAGAACTATAAAACTAAGCAAAAGAAACAAAGAGAAACAATGAAACAAGAAAAATCACAAAAACAAAGAGAAACACTAAAAACAAGATGAATAGGCGCACAAAATAAGTCCTAAACCCTCCCCGGCAACGACGCCAATTTGTTGTAAAGTATTTTTACCGGAGTAGAATCGAAAGATTCAAACACCGGGTCGTCTCTCAAGGAAGGTTAGCCGGATAATTTTGCACGTATATTCGATGACACAAAAAGGTAAAACAAAATCCTAAACATTCTATTCAAGATTGATGGTTTGTTTATCAACTACTAATTGTAAAGCAAGTAATTATAAAAGCAAGGCAAAACTAGGAATCTCAAATTCGCAACTCAATACTCAAACTCAATTTATGATAAAGGTGCTAGGGTATCAGGGTCAATCAATTCTGGTTCTCAATACACTTAACGAGCAATCAAGAGCTCGGTTAAATGTCTCGCTAAACTACTCATCTAGAGGTCTATCCTCAATAACTCTTCGTAACAAAAGGATAGACATAAACGAGCAATTCTTGAAACAATCAACACATAAGCAATATTATTACGAACACGCTTATTCCTAACGAGCCTAGATCGAACGATTTCTCCCTTTTCAGTTCTAAAATCGATTAATTAGATTAAAATGGTGATCAAGCATCAAAACCCTAGGCTAAGCACAACTCGAGAGGATTGAGCAATTATCATGCATATAAACGAAATCGAATTGGAACGATCTTCCCCTAACCCTAGCTAAAGAATTTAGCTACTCATAATGCATTAAACATCAACAAATACAATAATAAAAGTCATTCAATCAATAAGAAAACGACATGAAAGCTTACGATTAATGAATCCAATGTCGAAAACACGAATAAACCGAATCCAAAAGTCGAATCTCGGAGTTTTTATCTCCAAGATCGAATACCAAGATCGAAAACAAGAGAAAGTATGAGTTTTTGGGTCCAAGTACCAAGAACTTTCGAAACCTAGCTTAAAACATGAATAATAAAATCTGCTATTAAAATCTGTAAATTGTGATGTCCGCGACCGCGGACAAGCTCGCGGGCCGCGGTGAAGGAATGGTCCGCGGCCGCGACTTATCCCGCGACCGCAAAAATTCGGCTCTGTCTGCTGGTTCACTTTCTTCGCGCTCTTCGCACCCGCGGTGAAGAAATTTCTGCTCAGAATTTCGTCGACCCCACACGCATGCCTCCGGACTCGGGGTTTAGATCCGCCTTTTCCTTCTCAACTCGATCCCAACTCTTTGACAACGATCACCTCACGGCTGATTACATAACCACCTAACCTGCATATTGCCACCACCAAGAAAAATGCAGAAAACCGGGAAAAACAAACAAAAAAAACCAAAAACGAGCGAAATAAAGAAAACACACGACACGACACAAAATGGACCAAGAACCAAAGAAAATAACCTAGAATGGGGAAAAATAAATGCAAAATAAACAAGAAAAACACGACAAAAATGGAACGAACACACGCGCGAGGCGTCAGCAGAGCGCTGGAGAGACGGCGAGCTAGCGAGCGTGGAGGCCAAACGCGCAAGTGGCTGGGACGCGTGGACTTCAAACAGTGGAGGCACGGGGAGCACGAGGTGCACGAATGGAGTTCACGCGGGTGACAGCCTAGGCCTGACAGGCCTAGGAATGACGGGGGCGCACGCGTGCGAGGAAGTCGGCGATGGCGCGGGGCTCGTGGGCAGCAACGCGTGGGGCGATGCGGACAGAGGCCTAAGCTGGGGAGGATTAGGCAAGATGGGCGCTGGCGCGCACGCGCAAGAGGGAGGCAGGGATGACGAGGCATGCACATTGGCGCGCGTGTGGGAAGCAAACGAGCGAAGCTTAGTCCCCGCAGGACTAGGCGAGGCAAAGGCAGCGGGCGCATGCGTGCGGGGCAAGGCGCGCGATACCGCGCGCCACAAGGAATAGGGCCGAGGGCGGCGCGCCTATTAAGGCAGTTGGCTAGGGCGTGCGAATGACTTAAGCTTCAAGCTACTTGGAGTGCAAGTCAAGTATTTTTTGATCTAGTAGTATTAGGATTTTATTTCCTTGTTGCTTTTAATTATAGATTTAGGAGATCTAGTTGGGTTAGGCTTAGATTTAATTTATGCACCTATAAATACCCATGTACCTCTTCACTATTAAAGGTCGAAGAATTGATGAGTGAATAGAAAAGGGGAACATTGTGTTCTATCGTGCGTTTAAGCAAGACCATAGTGCGTGTTTATCATACAAATCGTGTCGGAGAGAAGGCCTTGAGAGCGTCTTGAAGTCACACGTGTCTAAGAAAAGGCCTTGAGTGCGTCTATTAGTCACACCTATCATGTTTAGTCGAAGGCCCTGAGTGCGCGATTATCCACAACAAATAGACAAGAACCGCGATCGTTCATCATTGGTGCTTTCATTGAGAGAGTCCGATCAAAGTTTTTGTCTATCTATCTTTTTCTTTTTTTGATTTTTCCTTTTGCTGAGGAGCCGATTTTTCTCTTCTTTTTGTTCGGTTTTTTTGGATCAATTTTTTTTCTTTTTCTTCGTTTGTTTTTTCGTGAGATCGAGCCAAAAAAAAGAAGTGTCATCCTAGTTTGTTTTGATTTTAAAGTAAAAAAAATAGAGTCATGATGTCCGAACCATTAGATGAGTTGGATTTGGAAGATCTTGAATATCTCGAAGGTTTGGAGAGGGAATTAACCGCATGGGAGCAAGAGTATTTAGAGGAGCTTCACGAACGAAGAGATTTGGAGGAGCGCGAACGACAACTCGTGGAAGCCAGGGAAGCTGAGGTAGCCAACGTTCAGAACAATGGTGATGAAGGTGCGTTAAATTTCATTATCCTTGAGGACAAGGATTATCTTGAAGAGGAGGGGAATGATACGGAAGTGGTTATTAACCCCGGTGAGTCAAGTGACGGGATGGTTAAAGATCTCGATTTATGGTTGGAAAACATGCCGGAGAAGCCATCTAGTCCGATTTACCGACCATCATGCGTGAGAGATTGGCCAAAAGGATGTGGTCCAAGGTCGAAGCTAAAGGCTAGGAAACGCAAGGCCAAGAGACGACGCAAGGCGAAGGCTAAGAAGGCAAGTCTTTGTTGTGGGCCTTGTGCGAGGAAGAAACGGGCATGGCGATCGGAGGCTCGAAGGCGAGGTAAGCAAAGGATGGAGGACGGTTGGACATGGAGTGCTGGAGATTGCACGGGAACGGAAGGTAGGTGCGTGGAAGGATGGGACCCATGGGACGAGCCGGGACCATCAAGTGGGCCATTTGTACGGATCGGGGACTGCCATGGCAGACTAGGCCCATCGGGCGAGCGGTCGGAGTCGGGCATGAACGAAGGGCTAATATGCGAAGGTGCGCATCGTGCGAGTGATGCGCGAGCATGGGGCACAGCGACTAGTGGCACACGCGAGGCGTCAGCAGAGCGCGGGAGAGACGGCAAGCGTGAAGGACAAACGTGCAGGTGGCTGGGACGCGCGAACTTCAAACAGCGAAGGCACGGGGAGCACGATGTGCGCGAATGGAGTTCACGCGGGTGACAGCCTAGGCCTGGCAGGCCTAGGAATGACGGGGGCGCACGCGTGCGAGGAAGTCGGTGATGGCGCGGGACTCGTGGGCAGCAACGCGTGGGGCGACGCGGACAGAGGCCTAAGCTGGGAGGATTAGGCGAGATGGGCGCTGGCGCGCACGCGCAAGAGGAAGGCGGCGATGACGAGGTGCCCGCATTGGCGC
>CACSLK010032525.1:5145202-5156279 GCA_902706635.1 Striga hermonthica | reverse complement strand
ATGGCGTGCATCGGCCCATGATGCGTGCGGTTGGACGGAACAGGACGATACACATGGATACACGACAATCGGGCAAGACGCAGAGGTCGACTGGGACGCGTTGGCGTTCGGTAACACCGGCGTAGGCAGAACGCCCGGGGGAACCGCGGGGCACGAAGACAATGGTGCGGTGGCTGGCGTGCGCGGCACTCGCAAAAGTAGCGAGGACGCGCGGAGGCTGACCAGCAAAGGTGAAGCGCGCACTGGGCGCGCGAGTGAAGGAGACGCGGGCGAGGGCCTAAGCCTCGTAGGATTAGGCGTGCTGGGAAATGACGCGCGCGAGCAGGACAACGATAAGGGCGCACGAACACGGGCGCGCGATTGGGGCGCACATGCGCAAGGCCTAAACCTTGCGGGCTTAGGTGTGCTGAATGATGGGGAGCACGCGCGGGAAGCATGCGGCACGGACGAAGGATGCGCAAAGGGTGACGCGTGGGAGGCGCGCGCGCGCGAAGCCGCGCACGACGAGGATTAGGAAACCCCGAAGGGCAGTGCGCACGCATAAGGCGAAAAAGGAGGCGACCGAAGTATTGAGCAAAAAGATGGAATTGTTTGAAGTGCAAGCCAAGCAAGATCAAGATCTAGTCAATTAGGACTCTAGTATATTTAGTTTCCTTCTTGCACAATAATATCTAGATTGTTTAGGAATTTAATATTTTATTGCTTTAATATGTTTCCTAGGTAGATTAGAATTATTCATAGTTATGATCTATAAATAGGGATCATCCCTCATTGTTTTTCATGTCTTGGATTTGATGAAATAGAAAAGGAACGTTTGTTCAAACCGTGTGTTAGGGTTCGTGAGAATTCGATCATGCAACCGAATTGGTGAGGCTAAGACCCAAGCCAGTTCAACCGAGTTAGAGAGGCTAAGACCCGATCTAGTTCAAAAGATGGAGCGAGGCTAATAACCAAGTGAACTCAAGTATCGTGAGTGAGTTAGGCTAATAACCGAGTCGATCACACCTATTGTCGAGAGCAAGGCCGTGGAGAAGCCGTGATCGAGACAAGTCGAGGGTAATGAACACACGATCCGTCATCATTGGTGCTTTCATTGAGAGTGATCGATTGGGTGTTCGTTAACTTTTTCTATCCCATTCTTTTTCTTTTTGTTCGAATTTTTTGAGTCTTTTTGTTCGAATTTTTCGAATTTTATCCTCTAATTTTCGAAAAATTCCGTGAGTCTTAAAAAAAAAAGTGTCATCTAGTCCTTTGTTTGATTTTTGTTCGGTTATTACCTTTTGTTGAGGGGCCGAATTTCTTTTGTTTTATTTTTTCTTTTTGGTTCGACTTTTGTTCGGAATTTTTTAGAGTAAAAAGAAAAATATATATGTCTTATGTGCCAATGGACGAG
This sequence comes from Striga hermonthica, assembly GCA_902706635.1. Classification (NCBI taxonomy): domain Eukaryota; kingdom Viridiplantae; phylum Streptophyta; class Magnoliopsida; order Lamiales; family Orobanchaceae; genus Striga; species Striga hermonthica. The sequence continues at coordinate 5,154,886 of CACSLK010032525.1, read as the reverse complement.
ATAGATTGGGAAGATCTCGAATTGTTGGAGAGTTTGGAGAGAGAACTTACCCCATGGGAGAGCACATATCTAGACGAGCTCCATGAACGAAAAAATCGAGAAGAATACGAGCAACAACTCGTAGAAGGCCGAGGAGCAATGGAGGGTGAAGTTCAAAACCGTGAAGATGATGGTGCGCTTAATTTTCTAATCCTTGAGGACAAGGAAAGTCTTGAAGAGGAGGGGAATGATAAGGAAGTGGTCATTAACCTAGACGAGTCCGACGAAGAAGATGGCGATGGTCTCGACATGTGGCTGGAAAACATGTTGGAGGAGCCATCAAGCCCGATATATCGACCATCATGCAAAAGAGACTGGCCGAAAGGATGTGGTCCACGGGCTAAGTTGAAGGTTAAGAAGCGCCGGGCCAAAAGACGACGCAAAACAAAGGCGCAAAAGGCAAGCCATTGTTGTGGGCCGTGTACAAGGAAAAGACGAGCCCGAAAGAAGGAGGTTAGAAGGCGTGGTTTGCGATGGGATGAAGAAGGGTGGTGGATACCGGCGGAAGAATGTGTGAGGTTGAAGTGTTGGGATCCATGGCCCGAGCCAACGGATATGACCGGCAATAAAGAGGACAACGGCAATCGGCGAGTTGGCAAATGGCGCGCATCGGCCCATGATGCGCGCGGTTGGACGAACCAGGACGATACACAGGGATGCACGACAATCGGGCAAGACGCGGAGGTCGACTGGGACGCGTTGGCGTTCGGTAACACCGGCGTAGGCAGAACGCTCGGGGGAACCGCGGGGCACGAAGACAATGGTGAGGTGGCTGGCGTGCGCGGCACTCGCGAAAGTAGCGAGGACGCGCGGAGGCTGACCAGCAAAGGCGAAGCGCGCACTGGGCTCGAGAGTGAAGGAGACGCGGGCGAGGGCCTAAGCCTCGTAGGATTAGGCATGTTGGGCGATGACGCGCGCGAGCAGACCAGCGGTAAGGGCGCACGAACGAGGGCGCGCGATTGGGGCGCACATGCGCAAGGCCTAAACCTTGCGGGCTTAGGTGTGCTGAATGATGGGGAGCACGCGCGGGAAGCATGCGGCCGGACAAAGGATGCGCAAAGGGTGACGCGTGGGAGGCACGTGCGCGGGAAGCCGCACACGACGAGGATTAGGAAACCCCGAAGGGCGGCGCGCACGCATAAGGCGAAAAAGGAGGCGGCCGAAGTATTGAGCAAAAAGATGGAAGTGTTTGGAGTGCAAGCCAAGCAAGATCAAGATCTAGTCAATTAGGACTCTAGTATATTTAGTTTCCTTCTTGCACAATAATATCTAGATTGTTTAGGAATTTAATTTTTTATTGCTTTAATATGTTTCCTAGGTAGATTAGAATTAGTCATAGTTAGGATCTATAAATAGGGATCATCCCTCATTGTTTTTCATGTATTGGATTTGATGAAATAGAAAAGGAACGTTTGTTCAAACCGTGTGTTAGGGTTTGTGAGAATTTGATCATGCAACCGAATTGGTGAGGCTAAGACCCAAGCCAGTTCAACCGAGTTAGAGAGGCTAAGACCCGATCTAGTTCAATAGAGGGAGCAAGGCTAATAACCAAGTGAACTCAAGTATCGTGAGAGAGTTAGGCTAATAACCGAGTCGATAACACCTATCGTCGAGAGCAAGGCCGTGGCGAAGCCGTGATCGAGACAAGTCGAGGGTAACGAACACACGATCCATCATCAGTGCGCGATGGCGCGAGCGTATGATGCAGACGACCCATGCCGTGCAGGAATAGGAGTAGCGGAGGCGGCGAGCGATGCGTGGGAGCCGCGCGCGCAAAGCCGCGCGAAACAAGGAATAGGCGACCGAAGGGCGGCGCACACGCAAGAGGCGGTCGAAGCTTGAGGCGGCCGATTGGAGTGGTGTGCAAGTCAAGTTACTTGGAGATCAAGACTAGTCGAATAATTAGGATTCTATTTACATATTGCATTAGTAGATCTAGATTGTTTAAGATTTATATTTTATTGCTTTAATTAGTTGCCTAGTAAGATTAGACTTAATCATAGTTAGGATCTATAAATAAGGGTATCTCCTCATTGTTTTAAATGTCTTGGAATTGATGAGTTGAATAGAAAAGAACGTTTGTTCAAACCGTGTGTTAGGATTTGTGAGAGTTCGATAATTCAATCGAATTAGTGAGGCTAAGACCCGAGCTAGTTCAAAATCGAGAGAACAAGGCTAACTACCGAGTGAACTCAAGTATCGTGAGAGAGTTAGGCTAATAACCGAGTCGATCACACCTATCCGTCGAGAGCAATTCACGAGGCTGAGTTCGAGGCAAACGAGTGGAACAAAACACACGATCCTTCATCATTGGTGCTTTCATTGAGAGTGATTGATTGTGTGTTTCCTTAAACTTTTTCTATCCCATTCTTTTTTTTTTGTCTGATTTTTCCCCCTCTTGTTCGAGTTTTTTCGAATTTCTTCTTTTTTTCTTTTCGAAAAAAATTTCGTGAGTATCAAAAAAAAAAAGAGTCATGATGTTCATACCATTGGATGAGATGGATTTGGAGGATCTCGAATATCTCGAAGGTTTGGAGATGAAATTGACTCCGGATGAGCTAGAGTATTTGGAGGAGCTCCACGAACGAAAGGGATTAGAAGAGAGGCGTGCTAAAGAAGCTGAAAAAGCCAAAGTCACAAGCCATGGTGAGGAAGGTACGTTGAATTTTATTATCCTTCAGGACAAGGAAGATCTTGAAGAGGAGGGGAATGATACGGAAGTGGTCATCAACCCCGGTGAATCGAATGATGGAGTGGTCGAAGATCTCGACATGTGGTTGGAGAACATGCTCGAAGAGCCTTCAAGCCCAATTTATCGACCTTTGTGTGAGAGAGATTGGCCAAAAGGGTGTGGTCCAAGGTTGAAGCTGAAGGCTAGGAAACACAGGGTTAAGAGACGATACAAGAAGACGGACCATTGTTGTGGGCCTTGTGCAAGAAAGAGACGAGCATGGCGATCGGAGGTTCGAAGGCATGGTAAGCAAAGGATAGAAGATGGATGGATGTGGCGTGCCGGAGATTGCACGGGAATGGAACGAAGGTGTGTGGAAGGTTGGGACCCATGGGATGAGCCTAGACCATCGGGCGAGCAGTCGGAGTCAGTCGGCGTCGAGGTAAGTGGCGCAGGCTAATGAGCGAGTGGCGTGCATCGAGCGATGATGCGCGCAAGCATATGATCGGCACACAGGCAACGCTGGGTGTACGCAGGTGCACGGCCGACGAGCAGGCCACGGGAGTTGACTGGGACGCGCTGGCATTTGGCGACGAAGTAGCGGGGCGCGATAGGCGCGCAGGTGAGCAGCACGCGGGCGCAAGCCTAGGCCGCGTAGGCATAGGAATGGCAGGCGCGCAGCAGCACGCGCGCAAGGATGCCAGCAATGACGGGGCGCGCGCGCAGGCGCGCGAGTGGAGCACAGACGCGGGCGAAGGCCTAAGCCTCGTGGGCTTAGGAGAGCTGGGCGCGCACGCGCGAGAGGAAGGCGGCGGACGCTGGGAGAGCGCGATGGCGCGAGCGTACGATGCAAGCGACCTATGCCGTGCGGGAATAAAAGTAGCGGAGGCGGCGAGTGATGCGTGGGAGCCGCGCGTGCAAAGCCGCGCGCAACAAGGAATAGGCGACCGAAGGGTGGCGCACACGCAAGAGGCGGTCGAAGCTTGAGGCGGCCGATTGGAGTGGTGTGCAAGTCAAGTTACTTGGAGATCAAGACTAGTAGAATAATTAGGATTCTATTTACATATTGCATTAGTAGATCTAGATTGTTTAAGATTTATATTTTATTGCTTTAATTAGTTGCCTAGTAAGATTAGACTTAATCATAGTAGGATCTATAAATAGGGGTATCCCCTCATTGTTTTAAATGTCTTGGAGTTGATGAGTTGAATAGAAAAGAACGTTTGTTCAAACCGTGTGTTAGGATTTGTGAGAGTTCGATCATTCAATCGAATTAGTGAGGCTAAGACCCGAGCTAGTTCAAAATCGAGGGAGCAAGGCTAACTACCGAGTGAACTCAAGTATCGTGAGAGAGTTAGTCTAATAACCGAGTGGATCACACTTATCCATTGAGAGCAAGTCGTGGCGAGGCTGTGTTCGAGGCAAGCGAGTGAAACAAAACACACGATCCTTCATAAGCGTGCAAGCACGCGCACAGACACTGGCGCACTAGGGCGCGGCACAGCGGAACAGCGCGTGCAGGGATGGGCGCGCGGGCGCAGCAATGAGCAGCAGCGCGCGCGGGCAGCACGCGTGATATGGAAGTGGGTTTCGAGCCCCGACGACGAGAAGGGCCAAGAGCCGAGACGACTCAAGGAGGCTGAAAATAGGGCCAAAACGACGCATGCATGGCCTAAGATGCGGGTACGAGCTCGTATGCGAGGCGCACGAGCACGTAAGGAGCGATAAGGGTCGACTATACGAGGGTCGAGCATGAGAGGGTCGAAGCTCGTAGGTCAAGGGATAGCGCGCGACCAAGCACGAGGAGGAGTCCGCGGGTTGGACGCGCGATTACACGGGCCGGCCAATGAAGGTTGTGCAAAGGAGAGGCGAGCATGGCGCTTGGAGGCTAGGCAGAGTGGCGCGCAGGGGGAGGTTGTTGGATGGATGGCGCGCGAGGGGGGTTGCTGCAGATGGACGGGCTCAATGCGCGGGCATTGGGCGCGCTGGACGACGAGCGCGGGGCGCACGGCGACACGCGCGAGGCACAAGTTAAGACCGGGGTGGCAAGCCTAATCCTAGTAGGAATAGGCAAGGCGCGAATACTAATCCCCGTAGGAATAGGAAAAGCAGTTGAGTGCCGAAACGCGCGTGGAAGATCGGTGACGGGAGTAATCCTCGGAAGATCAGGAAACGTAACCGGGAGCATATTCCTAGTAGGAATAGGAATAGTGGATATGGGCTCGAGGCATGGTCCTACAAGGAATGGGAATGGCGCACGCGGGGCGCGAAGCCTTAAGCCTCGAGGCGAGAGGACATGCATGCATGGTCGTAAGAGGCGCGCACGCGATACCTCGTGCGTCGAGGACTAGCGGGCGGCGCGCAAGAGGGCGGCTAGGTCAAGGGGGCGGCGACTTAGAGTGCAAGGCAAGGAATTGGAGTGAAAGTCAAGCAAGAATAATTATAGCAGTAGTAAGATTTTATTTCCTTGTTGCTTTTAATTATTGAATTAGGAAATCTAGATCTATTAGGCTTAGATTTAATTTATGCATCTATAAATACCCATGTACCTCTTCATTATTGAATGTCTTGGAATTGATGAGTGAATAGAAAAGGGGGAACTTGGTGTTCTTACGTGTGTTTAAACAAGTCCATTAGTGCGTGATTACATACAGTGTCGGAGAGAAGGCCATTAGAGCGTCCTGAAGTCACGGTGTCTAAGAGAAGGCCATAGTGCGTCTATTAGTCACATCTATCGTGTGTAGTCGAAGGCCCGAGTGCGCGATTACATACAACCGAATAGGCAACAACCGCGATCACACTCTCGTTCGCTCATCATTGGTGCTTTCATTAAGAGGGTTTCATTGAAGAGTGTCCGATCTAGGTTATTGTTTATCTATCCTTTTTTATTTTTTTCGGTTATTATCTTCTGTTGAGGGGCCGAATTTCTCTTTGTTTTATTTGAATTTTTGTTCGAAATTCTTTGTTCTTTTTTTAGTTTTTTTTGTGAGTTGCGTCGAGTCAAAAAAAAAAGTGTCATCCTAGTTGTTTGGATTTTATTCTTTAGAGTAAAAAAAAAAAGAGAGTCAAGATGTCCTTTTTACCATTAGATGAGTTGGATTGGGAGGATCTCGAATACCTCGAAAGTTTGGAGAGGGAATTAACCCCTTGGGAGCAAGAGTATTTGGAAGAGATGTACGAGCAAAAGGAGAAGTATGAAAGACAAGCCAAGATCACGGAGGAGTTGTTACGATGACAAGATGAAGGTCTATGCTTTACTTGCGACGAAAAATTTATGTCGGGCCATAGATACAAGTCGAAGGATGCATGGGTTAAGAATGGCGCAAGACCCTCGAGCAACATGGTGGACGAAGAGTGATGCAAGGAGACGATCTTGGGCGAAGATAAAGAGGAGGCGGCGGGTGATGTCGAGGGTGGAGTCTTGGTCTAGATCGAAGGGGAGGATAAGTCCGAGGTCGAGGTAATCAAGGTTGAAGAAAAGATGTTGGGCATGATCGAAGCAGGCCAAGATGACGAGATGCACGCGCAGTACGATGCGGATGGAGAGGTGGTCGAAGTCGAGGGCGAGGTCTTGGGCGAGGTCGATGAAGGAGTGCCCGAGGTTTGGATGGTCGAGGATGAGTCCTTGAGGACAAGGACATTCTTAAAGGGGGTGGGAATGATACGAAAGTGGGTTTCGAGCCCCGACGATGAGAAGGGACAAGAGCCGAGACGACTCGAGGAGTCTTAAAATAGGGCCAAAACGACGCATGCATGGCTTAAGAGGCGGGTACGAGCTCGTATGCAAGGCGCACGAGCACGTAAGGAGCGGCAAGGGTCGACTATACGAGGGTCGAGCATGATAGGGTCGAAGCTCGTAGGTCAAGGGATAGCGCGCGACCAAGCACGAGGAAGAGTTCGCGGGTTGGACACGCGATTACACGGGCCGGCCAAGTAAGGTTGCGCAAAGGAAAGGCGAGCATGGCGCTTGGAGGTTAGGCAGAGTGGCGCGCAGGGGGAGGATGTTGGGTGGATGGCGTGCGAGGGGGGTTGCTGCGGATGGACGGGCGCGCATCGAGCGATGGGAGATGCGCGGGCATTGGGCGCGCTGGACGACGAGCGCGGGGCGCACGGCGACACGCGCGAGGCACAAGTCAAGACCGGGGTGGCAAGCCTGATCCTAGTCGGAATAGGCAAGGCGTGAATACTAATCCCCGCAGGAATAGGAAAAGCAGTTGAGTGCCGGAACGCGCATGGAAGATCGGTGACGGGAGTAATCCTCGAAAGATCAGGAAACGTAACCGGGAGCATATTCCTAGTAAGAATAGGAATAGTGGATATGGGCTCGAGGCATGGTCCTACAAGGAATGGGAATGGAGCACGCGGGGCGCGAAGCCTTAAGCCTCGAGGCGAGAGGACATGCACGCATGGGTGTAGGAGGCGCGCGTGCGATACCTCGTGCAACGAGGACTAGCGGGCGGTGCGCAAGAGGGCGGCTAGGTCAAGGGGGCAGCGACTTGGAGTGCAAGTCAAGGAATTGGAGTGCAAGTCAAGCAAGAATAATTATAGTAGTATTAGGATTTTATTTCCTTGTTGCTTTTAATTATTGAATTAGGAAATCTAGATCTATTAGGCTTAGATTTAATTTATGCATCTATAAATACCCATGTACCTCTTCATTATTGAATGTCTTGGAATTGATGAGTGAATAGAAAAGAGGGAACTTGGTGTTCTTACGTGTGTTTAAACAAGGCAATTAGTGCGTGTTTACATACAGTGTCGGAGAGAAGGCTATTAGAGCGTCTTGAAGTCACGGTGTCTAAGAGAAGGCCGTAGTGCGTCTATCAGTCACATCTATCGTGTGTAGTCGAAGGCCCGAGTGCACGATTACATACAACCGAATAGGCAATAACCGCGATCACACTCTCGTTCGCTCATCAATGCGCGCAGGTGCAGGGCTGCAGCATGCGCGCGAGCGCAGGGCAGCAGCGCGCACGGACACCACGCGCGCGCGGGCAGGGCTGCCAATGGCGGCTTGGGGTTACTTGGAGTGCAAGACAAGTTCAAGATCCCTAGTTATTTAGTTTCCTTAATGCTTTATGATATCTAGATTAATTAGGTTACTTAATATTTTATTGCTTTATTAGTTCCCTAGGTAGATTAGGACTAGATATATTTTGTGCCTATATAAAGGCCCTTCCCCTATGTTATTTTCATCGTCAAGTTTATTAATAAAAATCCAAACTTTTGTTCATTCACTCTTTGCTTTAGTTTTTCACCAAAATTCTATTACAATTATATCCGTTTAGAGGGGTGCGGTTTGTGAACCTCTAGGCAACTATCGGCGATTCAAGGCACTGGTTTGTGGCTTATCGGCAATCGAAACACACGATCTTCATCAAGCGCGCCCAGCGCGTCCCCCAGCGCCCCATATGGTAAGTAGGGCATTTCCAGCCCTATTTAACCCCTTCTTTTCCCCTCCCCAATCCTCCAAAGCCCTCCCACTCACTCTCCATCAACCGCCACCCTCTTCTCCTTCTCCATTCCCGATCGCCGCCTCCACCGCACATCCCGGTGACCAACGAGCAAGGACCACGGCCAACCCTCGAACCCCTGGCCCTGTTCGAGTATCCCCAGGCCAGAGACAAAAAGCAGCCCACCTCTGTCCAAGGTGATCCCAGCCCCGGTGAGCTGAGCCCCACCGCCGAGCCGCCCCCGCGCATGCCTTCGAGCCTTCGAACCCCTTTCCCTTGTGCTTTTTAGTGCAAGGACCACGAGAACGGTACTTGATGGTTGTACCTTCTCATTTTAATGTGTTTTGAGTTGTTTCATCTTGGTTTAAATTGGATTTGCCTTGGAATGTTTGAATAATGTGAAAATTATGCATGTTTGAAGGGATATTAGTGTGTTCTTGATGAACCCTCGTTAAAATCGTGTTAGGGCCATGGAATATGGAACATCTATGAGTCTTTGGCCTCATGGTGAAGGTCTTAGGCGTTTTTGTTGAGTATGTGGTCATATATGTATTTTTGAATCGGGTGTTGCTGCTGATTTTTACAAAAATCATCATAAATCGTGTGTTCATCTAATTGCTGTGTAATTTGAACTGTATAACCCTCTTTTGGTATATTATGTGGTGGAAAATTTTCAGGTCGAAATAATATCTATAGCTATGTCAAATGTCGATTTGAAATTCTAGGCAGAAAATTCGTAAAATCATTAAAATTCGAATTCTTGGTATTTTGCTGTGATTTTTGGTGAGTGTCATAATCCTGGTGTTATATGCTTTGTATCCAAAGTTTGTTGAAAAATTCCAAGTATTTCCCAGTGAACATGTAAATTAAGATTTTCGTCGCCTTTTCGTAAAAATTGGCTGCTCAGGCCAAACTGAAGTCTTGGGTCTAAAACTTAGTGAAAACGTGTCTTTCTGGGTCTATTTTTATGTGTAAAAATTTTAAGTCAATCAGTTGAGTGCGTTTTAAAAACGGTCGGGTCCATTTGGTTTGCTGCATGTCTGTCCGGGGGGCCTGCACTCTGTCAGCGCCCCAGCGCCCCAGCGCAGCACCCCGGCACTAGCAGCCCGCGCCCCAGCGCACTGATACGAAAGTGGGTATCGACCCTCGATGATGAGAAAGGCCGAGGGCCGAGGCTAATGAACAAGGCCGGGCAAAGGGCGCAAACAAGGCTTGCATGGCCTAGGAGACATGCACGAGCCTGTATACGAGAGTGCCGACATGCACAATGGCATAGGAGGTCGAGCAAGAAGCTCAAGAGATCGAGGCTTGAAGGCTCGAGCGACGCAGTCGACTGGTGCAAGGTGTGCGCGAGGGAGCGACGTGCACGATGCTTGGAGGCTAAGGCCTCGGGCATTTACATTGCGGAGGAGACGAGCGGTGCGCGAGGGGAGGATGTTGGGTGGACAGCGCGCACGTGGGACGACCGCAAGGAAGGGCGCGAACACGCGCATTGGTGTAGACGCACGCGGACAAGACCAC
>CACSLK010032525.1:5113966-5125084 GCA_902706635.1 Striga hermonthica | reverse complement strand
ATATATATATAGCCGAAAGTCTTAAAATGAAGAGGTGGGAGGTTGGCTTAGTCACCATTTATCATGCTTATTCACTAATAATAAGCTAATAGCATGACACCTCATACTTAAGGTATGATGACTAATACATGAGATTTCCCTTTTAATAGCTCACGACTATAAATTGAATTTTTGAGCAAAATTCATTAATTGCTACGGCATTAGCCATTTGAAGATGATTAATTATTCATTAGTCATCACCTTATGCTTAATTAATCAACTAAGCATACTACTTAAATACCAAAATTATTCCGAACGTAAACGGTACGTCGAAAATAATTTTCGATAATCTCAACTGAAATGACTGAAATTAATTTAATTCCGAAAATAATATCGGAACTAAAACATGATTAACATGACGGAAAATCGCTGACCGAATAACTAATTCCGGACTCATTAATGAATCGGAATTAAATCTGAAAACTTATCCGGTTACTGAAATAATTAACCGAATAATATATCGACTTATAGTCGAACATATAATATAACTGACTGATTAATCTGAACCTGAACATGAACATGACTATTTATTAATAAAGACTAGCTTAAAACTAAAAGCTAGTATTTTCCTTTATTAATAAAACTCGGGGCGTTACACTGATGCATGGATGAAAGACGACGACGTCGTCCATAGGACGAGTGGATTGCTCCGACATCGCGTGAATATCCTGTGCGTTGGCTACGAGGCACGCAGTTGTAAAAGGTATGAATTTGTAGTTAAGCATGATGTTGTGGCTCTATATGACTCGAGATGTTAAAATTCATGTTATGAAAAGCATGCTTATATGATTGAACTTGACGATTATTGCACGACTGGACTCTTTAAAACGTGTTATGTGGTGATCGTATGAGTTTATGTGAATTTGTGTTAAAAATCATGTTAGGGCTAACTCTCTTATATTGTATATGCACGTACATGAGGTGTATATTGTGATTACATCTGACCCCTGATGCTATGTACACGAAATTATGTTTTTGTGCTGAAAATCGTATGAGAACTTCTCGTTATAGCCTCTGTTTGTGCTCAGATTATCGTGGCCTAAAAGCTATTTTCTGGTTAAGAGTTCTTCATAAACTTTGTAGTACTTTGAGTTAGGTTTCTGTGAGTTTTGAAATTTCATGATTCGGAGTTCCAATCGATTGTCCTGCAATAATACCTACAGCTTCTCCTAATTCAACCAGGTCGCCTGAATTAAATTTATTATGAATTTTTGATGTTGTAACTGCGAGCAGTTTTTGAAATTCCGGGCAGAATTGTGAATCATGATGTTGGGCTGTTTTTGACTATTTTAACGTGACTATGTGAAAATATGATCAACATAAAACTTGTAGTACATATTATAAGCTTTCTCTGAGAGTTGAAATCATGTTAGTTGGGGTTCTGGTTAATTTTATATGAATTTTCAAAGATGGGGTTATGCCCAGAATTTTTGAAATAGTGGCAGTGTATATGATTGAAATGTATGTTCCTGAAATGAGGCCTTTAACGTGATTATTCTTAAAATATTCTCTTCTTGAAACTTGTAGATTTTCTAGTGTAGTTTCTGTAAGTTTTGAGTTTGTTTGATTTAGGGTGTTATAACATGAGATATCGCTGTTTTAGTGAACTGCTGCAAATTTACAAATAGTTATGTTGGCAGATTTCTTGACCTAAGTATTATATGCTTAAACTCGGTTTTAAAATTATTTTTGGATTTAGTGATCAACATGAAAGTTATGGGTCTATTTTTTTTAGCTTTCCAATGAGATAAGGTTCATGTTTATTTGATGACTGTGGCTCAATTTATGTTAAATCTATTTAGGATATGCATGAGATGAGTTGATAATGATGGCAGAAAATGATTCCTAAATGTTAATTGCTTACACACTATCTTAATGACCTTATCTGCTTCTGTGATCTAAATAAATATTGTAGATGCATGCCTTAGGCTTAACTTGAGTCTTGAATCGTGTTATTTGGGTGCCTGTAGCTTATAAAATTCTCAATTTTCTAAAACCCTGTAAGTGGACTATTTCCTGCTTTGGATTGCGATCATGATTTAAATGTTGCTGAAAAATATGTGATTAAACGACCTTGTATGCTTGCTCTGATAACATCTGTAACACCCCGCTATTTCATATAAATTAGAGCGCGATTTTCGCAAAACTTTTCTAAAATAAAGCATTTATTTTGCGAAATACCGACTCGGAGTGTTACCGTAAAATCTGACTTGATCTGAAAACCATTATTTTAGTTTAATAATAAACGGTTATATAACATAATAACCGACTAACGTCGGATCAAAAGCTGGTTTGGTAAACTAAAAAAGTAGCGGAAATCATAGTGTAGCCAAAACATGATTAAACATATTTACAAATGTCCTGAACCGGTCGCCAGCTCACTCCTCGGCCCCGACCCTGTGACCTGAAAAACATGAATAATGTGGGGGCGTGAGCACTAATCCACTGTGCTCTGCAGAAACTCATACTGAAGTAAAAAGTGAAAATAATAACAGTATCATGATCCTGGCATATATAACTGAACTGACACTGAACTGAAACTAAAGCCGATACTGAATAATCATGATCTGATACTGATACCGTGATAATCATCACCTGACTGATACCTGAACATCTGCCAGCATAAAAATGCCGGAAACCATGTGCACACTCTAGTGGGCAGATTAAGGCCACTAGAACCCAGAATGGACCAGCGACCATTCCGAGCGGATACTGATAATACATACCTCAAACATGGTAGCGTAATTATAATCAATGTAATACCCAGTCTGAGTCCCCACCTGAACTGCTGATCTGAAAATGTAAGTGCTGATAGCTTGCAAAACTGACATATATAAACAAATACTAAGTACTATGCTCAGACTGATTAAAATAGCTGTTAAGATGCTCGACTCGATCAGAATAGTTAATTGGAACCATCTCGGGGTCTAACTTGACTGATGAAAACTGGACTGAACTGGTACTGCTAAACTGAACTGAACTGACTGCACATGATTGATCATGACTGAACTGACTGAACTGAAAATTCAACTGAAATACTGAACTGAACTGAACTGACTAACTGTCTAGACTGAAAATACTGAACTGATAATTTAACTGATTACACTGAACTGACTGATTGGACCTGGAACTTAACTGAAAATGAGACTTGAACATGAACCGGAACTTAAAAACATGAAAATATAGTCTGAACCGGTCCAACCGGTCTGAACCAGCCTGGCCGGACCGCCGGCCTGCTGTGCCCAGGTGGTCGGCCGCTAGTGATTTAAATGAGAATTGTAGCCGCATGTCTTAGAATTTATATTCATCTGAGACTATGTGGTTCAGTTATATTGCATGAGTTATGTTTTCGAAAATAAGTGTTACCTTCGATATGCATGCGTATGTGCCTTATGTGAATTAATTTGATCGTTGTTATATCAATGTTGACTGGTAACACGTACGAGAGAAGCTTTACGCTAATATCTCGAAGTGTGGAGAACTATAGGCTGTATATGAAGTTGAACTCGTTTAGGACTGCCAACACGATTAGCTACATGAGTAAAAGCTGTCGTGACGGCCGACATTGTTGGTCGGAAGAGTCAAACGAGCTAACCATGCTATTATTCAGCGTTGACCGTCGAGTTAAAAATGTTCCTGGCATTGATGCTAATGTTTGATCCCTTTTGGGAAAATTGTTGTTGTCAAACCCACACCTTTGTAGTTTCGAGTCTTGTGGAGAAACCCTTTGTCCTATCCGAGTACCTAGGAAATTGTGAAAACCAGAAATTGAAATTTCTGGTATGTGTCTCGAACCCAGTGCTGAACCTGACTAGGTGCAGCCACGCGAAGTGGTGGCCGAGCCCGCACGCCCGTGCTGAGAGACGTGAGGCCAACTGCAGTGGCCGATCGTTGACTCGCACGAGAGCTGCCGCTGCCATCACCGAAAGCACGAACTCCCCAGTTCAGTGTGTATGGCCAAACCTTGACCTTGTAGCTGGTATCCGAGTGGGTACATGCACGCATCCCAGCGCCCCGCGTATGCAGCGCCAGCGTGTGTGTCACCTCTCGGGTGACAGTGTATAAGACCTAGTCCGACCTTGTCCTTTTAGGGGTCTTTGAACCAGATTTTTTATGAAAGTGTATGTTGATCTTTCGAGTCGTGGTGTGAATGCCCTAATCAACAATCCTCGGTGTATGAGGTTTGTCGATTAGTTTTCCATGCCACATACGAGATTTTCTCGAGATGGCGAGATAGTAGTTTCCGTAGTAATGTGGGGGCGGAGCCTTGAGTCTCGACTGGAGACCGACTCCGTAGAAGGAAATCGGTATTGAGTATCTAGCCTTTACTTCCTAAACAGCATACGAGATGTTGCTCGTGTCGACGAGGAGAGAGGCTTTGTCAGTGGTATCAAACAGAACCGTGTGTTCTAAATGTACCAGATTTGAGAATAAGTGATGATTGTAGGTCCTATCATGAGTCTCGACCAAGTCAATAGCTTAGCCTGATGGTTGACTCCACCACCAGGACTTGTGAGCATGCATGCCACGACCTAGCCTCGTGATGGAGGGAATGTGTGCGTGATCTCGAGGTATATGTATGATTTGTGGCGAGTTGCGTGATAGGCAGAACCCTACCTGTATGGAGGTACCGGTGACCTGTTGGGACCGAAGGTCCATCAGGGAAAGACTGGGAGGGGTACTTGTCAACGTTCAGTGAGTGTAGTCAAGTTGAGGGCGAGACTATTTGGCAGGGGGAGACCGAGATTCGGAGGGAGTACCCGAACCTCACATTTGATGTCCCCTTCTTGTACTCTCTTTACCTTCTAGTTGTTTTGTTTTCGAATTCCGAGGACGGAATTCTTTGCAAGGTGGGTAGACTCTAACGCCCCGTTTGATTATGAATTATTGGAGATTATTATTATTATACTTATTATTATTATTATTATTATTTTTACTATGATTATTATCATATTAATTGTTATTTTTGCCTTATTGTCTAAATTAATTGAGTTTGGAGTATTTATTATTATTCTATTATTTTTCTCGTTCAAGTCATCATATTATATTGTCATAAAAGATGATATAATGCCCCGTTCGATTTAATTTAATTAAGTCGATCGGAAATTCAGTTTAAATCGGACTAAGGATCGATTTATATCTTTGCATATTGACCAAACCGAGCCAAAGTCAAACCGGGGTCAAACCGAACACTTAGAAATAATTTCCAAGTCATTTGGCCCTAAGAAGCATGCCAGGCCCGCGCAGCCCGCGTGATACGGAAGTGGTTATTAACCCCGGTGAATCAAGTGATGGGATGGTTGAAGATCTCGATTTATGGTTGGAAAATATGCTGGAGGAGCCATCTAGTCCGATTTATCGGCCATCATGCGTGAGAGATTGGCCAAAAGGATTTGGTCCAAAGTTGAAGTTGAAGGCTAGGCAACGCAAGGCTAGGCAAGCTCGAAGACGACGAAAGGTAAAGGCTAAGAAGGTAAGTCAATGTTGTGGGCCTTGTGCGAGAAAGAAGCGAGCTTGGAAGATGGAAGCTCGAAGGCGTGGTAGGCAAAGGATAGAAGACGGTTGGATATGGCGTGCTGGAGACTGCATTGGGTTGGAAGGATGGGACCCGTAGGACGAGCCTAGACCATCGGGCGAGCCGACGGAGGCAAGTGGCAACAAAGGGGTCGATGGAGATTGGCTAACGAGCGAGTGGCGCGCATCGTGCCTTGATGTGTGCGAGCACACGCAGATGGCGTTGGGCACACGCGGGTGTGTGGAAGACGAGCAGACCGCGGGAGTTGACTGGGATGCGCTGGCGTTTGGCGGTGAAGTAACGGGGAGCACGGGGTGCGCGAAGGGAGCTCACGCGGGCGATAGCCTAGGCCTGGAAGGCCTAGGAATGACGGGGGCGCACGCGTGCGAGAAGGTCGTCGATGGCGTGGGGATCGCGGGCAGCAACGCGTGGGGTGACGCGGATGGGGGCCTAAGCTGGGGAGGATTAGGCGAGATGGGCACTCGCGCGGGTGGCGAGGATGCGCGAGACACGGACGGCGATGACGAGGCGCGCGCATGGGCGCACGAGTGGGAAGCAGGCGCGGGCGGTGGCCTCGTCCGAGCAGGCATAGGAGTAGCGAGCATAGGTGATCATGCGCGGGAGTTAGACGGCGGGCGTGCGGCGCAAGGTAGCTGGGCGCGTGCTAGGCAGGCGAACGAAGGCCTAGCCCGCGCAGGACTAGGCGAGGCAGACGATGAGGCGCACGTACGTGAAGCCGCGCGCGACAAGGACTAGGATAGCCGAGGGCAGCACGCGCGACAAGGGCAGTTGGGCTTAGGGTCGGCCGAACTTGGAGTGCAAGAAAAGCAACTTGGAGATCAAGTCTATTAGCTTAATTAGGACTTTAGTATATTTAGTTTTCTTATTGCTTTAGAAGATGTTAGGAGATATTTTATTGCTTTTCGTTCTAGAATTAGGAGATCTAGTATAATTAAGCTTAGATTTAATTTATGCATCTCTAAATACCCATGTACCTCTTCATTATTGAACGTCTTGGAATTGATGAGTGAATAGAAAAGGGGAACTTGGTGTTCTAACGTGTGTTAAGCAAGGCCGTAGTGCGTGTTTACATACAAGTGTCGGAGAGAAGGCCATTAGTGCGTCTTGAAGTCACACGTGTCTAAGAGAAGGCCGTGAGTGCGTCTGTTAGTCACACCTATCGTGTGTAGTCGAAGGCCTCTGTGCGTGATTACTCACAACCGAATAGACAAGAACCGTGATCAACCATCGATCATTCATCATTGGTGCTTTCATTGAGAGGTGCTGATCAAAATTTTTGTCTATCTATCTTTTCTTTTTTTTTTTTTCGGTTTGCCTTTTGCTGAGGGGCCGAATTTATTTTTCTTTTTGTTCGAATTTTTGGTTCAATTTTTCCTTCCTTTTTTTGATTTTTTTTGTGAGTTGAGTCGAGTAAAAAAAAAAGTGTCATCTAGTCCTTTGTTATTTTTAGAGTCTTAAAAAAAATGAGAGACATGAGGTTCGAGCCATTGGATGAGTTAGATCAAGAAGATCTTGAATACCTCAAAGGTTTGGAGAGGGAATTAACTCCATGGGAGCAAGAATTTTTGGAGGAGCTTCACGAACGAAAAGACTGGGAAGAGCGTGAAAGGCAACTCGTGGAAGCGAGGAGGGCTGAAGTGGTCGAAGTTCAGAACAACGATGATGAAGGTGTTGGTGTTATATACTTAAGCTTTGCTTTAGTGGATATTACACTTGTTATTCCTTGATGAATGAGAATTATGTTTGGTTAAATAAGTTCCACGTTCTGTTGTTTTGCATGTAGATAGGTGGGTCGTCATCGGGCATACCGAAGATCACTATATCAGTTACTTGCGAAACAAGAATCATTGGTTCACAACCTAGATGGAATTGAACAACCCATCGGAACGGTTGTAGTGTCAACCGTACGGTTTGTCTTGACCGATTAGTTGCACTAGTACATCTATGTATTGAACAGGATCCCAGAGAGGGATTGTAATACCCCGTTTTATCGTGGATTATTCAGGAATAAATATTGATATTTGCTATTATTAAATTGTCTTTATTATTATTATTATTATTATTATTGTCATTAAATGTCTAATTATTTTAAATGCTCGTTATTATTAATATATATTATTGTTTGTATTATATATATATAATGTCTGGTTATTTTATTCGTATTGTCGCGTTAATCGAGCTTGATATTTATCTTTAGACCAATTTGAATTGAACCCTAAGCCCATTCCCCTTTTTATTAAATTTCCAGCCCAAATTATAAATTAAGTGATGGCCCAATCTTTGGTTATTTTAGCCCAAAGGTATTAAGGCCCAAGCTTGTGTCGCATGTTTCTCCTTCTCCGCAGAAATTTCCGCTCCTTCTTCATCTCCTTCAGCGACCAAAGCTTTCGAAATTGTCGTTCCTCCTTCTTCGCGCACGACCAACCCTCAACGGCTTAATTGGTTGCGATTCTATCGGAAACCCTATCGCTATCTCTCTGATTCCTCTCCCAATTCTTTCGAGCGGTTGCAACAGAGCCTATCCCTCCCCCTTTATAGGCTCCTATCGTTTGAGCAAAAGAACCCCCCCTCTTTCAAAAATTCCTTCGGCCCTCAGCAACCGTCAACTGGAGGCAGGTGAACGGCGAACGAGGCTCAAGTTTCCGGCGAGGCCATTCAGCAGCGACAACCGCGAGCAGCACCTACTTCCGGCAATCGACAACCCCGGTTCTGGTGTTTGAAGGTTTTGAGTTTCGAGCCCCTTTCGTTCATCCGTCCGACCTGTCATTCCGAAGTTCCCGAAGACGGGTATTTTATTTCGAACATCCTCGTTCTAATAGGGTCGTTAGATTTATCATGTTCTTGGAGTGAATTTTTCTGCTTGCTGTTTAATTTCGATTTTTACCAGTTGAGAATTTGGTATGAATTAATGGACTCATGTTCGTATAGTTCAATCTCTGTTTGTTGCTGTAAACTGCTCGTGAGTTTCGGAGCCCCGAGTTTTTGTTTCGGAGTCCCGATTTGTTGTTTCGGAGTCTTGCTATTCTTAATTGAGCCATCTCTTGTTGCTGTTTGTATATAGTTCGAGCCTTTCTACTTTACTGATTGTGCTATCATGTTGCTAGGATTGATTGCTTGTTGATTTGATTATCTTATGTTTGTTCGGTTCATATATATTGTCATTCGTGAATTTTCGTAGACTTTCGGAACTCTCGTTTATTGTATAAATCGATTTTTTAGCAGCTGGGATTAATTAGTTTTATTCCGGAGTCCCGTTTTGTCGTTTTGGAGTCTCGTTGTAATTCCTTTCGGGGTCGTCTTGTTCGCTTGTTCTCGAACCATTAGGTGTCGTTTTCTATTTCGAGCAGACCCCATTTTCGTAGGATTTTCGAACTCTGGAAAAGTTGTTTTACTTTGGAAAAATTTGCTGTTGAAATCTGCTGTTGAAATCTGTAAAATAAGGTTCTGTTAATCTGTTAGCAGGTTTTGTTAATTCAAGTTCGCAGGTTTCATTTTAAATATTAGTATAAACGTTTTCATTAATCTCTGCAAGAGAGCGTGTAGCGCGGCGGTCTTTTAGGCGCCTTCTCCGCGCGAGGTCGCGGGTTCGATTCTAGCCTTTGCAAAATTTCAATTTTTTTTTTATTTGAAAGCAGCCCTCAGCGCGCGGGCCGCTAGGCCTGATCTTGGCCCGCGCGCGGCCCGTTCTCAATGCAGCAGCCAGGCCCGCGAGCCTTGTTCAGCCCGCGAGGCTCCAAGCCTGGTAACAGGCTTTGTTCCAACCCACATTGCTTATATTTTCGGCCCATTATGCATGAGGCCCAACTGTTTAGAAAATTTTTGGGCCAACATATTAGCAGTTCGGTCCAATTGCTGTTTTTAGCCTACTTTGAGCCCTTTTTCGTACCGATTTCAATTTTAAAAATATTTTTAAAAATAATAGAATTTTGGAAAAATTATTTTAAGTCTCGAAACTTCAATTTTGTCCTCCGAGTCATATTTTTCATAAATGAGAGAGTTCCAAGTCCACGAAAAATCCGATTAAAAACCTTTAAGTCTTAATTTTTATTAAGCATGGGTTTTATGTTAAATTCGAGTAGTGAGATAGAGTATTAATATATTATCTCGCTTAAATATAGGTATTTGAGGAGTCGAGCCTCATCCTACGCACTTGCTTTTGTGTGCAATTTTCTACCGAGCTATCCAGGTGGGTTTTAATCTAAAATTTGCTATGTTATAATTGAGGTAAGATTTTTATACTTTATGTCTATGAATGTATGTGTGAGTCATGAGACGGTGCCTAGTGGTGGGCGATCTCCAACCTTGTGGTGGGTTGACTCATTTTAGCCTAGTTGATGGGCCGTGACCGTTGTTTTTGCACTTCGGCACGACTGTACTCCCGCTGACGAGTTTGGGCTTACCCCTGGCGGCTTATGATAGGTGTGCACATGAGTATGATAGCTGTGGCTGAATGTCTTCTGCAGCTTGAGAGTATTTTTGATATGTTGTTCACCAATGATGAGGTGAAAATCCGTTGTGCCTCGTTCGTGATGACCGGAGATGCTAGGACTTGGTGGAATGACTATTGGAGACTTCATCCTCGTGCTGAGAGGGATGCCTTGACTTGGGACCAGATGGTTACGATAGTCAAGGACAAGTATTATCCAGAGGCTCACCGTGCCCAGATGATGAAGGACTTCTGGGAGCTTAAGCAGGGACCCCGTTCCGTAGATGTCTACGAGCGCGAATTCACCCGCATGTGCGCGTTTGCTCCGATGCTCATGGATACCGACCAGAGGAAGGCCTTTCGTTTCCGTGATGGTCTTCGCCCCGATCTTTGCTACACCCTGACTGGTCACGGAGCTCTGCCTTACTCCGAGATGGTTCGCCGAGCCACCGAGTTAGAGGTTTGCCAGAATGCCCAGAGGGCGGCTGTCCCATCCTACCAGCAGACCCCTATAATTCAGCCTATCTCAGCTGTTGCGCCCGATTCTAATTCGGGCAAGAGGAAGGCTGACTACCACCAGAACAAAAAGAAAGACAAGAAAGGGAACTTCGGGAGGCGTGGTGACCGACCCCCTCAGGGACAGCTTCCGAGGTGTCCTAACTGCGACAGGTTCCATGGGCCGGGAGAGTGCTGAGCAGCCGACAAACACTGTTTCAACTGCCACCGTACCGGACATTTTTCGCATGTGTGCCCCGAGCCGAAGAGGCCACAGCAGCAGCCACCTTACCCTCAGCAGCAGCTTCCACCTCCGCCCCATCAGCAGCAGCCCAGACAGCCTCCACCTTACCAGCAGAGGGCTGGGGGTCATGCCCACGTGTACAACATCACTCATGATGAGGCAGCCAACAACGCAGGTACTATGTCCGGAATGCTTTCGATATCCAACGTGCCTGTTTATGCATTATGTGATACCGGAGCCACTCATTCTTTCATTTCTACTCGTTGCTTGGAGGCTTTGTCCATTAGTAATGTGTGCCCTTGTGACCCTCTCGAGGTTAGCTTAGCCTCGGGAAGGATTATTATTTCTGATTCTTTAATTCCTAGTCTTCCAGTCAGT
>CACSLK010032525.1:5085476-5096619 GCA_902706635.1 Striga hermonthica | reverse complement strand
TATTGTGGTGGACTTTAATATTATTAATATATTAATTGTGGGGTTGCTCCGCAGTATTAATATATTAGAAGCCCTTATCCTATTCTCCTTAGGGTCCCTACTGTAGCTCTAGCATTAGGCTCATGGAAGAGAATAGAACAATCCCACACCTTGGGAAACACGTCCAGCTCTCTTTCTCTCTCTTCCAAGGATTTCTTCTATTTCTTGTGTTCCACTGATACAAGATCTAGAAAGCTGTTTGAGAATACAGTAGAAGATCTTAAAGTATATAGAGATTCCAATCATACATCCAAACCGGAGACCAAAACGAGCAAGTGACCATACCACGACGACCAGGACGACGAGACGAAGAGATCGCCGTCGAGATCGCCGCCGCACGCCGCCGGCAGTTCGCTGCTGCTGGGAGTCACTCGCGCGCGTGAGAGCGCGTGGAAGCTCCGATTTCTGATCGGTCAACGCCGTTGACTTTGCCGTGACGTCAGCTTTCTGAATTGGTCAAGTTTGTTCGATTCCGAGAAGATTTGATTTGCGGTCAACTGTTCGGGCCAGCCAGATCTACATAAATTTTAAGCAGTAAGTTTTCTTCATCAAACCTTTAGATCCGCTGCGCATAGGTTTATTTTGAATGTTTGTCCGTGATTTGTGCATATCGAGATCCTCATGGGTTCCAACAGAAGGTGCGTTAAATTTAATTATCCTTGAGGACAAGGAAAGTCTTGCAGAGAAGGGAATGATACGGAAGTGGTTATTAACCCCGGTGAATCAAGTGATGGGATGGTTGAAGATCTCGATTTATGGTTGGAAAATATGCTGAAGGAGCCATCTAGTCCGATTTATCGGCCATCATGCGTGAGAGATTGGCCAAAAAGATTTGGTCCAAAGTTGAAGTTGAAAGCTAGGCAACGCAAGGCTAGGCAAGCTCGAAGACGACGAAAGGTAAAGGCTAAGAAGGTAAATCAATGTTGTGGGCCTTGTGCGAGAAAGAAGCGAGCTTGGAAGATGGAAGCTCGAAGGCGTGGTAGGCAAAGGATAGAAGACGGTTGGATATGGCGTGCTGGAGACTGCATTGGGTTGGAAGGATAGGACCCGTGGGACGAGCCTAGACCATCGGGCGAGCTGACGGAGGCAAGCGACAACAAAGGGGTCGACGGAGATTGGCTAACGAGCGAGTGTCGCACATCGTGCCTTAATGCGCGCTAGCACACGCAGACGACGTTGGGCACACGCGGGTGCGCGAAAGACGAGCAGGCCACGGGAGTTGACTGGGACGCGCTGGCATTTGGCGGCGAAGTAACGGGGAGCACGGGGTGCGCGAAGGGAGCTCACGCGGGCGATAGCCTAGGCCTGGCAGGCCTAGGAATGACGAGGGCGCACGCGTGCGAGAAGGTCGGCGATGGTGCGGGGATCGCGGGTTGCAACGCGTGGGGTGACGCGGATGGGGGCCTAAGCTGGGGAGGATTAGGCGAGATGGGCACTCGCGCGGGTGGCGAGGACGCGCGAGACACGGATAACAATGACGAGATGAGCGCATGGGCGCGCGAGTGGGAAGCAGGCGCGGGCGGTGGCCTCGTCCGAGCAGGCATAGGAGTAGCGGGCGTAGGTGATCACGCGCGGGAGTTAGGCAGCGGGCGTGCGGCGCAAGGTAGCTGGGCGCGTGCTAGGCAGGCGAACGAAGGCCTAGCCCGCACAGGACTAGGCGAGGCGGACGATGAGGCGCGCGCACATGAAGCCGCGCGCGACAAGGACTAGGAGAGCCGAGGGCAGCGCGCGCGACATGGGCGGTTGGGCTTAGGGTCGGCCGAACTTGGAGTGCAAGAAAAGCAACTTGGAGATCAAGTCTATTAGCTTAATGTAATACCCCATTCGATTGTGGATTTATGGAGTTATTATTTATTTTTCCTTATTATTATTTGTCCTCTTTATTATTATTATTTGCTAATATGATTATTGTTATTATTTTTACTCTATATTTATTTGTCTAAATTGCCTAAATATTATACTTAATTAAAATGTGTTTATTTATATTAAATATCAAAATTTTCCTAATTAATTTTATGTGCCTAATGTGTTATTGATTAATATTATAATGTGTTTAACTGAGTATTAGTGATAATATTAATTATGTGTATTATATATATATATATATGTTAATGTTCCTTTCTTATTTTTAATTATCGAGCGTTCGCCTTTATCTCGAGAAGCCGTCCCGTAGAATTAGAACCGCTTCCGGTTTTTGAACCCGACCCGCACTCTTGGCTTGGGCATAAAGCTATCTATCTAAACCTAAATTTAATGCTTTAAATATGGGAGATTAATTCCCTCAGCAGACCTTAACCCGCAGCTTTTATTTTTTTTACCTGTTCTGCTTGCTCCTCGTCCCAACAGAAAGATAAGAAAACTTTCTCGCTCAACCTGCTATCATAGTTCATCAACCATCATCAACCATCATCGTTGTTCTTCCCAGCCATCATCTCCCTTTCATTTTTTTTTAAAAAAAGAATAAATATAGAAAACGATCGCATATCAAAGAGGAGAGCATCCCGCGTTCCATCCCTCTTGGTGCAACCCTCCTGACGTGAACCACGGCCATCACCTTCATCATCATCAAGCTTCCCTCGCCATCATCACGCTACACCATCATCATCGTTGTGCCAGCATCAATCCGTACAAGCAGCGAGCCCCGCAAGCAGATTTTCGGCATCTGGCCAACAGTTCCGAGTCCTACTGTTCGAGTTTTTTCGGCGTTTTCCTGCTGCTCGTTGCTCGTACCCTGCTCGCGAGTTCCCGTGCTTGATCGCTGAGCGCTGATCATCGCCTTTGTTCACTACCAGGCCCAGAGTTGCTGTCCCAAGTCCGGTGTCCCGTCGGCGAGCCAAACGAAGTTATCGAGCCCTCCGAACAGCCCGTCTCGGCCTTCGGCTCGTTCTTGGTCGTGTGTTAATCCCGAGAACGGTAACAGGACCCGTTTTCCCTCTCGTTTGTTTATGTGTTGTGTTTTGAGAATATAAATATATTATTGATATTAATTATTGTTATGATTTTATGTGAATTCCGTCGGTTCGTGCGAATCGAACGAGAACTCGTTGAAAAGTGTGAAGTTGTTGTGTATTTAGGAACTTAGGATCGTCATGGACACAATGGTCCTGACCTCGTGTCGTTTCGATTTGTAGATTGGGAGATATGAATTTTCAAAGTTTTTAATTGCTGTTTTATGTGTAAAATTCACCATAAATCGCATGATTGTCCGATTGGCATGAAATTTGAACTGAGTTACCCTCAGTTGATTGTATAGCTTGTGTAAAAATTTCTTAATTTTTCATGGCATGTAGCTATTTTAAATAATTAATGTGATTTCTGGACAGAAATATGTTAAATGCATATTAAATTGGTCCGCGCTCCGATTTTGCTAAAATTTGAATATGTTATGAATCTGCCATGTTTATATGCTTTGTAAAATTTTTTAGAATTTTTAGAATAAGTTTCATAGGGTAAATAAATTATTTTCAGATTCTGCAGAAAGTTGTTTTATTTATGATAAATCGGTTGGTTATTGAAAAATTCTGATTGCTAAGATGCTCGTCTTATGTGTAGTATCATGATGTGAGAAGATTGGAATTTTTAGAGTTCAAAATAGTTCGATTTTAATTGAAATTCGATAAGCTGCAGAAACTTGTAGGAATATTTAAAATTCGTGTGTTTATTGTTTGAAGCTAAAATTTTTATATGTTGGTCTTTAACTACTGATCTTGCTCCAGTAAAAATATCTTGTGCTAATTCGTTCGTTAGGTTAGACTTTGAATTTTATGCTCGTTTTTGCTGATATCGTATTTGAATTTTATAAAATTGTGTATAATGAATTTGTGGCTGAAACTTGGTGGTTTTTCTAAGTATTGGGAGGTGAATTTTGTGTTAAACTTTCAGAACCCAACTTGTTGGTTTGATGGACCTTCTTAAAAATGTGTAAATTTTGGAAATTGCCTTGAGATAAAAGTTTTGGTTATGAATTTGGTAATCAGCATGTTATGTGTTTCTTTGTGGCTTGTCTCGATTATTTTCATTTGAAATTGTGAGAAATCCAATAAGTGGTATGATTGAGTCTAAGTCCTACAGTTCCAATATCCACAGGACTTCACGAACCACTTAGTCGAATCAAGTTCGGCCAAGTCAAATTTGTGATTTTCTACTTAGGTCTAGATAAAGCGTTGACTTTAGTATCTGGACTGAATGTAGGTGTCTAGAGGTGTTGACCTCACCCTGCTTTCGAGATTCGTGATTGTGAACAGTCGCTGCAAACATGTGGGTACATTTGTGATGTATTCCATAATTATTGCACTCTTTATTCGTATAATGCTTTGTTTGAAAATTGTTGTATGCGTGAGAACCCTAGTCTAGGTGTCTCGTATAATAGTGGATTTGATGAATGCGAAAACAGTGGGAGGTCACATGCACGTTGTATCCGGGAGGAGACGCCCCAAGCCATTGTACCCGGAAGGGGAAAAACATCTCCACTGTCTCCTGGAAAGGATCCTACGAACCGTTGTACCCGGGGGTAGGAAGGTTTCCAGTTACTTCCATGCCGTTGTATCCGGAAGGTTGTTGTATGTACATAGGAGGTTTGCGATAGGGCTGAGTAGAGAGTTTAGACCTTGGGTTCTATGCATACTGTGTAGATGTTTTAAAATGCTTTATACTGGATAACTGTGCAATAATGGTGAGCTTGTTGGTTATGCTCACCCCCATTGTTTGTTTTTTGTTGTTGTTCTTCTCTTCCTTCTTTAGGTTAAGATGAGCTGGAGGCGGTGGCGTAAAGACGAGCGAGATGGTGGTCAATGGTCAATTGTGTTATTCTTATGCTTCCGCCTGTTATGAATTGTTGAACTGCTTATTGACTTAGTTTTTATTTTTCCTGCTTTGATATGAATAATTATGCTATCGTCCGATTTGAACCTTGGGATTATGCTTTTACTTATTGGTCAATTTGGAACTTATGAAATGCTTGTTTGGGTTTGATACATGTTAGTAACGCATGTGTAGGTTCTATCTGATTTGTTGTATGTTGGTTTAATTATTGTTGGTAGTTAGGTAGCGCCCGTTGAGTTTTAAAATTTAATTTGAGATTTTGCGAAAAATTAACTCTGATTTTTATAAATTTATTTGGTAAATTCTTTAAAATATAATGGGGCGTTACAGTTTGATATCAGAGCCAATCTGCGTTTCTGTAGACTGTCTCTTTTGTTTGTGTACTTAATGACCATTTTGATCACTCGCTTCGTCTCGTCGCGCCAGCTCAAGGTATGAGTTTATTCTTGTGTTGAACTTGTGATTTGGGACTTAGGATCTATCCACCTTGATTTAATCGAATTATAGTATTTAATTGGCTAACTCTAGTGGTAGGAAGTTCAGTTGTATCCCTAGAAGCACTTTGTTGTGAGTCTTCGATTAATGTTTTGATTGAGCGTCAGTAGCAGTATTCTTGCTACAAGTTTCGTTCAGTGTCCCCGGAGTAGGACCATTTGTGATCTATCTTGCAAGAGAAAGGTTGAGAACAGAGTAAGTCCCTATTGAAAGCGATTACCCGGAGATTTATACCCAGTCAATGTGGACCGGGAGTGGTGTTTAAGTGCCAAGAGCAGATCGATGATCGACCCCATAGTTAGGGGGGAAATCTAATGCGTATCACTGTCACGACTCTCGAGGGTGGTTAGACCTCGGAAGAAGCGATAGTGGTTAAGTCTTGTGCATTAAGTTGAGAGAAAGTTATGAAGGCTGATATACAAGACTGCGATATCGTCCAAGGAACGAGTAGACCGATCAGACACCGTGTGAACATTCTGTGTCGTGAGTTTGAGGCACGTAATTGGGTTAAGGTACGAATATGTGTGGATTATATGCTGATATTCATTCCTAGTGGATTGGTTTAAGATTCTTATGATCATTTAAATTTGATTAAGTCTCGATGTGTTTAGCATGCAAATTCATTGTTTTCTTCTTCCGTGCCTTTGTATCATGACTGTGGTTTTTGGAGTTGAATTCTTTCTGAGAAATATAACATGTTTCTTGTGTTTTCAGTGAGTTTCGAAATTTTGTAAATACGATCTAAATTGAAGGAGATATGGTTTTTACAAAAAGATTGTGTAAACAGTTTCTGAAAACCCGACAGCATGTTGTATAAAATGATTGATCTGTTTTCGATTATTGAATGTGCTCATGTGCAAACATGGTCTTCATGAGATATGTAGCTTATGTGTTAGCTTCCTGTTAGTTTTTGAATCAAGCCAAAAGCATGTCAGACGCATGAAATAATCCAACTTTACTGAGGCTCTGTAAGTTGTATAATTCTGTTGTCGGACTGTAACCATGTTTCAAATGTCTGATGCATAAACTATGATCATGTACTCTTATTTGCCATACATGTTTTTATGAAAGTTGTAGCATACTCCTTAGCTTCCTATTAGTCTTGTAATCATATCTGTAGCTTCAGTTATTTGTTAATTGCTGATGCCTGGTAAATGACCTTATTTGTTTTCAAGTTCTTCGTAAGTGTTGTAGCTACATATTTTAGGATTTATATGTATCTAGAATCATGCTTATTCTGTTTATGTGCTGCAAGATATACTTGATTTAATGATGTTGCTCATGTGCCATTTTTGCAAACTAGTGTTATGTTTCGAAAATGAATTTTCACCTTTATTTTGCATGGCTACGTGACCTGTATGTCCTAACTGTTTAAAGTTATATTGTTGACTGGAAACACTTACGAGAAAAGCTTGACGCTGAGATCTCAAAGTGAGGAAGCTAGAGGCAGTATAAGCGAGTTGGGCTCGTTCAGGACTGCTGATGACTAGCTACCTGAGTAAGAGCTGACATGATGGTCGACGTTGTTAGTCGGAAGAGTCAAACGAGCTAATCATTTTATTTGTTCGGCAATGACCGCTGAGTTAGGATTATTCCTAGCTGGGGATGCTGATGTTTGATCTTTTGTGAATTTTTTTCATAATCCTATCGTATATATCCGTGTGATTAATTGTTTTGAATTGGGAAAAAAAGGGTGGTGAACTTGGAACTCTGTTTTGCCTTGTGTTGATTTGTAGCCCTTGAAACTTTTTGAGATTTGCTTAACGCCTAAGTCCTGGAGGAAAAATTATTTTGCTGAACCTCAAACTTTGCCTTGTGGAAATTTTATGTATCGGTAGACCTTGGGAAATTTTGAACCATGGAATTGAGAACTTTTTTTTGCTACACCTTGACCTGAACACCGACCCTGACTGGGTGTAGCCACGTGAAGTGGTGGTCGAGCACGCAAGCCGTGCTGAGAGACGTGAGGCTACCGGCCGGGGCCGATCGTTGACTCGTACGTGAGCTGCAGCCCCCATCACCGAACGCACAAACTCCCCAGGACAGTGTGTACGGTCGACCCTTGACATTGAAGCTTTCTTCTGAACCTTAAACCGAGAGCTCCAAGCTTCACTGAACCGTTGTATGGTTTCCCTAGATCAATACATTTGAACAAGTGGGATTTGTCGATTAGAATCCTATTCCATATGTGAGATGATCTCAAGTTGGCAAAAATTGTGACTCCGCAGTGTTTTCGAGCGGTGTCACGAGTCTCGATTGGGGACTAGGATGCTTCATAGGTTGAGATTATGGAGAGTGTGATAGTGGACAAGTTTTCAGCGTGACCTGGGCACGGTACTGAAGCTTGATACCACGTGTTGACCCCTAATGGGGGAGGTTTGTAGCAAGATGTCAATACACTGGAAGACTGATTGGAGTCTTGTGTGTTGATAGATGCGTTGTACGGGCGTATGTTGAGAACGCCGCTGTACTGGATCAAGGTAGGTGATCTTGTCTTCGTGTAGGATGCACCGAGGTAGGGTGTGTTCCGTTTCAGGAAGAGTGGTAAACTTCAGCCGCGATTCGTAAGGCCATGTGTGATACTCGAACGAGTCGGTGACCTAGCATACCGGTTGGCTTTGCCACTAGTTTTGGCGGGGTTCACGACGTATTCCACGTGTGATGTTTCATGAAAGCATCCGTGACCCTGAGCATGTGGTGTGGACTTTGGCGAGTTGCGGGTCGAGTGAGACCTTACCTAGGTTGAGGTATCGGTGGCTGTTTTGGACATGAGGGTTCATCAACTGAAAAACCGGGCAGCAAGACTCGTCAAAGGTGCGATGGAGCCGGCATGGCGAGGATGAGGCGACTCAGGAGAGAGAGGCTGATATCCGGCGGAAGTATCCGAACTTTATTTTCTGAGTTCCCATTTATATTTTATTGCTTTCTAGTTTATTTTCGAATTCCGAGGACGGAATTCTTTGTAAGGTGGATATACTGTAATACCCCATTCGATAGTGGATTTATGGAGTTATTATTTATTTTTTCTTATTATTATTTGTCCTATTTATTATTATTATTATTTGCTAATATGATTATCGTTATTATTTTTACTCTATATTTATTTGTCTAAATTGCCTAAATATTATACTTAATTAAAATGTGTTTATTTATATTAAATATCAAAATTTTCCTAATTGATTTTATGTGCCTAATGTGTTATTGATTAATATTATAATGTGTTTAATTGAGTATTAGTAATAATATTAACTATGTGTATTTTATATATATATATATATATATATATATACATATATATGTTAATGTTCCTTTCTTATTTTTAATTATCGAGCGTTCGCCTTTATCTCGAGAAGTCGGCCCGTAGAATGAGAATCGCGTCCGGTTTTTGAACCCGACCCGCACTCTTGGCTTGGGCATAAAGCTATCTATCTAAACCTAAATTCTAATGCTTTAAATATGGGAGATTAATTCCCTCAGCAGACCCTAACCCGCAACTTTTATTTTTTTACATGTTCTGCTTGCTCCTCGTCCCAACAGAAAGATAAGAAAACTTTCTCGCTCAACCTGCTATCATCCAGTTGTTGGGTTCTGTTAGGAACGTCAAACAACATGCACAGTATTGAACTTTATCGAAATAAATCCTAACGCAGCGGAATCTATAGTTAGGATATGGACATTTACCTATTAAAAATTTTTGCCGACTCTGAGACGATGTAGAGTACCGTTGATGAAGTTCGTCTGAACACCATAACCTAATGGGCGGGTAGGTTTGGCCTTTAGTCGATTCTAATCGACACGTTAAACGATCCTCGGTCGCACGGTGCGCGGGTCTCGGTTGTCGGGTACAGCGGGCAGCACGTGCGCCTCGGGCGCAGACAGCGTGCGGAACGCGGGTCGTGAGCACGGTCGCGGACTGCTGGCAGGATGCGTGTTGCGGACGTGCGGGGAGCAGGCTACGCGAACGGGCGCTGGCAGCCTTGGGCGTGTGCGTGCACGCGGTGCGCTTCTCCTATGCCGATGCAGACTAGCGCTGGGCGTCTGGGAACACGCGGCGTGCGGAGCAAGGCAGCAGGGACGCAATCGTGTGGTGCGCGCATGACGTTCGCGCACTGGGGACGAACAGTGGACAGTCGGGCGCCGCAGGGGTCATGCGGGATGGTCGCCTGACAGCGATCACGATCAGGCGTGCGAGCGGGCGTTGCTGGGAGTACGCGGGCATCGCTGGGCGTCGCAGACTGGACTCAGCGGTGCGCGACTGCTCGCCGTAGCGTGAGGTTGCGCGTGGCTGGGTTCGGGCGGCGACCGGCGGCGATGGACGATCTCCGGCGGTGGTTCACGACGGAGGACGGCGGTGATAGGATGATGATGATGACCGAAATATATATATTAGAAAGCTCAATTAATTGTACCAAAAAGCCTTCTAACAGATTACCTAAACACCTATTCCGATTAAACTTGGTAGAGCGTTTAATCGAATCTCCCTCACTCTCGAACGATGTAATTCTCATGTGTATGTAGATTAGAAAATCGGCCAAGACAACACTGTAGGAGAGGTTTGGACATGGTGTATTTATAGGCTCCATTAGGGACCTTAAGGAGGTGCTAAATATGGGCTTATTCCATTAGGCTTAGGAATCCTAATTCTACTCCAATACTAATTTAATGTAGGAAGAAAATCTCCTACTAATCTCCTCCTTCTAGAAGACTCCTAAGTCTCCTAACAATAGAGAAGATCCTTGTGGGAATATCTTTCCTAATTAAATTAATAATCATGGAATAAAATTAATTCCTAATTTAAGAAGCCTAATTTTACTCCAATTAATAATATAATGTAGGAAATATATTTCCCACTAATCTTCATCTTCTTAGAAGACTCCCAATGTAATATCCCGACTAATTATCAGTATAAATTATGTTTTTAGTTCCGATATTATTTTTCGGAATTAATTAATTTCAGTTATTTCAGTCGAAATTACCGGAAATTATTTTCAACGTACCGTTTACGTTCGAAATAATTTTGGTAATTAAGTATTATGCTTAATTATTTGGTTAAGCCTTAATTTGTGATTAATTGTAATTAATCACCTAATTAGTAGCTAATTGCCGTGCACTACTCAATTCATGTAGTGGAGAATTTCCTTGTTTCCAAGTCATGAAGGCCGTGCATCTCATTTGGAGTTTTGTGCTAGTATTATTAAAATTCATGTGTTAATGCCGTGTGGTGTGTGAGTCATTGAATTTTTGGTCCAAGATGCTTTTCTCTTGTCCTTAATAGCCGTGCCCCCCTTTGTGTTCATGTTAGTAATTTGGTTCAAGAGATTCCTCCTTTGTCCTCTATTGCCGTGTGCATATGTGTTGGATGTTAGTACATTTGGCTCAATTTCCTTCTCTTCAATTCAAAATTTTCGTGCACATGTATTAGTGGGGGGATTGTCCAAGCTTTATTCATTGTTTTGTAGCCTCACGTGGTTTTATGTGGCATGTGAAGAAGCTTTGGCCTCATCTAGCATGTTGTGCCATGTGTATTAAGCTTTAAGTTGCATGGGTGCTAAGTGTCCAAGTCTTTGACCATGCATTTCTTCCTCACCCCCTAATGCATTCGGTGTTTACATAAATGTGAGACTTTGGAAATTTTGTTCCATTTTTCCTCTCCTTCTATACCAAGTCCGAAAGATAGAGAGAGTTAGTGAGAACTTTGAGTAATTGCCGAGAGTACCACACGCATCGCCGTAGCCATTCGCACGGTAGTCCGAGGACACGCACACGACAACGCACGCACGCGGAGAGT
>CACSLK010032525.1:5058503-5068946 GCA_902706635.1 Striga hermonthica | reverse complement strand
GAATTAATTGTGTACAGACGCAGCGCATAATAGATTAGAATTGCAAATAAGTGTGTGTTTGCAGGTATTCTTGAATCCATCTATTATGGCCCGCATGTATGTTTGGTTTTTAATTCATGTATGTCGTTTTATAAGCCTCAGACATGTCGAGGATTTTTGGGTTGTTGAACAGTGGGACACCGCATAGTTTAAATGCTTTACTAGATCATTCATGTACGACCCCTACGTGGGCCATAGGATCAATGTATGTAATTTATATTATGTAATTGTTCATTGGACCCGGTAAGTGCGGACATCTCTCGACGAGACGAGACAGGCTACCCCGCGAACCCGTAGTTGATGGGATACGTGGTACTGTGCAAATGCAGACATACTCGTAGGCAGCTTGCTGTCAGATACGAGCAATGTTAAGGTGTTTGCAGACGGATATGCACGAACCCAGGTCAACAGAAGTACGGGCGACGTCAGCAGTAGGCACACGCCAACAGAGGAGACTCGATGGCGACTTTCCCGATGACGACTTGTTCAAGACGAAAAGTGGGAGTCACGACGAAAAAGGAAATCCAAGTCCTGAATCGGAAGATCCAGTTCAACAAGGACTAGACTGCGTTTCCCGAAAGATTGGAGATTGATTAAAATGGCCATGATAGTTGGATCTTAGTTCCTCGTTTATTATTGCCTATTAATCATGCATGTCTTTATGTGTTAATTGCTCTATGTGCAAGTTGAATTATTAGGAGCATGTTTAGAAAAATCCCTTTAAAACTAAAAATTATATTAAGTGTGTAATGGGTTGAAATAAATAACATCCAAGGCAGCCTCCATTATAGGTTTGTCAGTGAAGTGATTTAAATCGAGCCCAAAGGACGTTTTATTTCACAGTTCACAAGGATGAATCTCCTTCGGGATGGTTATAGTGAGCTATTTCAAAAGCGTACGGGTCACCCAAAGGTGGACGTATAATTTTGGTAGTAAACTTAGGACCAATTAATGGGTTACGCTTAAAAGTGCAAATAATTACGATATTCCCAAAGGGAAAGGTCGTTTTTATTGTTTTATAAGTTAATTGCGCTGGCCAAAAGTTCGACCGACTATTAGTTAAGTATTGCTTGGCAGTACGTTAAGCTAATGGGATTTATCCCTCCTCTTGCGACGGTTTGAACTGTAGACGTCCACACTCTGTGGCCTGCGGGGATTCGGTGTTTTGAGGTGTCGGTGAATATATTCAAA
Organism: Striga hermonthica; assembly: GCA_902706635.1. Lineage (NCBI taxonomy): Eukaryota > Viridiplantae > Streptophyta > Magnoliopsida > Lamiales > Orobanchaceae > Striga > Striga hermonthica. Next base: position 5,067,716 of record CACSLK010032525.1, on the reverse strand, counting down.
TGTTGTTTTGAAGGGATCAATATTTGATGATTCGAAAACACTTGACTGAGTAAAGACTATGTTTGCATGATCCCAGAAATTCAAAATGTCTTTTCAATCCGTTGTCCGTAATACTCAAAGATAATTTACTTGTTCAAACATGATTAGAAATAGAACTTGGATAGTGTATTGTTTTGCTGAAGAATACAAGCCGAATGGCATGTGTATCTGGTCTAAGCGAAATAGACATAGAAAGATGAACTGTCCTATCCTTAATACAAGAAAGTTAAATCTTATTCACTGGGAAGTCGAAGCATTTTAAGTGGTGTTATCTATCAGTGCCTGGTATATAGATACGTAACCACTAATTATGTAAAAAGGTTTCAGTGAACCAATCGACATGTGAAGGATAGATTACCATCTAGAATGGGCTAGCTACGAACTAGCAACTATTGCAGTTGGAGTTATCTATTAAGTAGAATTTTTGGTTAATCGAGTAATTGTCTTTTCGTGCCAAGTTTTAGAAAGAATTCATATTCAGTTTCTAAATTGTGTATGGATGAAAACGTGATGTTTTATCTATTTGGTACGTAGGTAAACGATATGCTCAGTGAACCGATATGTCTCACAGTGCAGTAGGTGAAATTAGTAACACGTCGACTAGAACCAATAAGAAGAAAGGTCCTTCAATAAATGAATCATTAGATTAATTTGGCATCTAGTATTTGGGATTTTAGTATTAGTAGAATTCAAAGGTGGATAGCCATAGAACTCATGGGTTCTTTGGGAATGGATGAAACTATTAGACCTACGAATTATACTTAGTAGCTAAAATCACAAAAATGACCTTTTGAAGGTCGAGGGTTAGGAGCCAAATAAATGTTATGGTTAGTTCATCCAATTTGTAAAGTTCTATGATTTTAGGACGAAAGGTAGTTTTGAATATTTTTCTTCGGAGAAATTTGTTCAAAATAGGGTACATTAAGTGACATTCCATAAGTTTGAGTACATCAAAAAAGTGCAATGGCTGTTATGGAAAGATGCCGAGTTTAATGTATCAGTGGCATTACGATTGAAATCGTAGTGACTGATACCTTTTGAAAAATCATAGAAATACTTATTGGGTATTGATATTCAATCTCAACATGTTGTACTTGGTTCATCGGAACAAGATGGTGTAACAAGAACGAAGAAAAATGTCTCTCAGGAAGATTGGTTATGTCAATGATGAGTTATTAGGACTTTCGCTTTTTCGTATTGGAGTTGTGCAAATAGCAGGATAAGCTCTGAACATAATCCTATCTAAGTTTAGTAGTCATCACTCTGAGTGAATTGTTGGGAAGACTTAGGCCTTGTCAGGAACATATTCGGATTCAGAGCATTTCAACACATGTGCTGAAAAGTTGATACTAATAGGATTGGAAAAGATGTTCGGAAATTAGACTATTTGTGGGATACTTCATAGTANNNAAACGAGTGGATTATTATAGTACTAAAAGTCAGAATGTGTTCGTTAGTGCGAATGTCTGATTTTTAGAGGGATACTAAGTAATAAATCACTATGTTCATTTGTAGAATTGTTTTAAGGAAAGATAAAAGTAAAAGTTCAACTTTATTACCAAGTGTACAAATGTGATACCACAAGGAAAAACTGCAACACGTATTTTGTGCTATACACCTTTGCAATGGGAACCTCGTTGTAGTGGGAGGGTTGCAAGACAACTCCATTCAGCAGCAGCAGGGCGCGCGCGATGGCGCGTGATTGGGGATCAGACGACCCATGCTGTGCGGGAGTAGGAGTAGCAGAGGCGGTAGGCGACGCGTGGGAGCAGCGCGCGGCGCATGACTTGAGCTTCAAGTAGTTGGATTGGAGTGCAAGTCAAGTATCTAGAGTTTTAGTATTATTAGGAAATAATAGATGTTAGGATTTATTTTATTGCTTGGTTTAGGAGATCTAATTAGACTAGGTTTAGATTTATTTTGCACCTATAAATAGGGGTCATCCTTCATTGTTTTAGTGGTCTAGAATTGATGAGTTGAATAGAAAAGAACGTTTGTTCATCAGTGTGTTAGGATCCGTGAGAGTTCGATCATGCAATCGAATTAGTGAGGCTAAGACCCAAGCTAGTTCAACATCGAGGGAGCGAGGCTAATTACCAAGTGAACTCAAGTATCGTGAGAGAGTTAGGGTAATAACCGAGTCGATCACACCTTTCCGTTGAGAGCAAGTCGTTGCGAGGCTGTGTTCAAGGCAAGCGAGTGGAACAAAACACACGATCCTTCATCATTGGTGCTTTCGTTGAGAGTGATTGTGTTAGAGGTATGCTGTAAAAGCTCCAATTTGTTGATTCTATCAATTCCATTTTGATCTGGCCATCATGTTTCGATCAAAGTACATATACTTGCAGTTTATTTATTTATGCAATCATACTCCTTGTCTTACATTGAGATAGTGTGGTTCGAAGTGTTTCGAACAGAAAGATCACCTATCGGTTCCTTGTAAGACTAAACTATTCGTTCACAGTCTAGACAGGCAGTGAGACCCCTCTTGGAAAAAGACTGTAGTGTATTCTTGATTCAGTTGGTCTTTGACTGGAGAATTACACTAGCACTTATGATAGGTGTTGAACAAGACCACAGAAGGATAAGATTATGAGACTCATTGACCGTTGTTGTAATCTAGACCTTCAGTAATTGATGCGTACTCTTAAGCTGTAAGATAATATAAAATGGGCATATGTATTCATTACTTATTTATTTGATTTATCAAGGGTGATTCCTATTTTGCTAGGATGACATACTCGGTATTTTGGTAAATAAGTGTGTTTATATGATGTGCCGTTATAAATTATTTACGGTCACTATGTCCCAGTGCGCTGGGTTGATGACGTCCCCGAAATGAGCTCAGGAATGAATATTATGTCAAGCCCTGCAGGCGGATGTGTTATCCGACATAATGATTAATGATCTGAGTGGTACTAGTTTCGATCAATTGGATTAATATATTTAATCAGTGGAAACGAATTAGTTGTAATTCGGAGCTAAATAGGAAGATCAATAATATTACTCTAGTGGAATGTTTTATTATTTAATTCCAAGATTAGGCATTAGGAATTAATTATATTCCATAATTCCCTAAGGATGAGAATATTCCTTCTAGAATATTACCTAGGGTTAGGAGACTATGGAGTCTTCTACAAGGTAATTAATTATTAGGAATATTATCCTAGATGGGAAAAGGAGATCGAAGATAATCAGGATTCCTAAACCTTAAGGAATAAGCCCATATTTAGCATCTCCTTTAGGTCCCTATTCTAGCCTATAAATACACTAGGTCCCCTAACCTCTTGAACATGCTTTACACGTTTTTCTCCCCGAAGGGTTGGAAAAATTCGGCCTCTTCAAGCGAGAAAGAAAGAGAGAGATTCTTCTTCGAGAGAAAATTCGGTTAGCAACGTAAGGTCTTAGAAGAAGATGATCAAGAGGTTTTGGGAAATCTAATAAATCGCTCCACCAAGATTTATTAGAGATCGTGTAAAGGTCATACAATAGAAGATTCGAAGGTTGTTATTTCGTATCCCGTCGAATATATATATTTTTCCCAACTTTATGTCGAATTTCTGCGTGCACAAATCCGCCCAGGTGTTCAGTTCACACCTAATTCCCGCACGCAATTCGCGCCCAGGTGTTTCTGTTCGCGTCCTGTTAATCCGTGTGTCGCAACCTTTGAACGAAGAGAGCGTATAGCTTAGTCGTCATCTAGGCGCCTTCTCCATGCGAGGTCGCGGGTTCGATCCTTCCCTTGTGCAGCCTTTTTATTTTGTAACCCATCAGTAGAGATGTTAAACGGGTTAGGCCTGGCAGTTTCGGGTTAGCCCTAGCGGGCTTCGGGCTAAACGGTCCGGGCCCAAAAAACCCGGATTTAAACGGGCTACCACTAAAAAGACCTAACCCTAACCCTAGTGGGCTTCGGGCTTAACGGGTTAAACGGGCTATAATAATAATAATAATATATAAAAAAACATATAAATAAAAATACAACGGCGAGTTCATGATTGTTTTCAACGACTATTTAGTATTTACCGCTCTATATATATACATTTACACTTCATGTATGAACACTCGTTACAAACTCTTAAGTGACATGTTTTTCTCAAAAGAAAAAAAAAAATGTTCGAACTATTGCGTATAATTACCATTTTACTACTTATTTTTGGACGCATTGGAAATTTTTACGATATTGTATCTTACTGCTGAATTTATATTTTATCACTATGTTCTATGTGTTAGGTCTTTGTCTCATTTGTTTTCTATTAGCCATTCTAATTGGTTAAATAATTTGGTATGAAGTAGAATAACGAAATTGTTAACAATTATATTTCAAAAGCATAATAACCGGCTACAACTCAAAGTTACATATGAAGTAGAATAGTAAAGTTGTAATATACAAGTTAAACGAGCTAGCCCTAACGGGCTTGGGGGTAGCCCGATCGGGCTTCGGTCTAAACGGTTCGGGCCTAAAAAGCCCTGATTTAAACAGGCTACTAAAAAAAAGACCTAACCCTGTTTTTTTCGAGCTAAACGGGCCGGCCCGTCGGGCCAAAGACTGTTTAACATCTCTACCCATCAGCAGAAGGAAAACACGCGGGCTGTGCGGCCCGCGTCTCGGCCCGCGAAGCCCGATTGATCTCAGAGCTCTCAGCCCGCGAGAGCCCGCATCCCAGCCCGCGTGAAGGCCCAGTTCCGCAGCGCGCCTCCTTGGCCCAATTGCAGCGTGGTCCGCGGCCCAACTTGCTCCAGCGCGGACCAGCGAGCTTTGTTCCAGCCCAGATGTGCTCCAACCGGTCTAGGAAGCTCCAGAACGGTCCAACAGTGTGCCAACGCGGTTCAGACCAGCCCAGACCTGTCCAGCTCACCTTAAACCGGTTCAACTTGGTCTAGAAGCTCTGGTTCATGTCCAAGATGGTTCTCGAGTGGTCCGAGGAGTTCGATTCACTTACCGAAGGTCCGAGACGATCCGATGAGCTTGATGAGCGATTGGAGCACCATGGTGACTCGATTAGAATCGAGAAAAGCCAAGTCTAGCCGCCCATTAGACTTTGGTGTTCAGACAATCTCCATCAACGGAAATCAGAAACGTCTCACATTTCGGCAAAAAATTTTAAAACTGTAAGTCCTAATCCTAACTATAGATTCCGCTGCATTAGGATTTATTATTCAATAGATTTGAATGTGCATATTGTAGACGTTCCTCACAGAACCCAACAACTGGTATCAGAGCCCAGGCTAATTCAGCTTTGTGCACTATTCGAATTAGGACTTGCGCGATATAAATGAATTAATTGTGTACAGACGCAGCGCATAATAGACTAGAATTGCAAATAAGTATGTTTGCAGGTATTCTTGAATCCATCTATTATGGCCCGCATGTATGTTTGTTTTTTAATTCATGTATGTCGTTTTATAAGCCTCGGACATGTCGAGGATTTTTGGGTTGGTGAATGCTTGTAATAACTTATTCGCGCGGTGGGACACCGCATAGTTTAAATGCTTTACTAGATCATTCATGTACGACCCCTGCGTGGGCCATAGGATCAATGTATGTAATTTATATTATGTAATTGTTCGTTGGACCCGGTAAGCGCGGACATCTCTCGACGAGACGAGGCAGGCTACCCCGCGAACCCGTAGTTGATGGGATACGTGGTACTGTGCAAATGCAGACATACTCGTAGGCAGCTTGCTGTCAGATACGAGCAATGTTAAGGTGTTTGCAGACGGATACGCACGAACCCGGGTCAACAGAACTACGGGCGACGGCGGTAGTAGGCACACGCCAACAGAGGAGACTCGATGGCGACTTTCCCGATGACGATTTGTTCAAGACGAAAAGTGGGAGTCACGGCAAAAAAGAAAATTCCGAGTCGTGAATTGGAAGATCCAGTTCAACAAGGACTAGACTGCGTTTCCCGAAAGATTAGAGATTGATTAAAATGGCCATGATAGTTGGATCTTAGTTCCTCGTTTATTATTGCCTATTAATCATGCATGTCCTTATGTGATTTAATTGCTCTATGTGCAAGTTGAATTATTAGGAGCATGTTTAGGAATATCCCTTTAAAACTAAAAATTATATTAAGTGTGTAATTGGTTGAAATAAATAACATACAAGCCTCCATTATAGGTTTGTCAGTGAAGTGATTTAAGTTGAGCCCAAAGGATGTTTTATTTCACAGTTCACAAGGACGAATGTCCTTCGGGATGGTTATAGTGAGCTATTTCAAAAGCGTACGGGTCACCCAAAGGTGGACGTATAATCTTGGTAGTAAACTTAGGACCAATTAATGGGTTACGCTTAAAGTGCAAATAATTACAATATTCCCAGAGGAAAAGGTCGTTTTTATTCTTTTATAAGTTAATTGCGCTGGCCAAAAGTTCGACCGACTATTAGTTAAGTATTGCTTGGCAGTACGTTATGCTAATGGGATTTATCCCTCCTCTTGCGACGGTTTGAACCGTAGACGTCCACACTCCGTGGCCTGCAGGGATTCGGTGTTTTGAGGTGCCGGTGAATATATTCAAATGTTGTTTTGAAGGGATCAATATTTGATGATTCGAAAACACTTGACTGAGTAAAGACTATGTTTGCATGATCCCAGGAATTCAAAATGTCTTTTCAATCCGTTGTCCGTAATATTCAAAGATAATTTACTTGTTCAAACATGATTAGAAATAGAACTCGGATAGTGTATTGTTTTGCTGAAGAATACAAGCCGAATGGCATGTGTATCTGGTCTAAGCGAAATAGACATAGAAAGATGAACTGTCCTATCCTTAATACATGAAAGGTAAATCTTATTCACTGGGAAGTCGAAGCATTTTAAGTGGTGTTATCTATCAGTGCCTGGTATATAGATACGTAACCACTAATTATGTAAAAAGGTTTCAGTGAACCAATCGACATGTGAAGGATAGATTACCATCTAGAATGGGCTAGCTATGGAACTAACAACTATTGCAGTGGGAGTTATCTATTAAGTAGAATTTTTGGTTAATCGAGTAATTGTCTTTTCGTGCCAAGTTTTAGAAAGAATTCATATTCAGTTTCTAAATTGTGTATGGATGAAAACGTGATGTTTTATCTATTTGATATGTAGGTAGACGATATGCTCAGTGAACTAATATGTCTCACAGTGCAGTAGGTGAAATTAGTAACACGTCGACTAGAACCAATAAGAAGAAAGGTCCTTCAATAATTGAATCATTACATTAATTTGGCATCTAGTATTTGGGATTTTAGTATTAGTAGAATTCAAAGGCGGATAGCCATTGAACTCATGGGTTCTTTGGGAATGGATGAAACTATTAGACCTACGAATTATACTTGTTAGCTAAAATCACAAAAATGACCTTTTGAAGGTCGAGGGTTAGTAGCCAAATAAATGTTATGGTTGGTTCATCCAATTTGTAAAGTTCTATGATTTTAGGACGAAAGGTAGTTTTGAATATTTTTCTTTGGAGAAATTTGTTCAAAACAGGGTACACTAAGTGACATTCCATAAGTTTGAGTACATCGACAAAGTGCAATGGCTGTTATGGAAAGATGTCGAGTTTAATGTATCAGTGGCATTACGATTGAAATCGTAGTGACTAATACCTTTTGAAAAATCATAGAAATACTTATTGGGTATTGAGATTCAATCTCAACATGTCGTACTTGGTTCATCGGAACAAGACGGTGTAACAAGAACGAAGGAAAATGTCTCTTAGGAAGATTGGTTATGTCAATGATGAGTTATTAGGAATTTCGCTTTTTTGTGTTGGAGTTGTGCAAATAGCAGGATAAGCTCTGAACATAATCCTATCTAATTTTAGTAGTCATCACTCTGAGTTAATTGTTGGCAAGACTTAGGCCTTGTCAGGAACATATTCGGATTCAGAGCATTTCAGCACATGTGCTGGAAAGTTGATACTAATAGGATTGGAAAAGATGTTCGGAAATTAGACTATTTGTGGGATACTTCATAGTAACGAGAAACAAGTGGATTATTATAGTACTAAAAGTCAGAATGTGTTCGTTAGCGCGAATGTCTGATTTTTAGAGAAATACTAAGTAATAAATCACTATGTTCATTTGTAGATATGTTTTAAGGAAAGATAAAGATAAAAGTTCAACTTTATTACCAAGTGTACAAATGTGATACCACAAGGAAAAACTGCAACATGTATTTTGTGCTATACACCTTTGCAAAGGGAACCTCGTTGTAGTGGGAGGGTTGCAAGACAACTCCATTCGTGATAATAAGAGAGTCGTTGGACTCAGTCTGTATTAATCACAAGTTCATGGAATTCATGTTTTGAGAAAGTCTCGGACTTAGTCTTTAGTAAACTTGAATCGATCCCTAGTTATACAATGAGGAGATCCAAGACAATGATGCATAAACTTAGCAAAGTTTTAATGATTTCTGATTTAGGGTCATGGACTCTTATCAGATTTGGGTTCGTATAGAATTACCAAGTAGCAAACTTGCTATTGGACGAAATCTATAAGTGAAGACTTTAGTACAAGGCTTGTTGTGAAATAGCAGACTCAGAAAGAAAGGGATCTATTATGAGTTAGTTTTTCACCAGTAGCCGTGTTTAAGCCTGTACATAGAAAGGCTTGTTGTGAAATGGTGAACTCAGAAAGAACGGGATCTATTACGAGTTAATTATTTCACTGGTAGCCGAATTCAAAGTTGATGCCATTCATACGAGTTATGAGTTAGGCAAAGTGGTTGTCAAGACATTTTCCTTAACCGGAAGTCTTGTAGGAATATCCACGGGGTAGCACCCTGAAGTTTTCATTGAAAAGGGCTAAAGAGAATTTTGTCAGTAGGCTGACAAAGTCCATTTAAAGGACTGTGGTGGGCCGATCATTTGGTTGATAAGTTCGAATCGTAGATTTGATCATCAACCAAATGAGCATTGTGTGTGGTGCAATGGTAGCGTGGTGGTATTTTTGTACTATGCGTAGACAACATCTTGATCACTGGAGACAGTGTGAAAATGTTGACAGAAGCAAGGGTATGGTTATCCAAGTAGTGGTACATGAAAGATACAGAATCAACAGATATTCTTGAGATTGAGGATCACAAGAAAGATATGTTGCGATTATCCCAATTTTCATGTACATACTGTCATAAGGCTCATTTTATTTGCATGATACAGAGGCAGTCCTTATGCATGGCAAGC
>CACSLK010032525.1:4981450-5002250 GCA_902706635.1 Striga hermonthica | reverse complement strand
AGAAGAAAACAAACGGAAAAAGGAAAAAAAAAACATGAAAAGTTAATTTAATCTATTTCGATTCTTGTAGATATGGAATTGAGAGGAAAACCATACCAATAATACAGATGGCCCAGCCCAAATCTTCCAAAATAAGCTTAGGTCCATACACAAATAATAGGAAAAGACAGAACACAGGAATCTAATTCAGAAAACCTTAACAGAGAGAGGATAGAGATAGCAAAAAATTGCTGTCCCAAAAAAAAAAAAAAAAANAAAAAAAAAAAAAAAAAAAAAAAAAAGGGAAATAGTGAGAATTTGAGAAATAGAACACTTCCTGAGACCCAACCTCTGTTAAGTTATTTATTTGTCTTTGTTTTTATGTTCTTTTTCCCTTAGTTTTTCCTTTTAAGCTTTGTTAATGTAATATGTGAAACTCTTTCTGTTTCTTCTTAATATTTCTTTATAATTTCTGTCCCAAACTTTCAAAAACAATTTCCAATCCCTGCCTCTTTATTAGTTGTTTCAGTTTCAGCTGCATGCCTTTATAGTTTCAGCTCTTTTTTTTTTTTTCTTAGTTTCAGCTGCCTGCATATTTAGTGCATCAAGTTGTGAATGCAATTAGAGTGTCTTAGATAGGTAATGGTGCATCTTTTAATGGAGAATGAAAGAAGTTAATTCGCTTTTTCAAATTGTTAGGTCTGCCTAACCGTACATTACTATTACGGTAATCACTTTAACTAGTATTTTTTGCAATTATATTATGTTAGATTCATTCAAAGAAGAGCAATAGCCTTATGTTTAAGAGGTTGTATGATTAAGCTTTTGTCAAGTCTATAGTTTTAAACGACCACGCCATGTCCTGCCTCAGCTCACCTCACCACAGCCCAGGGAAAACATCAACTCAGGTGCTCATGAGACGAGGCAACATGCCTCGGCCAACAAAACCTAGATACTTTACTTAGACAATTATAACGTAGTTTTGTGTCACACAAGGTTCTGAAAACTTGACGAGTTATCGAACCGATGTAACTACAGGTACTGGCCTAACCGGTTGAACTTATAAAATAATATTTTATTCATTTTAAATGTATAATACATAGTTTGTTCATTCTATAAAATATATTATAATTCTAGACATAAAATAAGATAATAAGAAATAGATTATACAATGTTTTATGTCTCTCAATAATAGTCCACAAGTAGTATTCAACAAGAGAATCACAACAAGAATAGTTCAATTTCAAAAGCAAGATAATACAAAATCACCAAATTAAGTTCGATTCATTAATATAAGAAAAATAAATCAATCATAGTAGTTCAATTTCAAAATCATCACAAAAACGTAGAATTCCAAGACTTGTTTGAATTATCGTAACTAGCGCACTTTTTTTTTTTATTTGTAATTTATCCTCCCCTTATTTTTGGCATTTCAAGTTTTCTTAAATGTTTAATAACTAACATAATTTTAAATAAAAAAAATCAATATTTTAAATAAACCTTTAAACCGCTAAAATCGGTCCTGGTTCGTTTGTACCGGCTCAAGCAGTTCTAAAGTGGTTCTTTAACTAGGCGGTTTTTCTTTATGAACCGGACTGGTACACAAGCCGATTCCCGGTCCAATTGGTTGAACCGGCCAGTCCGCTCCGGTTCTCTAATCAATAATCACACATGAAGACTCTTACGATGTCTTATAAAATAAAATCTATCTCTCCCACATAAAAAACATTCCAGCACAGTGGCCGCAAAAACTAGGTTTAGGTTCAGAGAAAAACCAAAAATTACTCAAGGAATATAGTAACCCGTTGCAAATCAAGCTACCACTGGCCTAACCATCTCCTATCCGGCCTCCCCACCTTGTTTTAGACTTGAATCTTAATGAACATTGTATGTGTGTATATTTTACTTAGTCTTTTTGGTGGTTTGTAGCCTTTTTTATTTTGCGACTCGTGTTTCATTATTATCTTTTGTCGTTGCTACGTGCTAATGACTCTTGTAGTCGTGTGAGTGCGATTTTGAAGATGATTCTACAGTCTACACTTCAACATGTATTGTTATCAATCATTTTCTTTTGTTTTTCCCAAGTATGGTCGCAATCGCATGTTAATGTGGAGGCATCATGGTCTTGTTTCACGCCTAGAGGCCAGGTCGTAAGCAAATCATTACGGCTTGCCATTCTCCTTTAGGAACTATGGCCGGAACGGAGTTATTTTTTTATGACGACACAACATTGAATTGAAAACCATGTGCGATGCTCCAGGAGTAGAAGAGTTAACGTATACAAGGCGAAAGGCTGCAAAAAAGAAAGAACAAATGGGTGGTTTGGGTGCTAAGAGTTCTAATTCGAAGAAACAACAAGCGGGAAAGGGGAAGAGAAAGAGACTGTAGTTGAAGATGATAGTGTAAGTAGAGTTTGACGATCGGCATAAAGAATCTCAAGAAAAGTAGTTTGTTGATTTGGAAGACTCAAAAGGAGAAGAGGAAGAGGGTGATGATAACATTGAAGGATGATCAGGTTGGGGTTAAGGAGGAGAATTAGATATTTGATGGCATTTTAAGAACCCCAATCAGTACTCTTAAACAACAGCAACATTATAGGAGCTTCTACTATATGCCATTTTAAAAAACTGAAATAACATGAAAGGAACCAATACCAAACCAAACTTTTGTTTCTAGGCTAGGCTCAATATTGGCCAATTTCAGTACAAACAAGTGGCTAGAACATGATCTTGGCAATGACAATAGAATAGTAGCGTTCTGCTCAACCTGGCTGAATGTAACCAGGTACATTAACCCAGTGTCATGAATTACAGACAAAAGTGGCTTTGAAATATGATCAGCATAATCTAACGAACAGATAAATATAAAACATTAATTTCTGCATATAAAACATTATTTTGGCATCGTGTAAAAGCAATCACAGTTATTAATAGAATAACTGCACAAAGGCAACAAGCCATGGCCCAGTGCCTCATGCCTTAGGCAACAAAAACGAAAAGTAACCTGATAGAACAATGCACTATATTGTCAAAATATTAAATAAAGAACGTAATAAGACCATTTCAAATCATATAAATAATAAAAAAGCACCAAAAATTTGCAATCATCATCAAATTCACAAGCCAAAATGGTCAACAATGTTTATAAAGGAAGATCCCAAATCCCAAGTAGTTTTCATCCTAGATAATTATGGTTTACTACTTTACTTGAGCAATTGCCCAGATAATTTACTATCATGACCAAAGAAGCCTCTTCTAAGTTGGGAGTGGATAGCCATGGGTGTCAACTCACAGCCAGTCGGCAGTCATGGGTCGTACAAGTGGTATTTTAGTTAGGTGGTCTCGCATTTGGCAAGCTTTTCAACAAATTTTTTAAGGAATTAGGCCCTAGTTTTACTACAATCCAATATTTGGTCAAAAAAGGAAAAGAGAAAAGAATAGCCAATTAGCCATGGGTATGAAATGGTTTCTGTTTTCACCCCCTCACGCCCAGACGGGATTGTTGCCTGGACAATGCATATGCATGCTTTTAATAACTAGATAATTCAACATCTAATATATGTAACTATCCATAAAATGAAGAGATGTTCCGAGTGTGGCTAACGGACTACCCTACATAAGTCAATGACCATGATAATCAAATATAACTCACATTAATGTTACCTTACACCGGTGTTAATGACCCACTCTTAATCTTATCTATCACAACAACATAGATGAAACTTGTGTGAGTTAGAATTTATCAAACATGCCACGATGGATAGTTTATTGGAAATGGTTTAACACAATAGACAACATATGTGAGCTATCAGACAAGCAATACATTCAATGCAAGAGATAGTAAAGACCTAGAAAAATTGCGGATATAGGCTTATAGCACTTAAGAAGGTAAATTTGATAGGACCAATAATTTGCAATAAAGCTACAAAAGGCATGATACAAGACAAATGGATTGGATTCACCATATTTCCCTAACAAGGAAAAATCACTAATCTAAATGAAGCAGTTCATGGTATTCTCCAACAAAATTTGCACAGACCACATGATCTATCAAACTTTTTCATAGTGACTACCAACGAATAAATCAACATTATGAATCTACCAATCGCCTAAACAGAAAGAAATTAGACATAAAACAAATGCAAACAAAAAAGGGTTAAAATAAACCGTACCTTTCAACCAATTTACTGAACTTTTGCCTCAAATTGCTTGAGTGCATCACAATTGGGCGTGGAACGCCTGTAGCCCCAGTTCTTTTGTTGCCATTCAAGCCTGCAGTTATGCACAAGAACTGAGTGATAGTCATTCTCCACCTGTTGTTCGATGGCAAGGCGTTCCGGACTATTCCAAGGATATTGCTGGTCAAACTTGGCAGACTTAACGTAGTAAGTCACGCCTTTGGGCGTAATAAACCTGGCGTCATAACCATAAGACAGAGTAAGAGAATAAACCGGCTCGGACGAGGGCAGGAAGTTCACCAACACCAGCAATATCACCGGTAGTAACTGGATCAAAATCCTCAGCCAATTTGAACCCTGATCAACTCCACCTGTCCTAACCCTAACACCCGGCCCAAACGAAAATCCCCCGAAATTTCCTGTGGCGGCCGGATGCATTCCCCCGAAAAAGAAATTCCTGAAAATCTCCTCGGCATCTACATCCCCATTATGGAATCCATTAAACCCCCGCATCCCGTTTGCACTTCCACTTCCCCGCCTCTCGTACACAGGCTCTTCTGTGCCCACAAGATTATACCTTTTCCGATTGTCTGCATCACTCAAGCATTGAAACGCCTTGGACACCATCTTAAATGCCTCCTCCGCACCAGGCGCTTGGTTTTTGTCGGGATGGACCTTAAGAGATATTTTCCGGTAGGCCTTGCGAATATCTTCGGCGCTACAGCTCTTTTCTAGCCCCAAAATCTCGTAATAGTCTTTCTTCCTCTTAATGGCCTTCACGACAGCAACTTGTTCTTCGGTGTAGCCTGCCGATGAGGAGGAGGACGACGGTCCGGTCGCCGGAGTCGGAACCTTGCGGCGATGAACGCGATTATCCTCGGGGGTTTCATTGTTCGAGTCGAGATCTGAGAGTAGAACATCAGTATCGATAGATGGGTCCAACCTGCGAGCTTTGTTAAGAAATTTCTGAGCACGGGTTCTGTCGCCCGATCTAATGGAGTCTTTGGCGATCTTCAAACACTTGACAGCTTCGTCTTTGTTACCATCCATCTCGTGATGGAATGGAGGGGGCAGGAAGGAAGGGTGTGGGCAAAGCTGAAAAGGCGTAAGCAGTTATAATGGGTTCATTTAAGTAAAGTTTTGGGATAGCACAAAGCTGAATTTAGAAATCATGTTGTAATTAATAGGAGTGTTGGTTTTAGGCTATGTTTGGTAAAACTAGCTGATAAACTAGTTGATAGTTGATAAGTTAGCTTATGGCTATGTTCGGTAAACCAAATAAGCTAGCTTATATCTTATTTGGTTAGATTATAAGCTTCCTGTATTCAAATAAGCCCCGTTTGGTAGGACGAGCTTATTTAAAAAGCTCGAGCTTATTTGATAAGTTTGTTTAGGTAGCTTTTCAAATAAGCTAGTTGAATTTTTTATTCCAGCTAGCTTATCAGCTAATTTTACCAAACACTTTTATCATATAAGCTAGCTTTTCAGCTATAAGTCATAAGCTATACGCTATAAGCTCAAAAATTACATATAAGCTATAAGCTAGCTTATCAACTATCAGCTAGCTTATCAGCTAGTTTTACCAAACATAGCCTATAACTTATATGTAATTTTTGAGCTTATAGCTTATAGCTTATGACTTATAGCTGAAAAGCTAGCTTATATGATAAAAGGTGTTTGGTAAATTAGCTGATAAGCTAGCTGAAATAAAAAATTCAACTAGCTTATTTGAAAAGCTACCTAAAGTAGCTTATGAAATAAGCTCGAGCTTTTTAAAAAAGTTCGTCCTACCAAACGAGGCTTATTTTAAATAGGGAGCTTATAAGCTAACCAAATAAGCTAAAAGCTAGCTTATTTGGCTTACCAAACATACTCATAGAATTTCAGAAATCATGTTTAACTTAGAATTTTTTTTTTTTCATGACTTTTTATTTTATTAAGACTTTCAAAAGTATTAATTATCTGAAATTTTAAAAAGTATTGCAAATCTCATGTTATTTAACTTGTTTAAGATTGACATTATTAGAACTTTTTAAGATTTGTTTCAAAGAAAATACAAAATCCTAATTTCATTCTAAATATCACCTTCAAACTTAAACTTTCATAGAATTCATTCTGATTTGAAATTTTTAAAAAATCTCAAATCTAAAAAAGACAAAATGTCACTCAAAATCCCAAATAAATACACCTCTTTGACTTTTTAAAACTTTAGGTATTCATTCGAGATTTTTAATAACACTTACGAAATCCTAAGGTATTTAACCTATTTGAGACAAAGATTTGTTAACACATTTTAAGATTTGTTGTGATTTTGTTTTTAAAAAAAAAAAACATGTACGAAATCTAACTACAAAACTCACGTTCATTCGTTTGAGATTTTTAAAGATTTTTTAAGACCTAAAAAAATCTAACGCATTTATCGATTTTGACTTTAAGACTTTTAAAAGTCTTGAGGTATTCATTTGGGATTTTTAAAAATTCTTACAAAATATGAGGTATCTAACTTATTTGAGACTAAATATTTGTTAAGACTTTTAAGATTTGTTGAAGAAAAACCATATAGAAATCTCACATTTAGACTTAAAATTTCATAAATTCCTCCTAAATCTAAAAATCTTAGGGAAGGGGGTGTAGTCGTTTAAGATTTCGAGTGACATTTTGAGTCTTTTTAAAATTTGAGACTTTTTAAGACTTTCTTATTTAAGAGGAATTATGTAAAATTTTAAGCCTGAAGGTGGGATTCAGAGTGAGATTTCATATAACGTAACAAATTACAATCACAAATAAATATCTCATGATTTTGTAAGAATATTTACCTCAAGAATTTTAAAAGTCTAAATTAAATACACAGTATTTCTGAAATCTTAAAAACTTTTTAGATATCCCAAGCGAATACACTCCCCAAAAATACTCAAATCTCAAAAAGTCTTAAAGTGTCACTAGAAATTCCAAACGAATTAGGATTTCATATGATTCCGCCTAAATATGAAAAATTTTACAGTTCCGAATTTCACAATGTCACTTAAATTACCAAACAAATGCACCCTCTATAGCTTAAAACCCACACTTGTGATTAACCCGGGCTCGGTTCCAGGTCACCGGGGCACCCGTCCAACCGCTGGGTTATCTGTCAATTGCTGAACTTAGTAATTAATTTTATAAAATTTTAAATTGTATTTAAAATATTTTTATTTTATAACTACACATGGGATGAGGAAAATAACTTATTTATATGTAATTTTTATACCAAAAGTCCTAATAACATTGTATTTTGTCATAAATATTTACCACATAAATATATGCATACATAATATTATTTTTAAGTATAAAAAGTAAAAAAAAAAAAAAAATTAATGACCGGTTGAAACCGAGTTGACCTCGCGGGTCAATATCTGGGTAGTTCGAGTCAGGGCCGTGTTCATTGGATTTCATCGGGTCTCTTGCTATCTGAAACAATCCAAACGGACTAGTCCCGACTCCGAGTTGACCTGTCGAATTGCTCTGAGTTTCAAAAGAATGGATTGGATGGTTGAATATAAATTCACTCAAAATTTGTGTGTCGATTTCTTTCTTTCTTTTTCTTTTTTTTTTTAACAAAAGACTAAAATACTTGTATTAAGCTCAAATGTACTAAAACAAATGGGCAATCAACTGATTGCAACAGTAGCCACCTGTCCAACAATGGACTAGGAAGACACAAGCCAAGGAGCATACAATGCCCCCCACCCCACCCCACCCCCCACACCAACCGTCTTGGCTATAGCTGAAGCACTAGAACAAAGGGTAATGTCTAAAATAAAGTTACAATTCGAGAACAAATCTGCAAGATAAAAAATGTCTGCTACAATGACATTAACTCTTGAGTCAGTAGCCAAAGGTTACAATAGATGGGCCAAAAGCCAAGTCCATGGGCATCTTCCATCCACAGTCTCTTCAGATGACCTCCAAGGCCAACCACTCGTATTTTTTTCTCCTTTATTCTAAGATGGAGGACGAGCCCTCATCCTCTTCTTGTTCATTAGGAGACACGACTAGTCTTCCCCTCGACGATGACGACAACTTAATGGATGATGAGATGGACCAGCCTGTCATTTCAGTGAGTGAAATGCCCACACCCCTCCACAACGATAGCTCCCGTGACATGGCACATTCCAGCAAGAAAAAACCTCTGAAGAGATATCTAGGTCTCGAGGCCCACTCCCGCCTCCGATCTCCCAGAAGGGGCTGAGTCGACCCCTTCTTCTTCTACCGAGAGTGAGCATGCACACAACCAGTGTCACTTCTAGCCCGCGGTTGGGGACGCTAACACCTTGCCTTCTGGTTCTTTCCCCCCTCCCTCCAGTAGTTGGGCTTCGCACCTGACTGGGCTCTGCACAACGCTAGACCTGATGTGAGCCAGCCTGTGGACACTATATCAGAGCAGTTGGACCAGCTGGAGGGTCCACACATTGAGAGCCCTGATCGTAACTGCTATAATAGCATATCCAAGACCGCGCAACACTCTGACAGCCAGACATTACCCCACTCAGGTTGGCCAATTTACCCTAGCCACAGACGGACCCAGTCGAGTGGCACCCCCAAAAGTTGATATTTCAGTCACCTTCATAACTTGGAACACCCGTGGCATGGTGAATATGGCCACCTTAGCTCATATATACTCCCTTGTCCGTGATCATAAGCTCGAATTCGCCGCTTTTCTCGAGCCCATGACTCGCACCCCTTCTTTTAACTTCTACTCAAGTCGCCTTGGTTTTCACTTTGCCGTGAGGAACATCTCTAATAAGATCAGGTTTTTTTACTCGCGTGGCTACACTTGTATGGTCATCCGTAATACCGTGCATGTGTTCCACGTCGAGCTTTCTGCTGCCCCATCTCCCTAAGCCCATCTTCCACACTCTGGTTTATGCCAGTTGTGCGAGAGTCGGGTGTTACGGTCCGTGGGACACCATGCATGAGATTGCTGAGAGTATGAGATTGGGCTTTCATGTGAGTTGTTCTGAGGGGTGTTTACCACCACCTGTGGTGTGGATGCACTTCCTGGTTCGAGCCTAGACGCAAATAGATTGTAGATGTGGGCTTTGTGGTTTTTAGAAATGCACTGGTAGTGGTGGTTTAATGTGGCCGTAATAAAAAAAATGGAGGCCTTTGCACGGTTATCAGTTAATTCACAAGAAATGGATCCATGTTGACATTGATCCTGAGAGAAATATTTGTACAAAAGATGCGTGGTTATTTTGCTTCTTGTTGTGACAAGTTTGTCCGCTGTGGTAATTTACAACTATATCCATGTGAATTATGTATTATGTATATCTATATCTATTCTATCTATCTTTATGCATCTCGATGATTGCGTGGTGGCCAATCGGACCCTTTGGCGAAGATCTGGGATTTCACTCAAGCGGTGGTAAATTGTGAGTTAATTGACATTGGTCCTGATGGTTCTTCCTTCACTTGGAAGAAAGGCAGAGTTAAGGAGAGGCTCAATAGTGTTTTGGTCTCTAAGGTATCCATCATTGTAACACCCCGCCTAAAATTACTAAAATCATAGTAAATTTTTTCGCGCTATAAAAGGAAAACTCTGATTTAATTTTCGAAAACCCGTATTAATTTTTCGAAAATACTTTAATATGCGGGATGCTACTCAACTTGAATCTGAAATTTTTAATCTTTAATATCTTTAAACTACTAGGTATGCAACCGAGTACAATTCATTACTCTAATAAGGCGTCATGAACATCTCAGGATTTAAGCATGCATAGACTAAAATTCTAAATACTAAAATACTGAAATACTGAGTGCGGAAGCAAATGCAAGCATGCATCAACAAAACATAATAATAACTCAAACATGTTCAAATATACATGACACGTTTACTAAAAATATCCTTGCCATGACCACCACCACATCATCGGCTCACGCTCCACGCTCGAAACCATCACCTGAAAAATGGTTAGTGGGGGGCGTGAGCATAAGTGAATAAACGATGCTCCGCCAGAACCAGCACTGAAATATACAGCTAGTATAATAACATATCATGACATCGACATATATGCAAGTACTTACTGGATCGACATAAATGATATGATAGTGAACATTTTACTAGATGATTAAACATTCATCCAATAAATACTTAAATTGGCAGACTATCTATAGCTGCTACTGACTGCCTATAACTGTTGTTCAACTGAATGTCTATAATTTCTGCTCCACTGGCTGACTATAACTGTTGCTCAACTGACTAATTATAATGGCTGCTCGACTGGCTAACTATAACTGTTACTCAACTGACTAACTATAATGGCTGTTCGACTAACTGACTATAACTGCTGCTCAACTGACTAGCTATAATGGCTGCTCAACTGACTAACTATAACTGTTGCTCGACTGACGTATAACAATAGCATCGCGAACTAAACATACCTCTGATATGATAAGCACATCACAACCTAAGCACACATTTAATATGATAAAATACGTCACAATCTAAGCATACATCTAATTGCTGGAACACGCTGACAAGGCGGTCCTTCCCACGGATCGATATCGGATACCAAAACACGCACATACATGATTTCGAATTACCCTAGGCATGCTCCTAAAGGACGAACAGAGAATTACCTTGAAATGGAGGTTTGATTCAATCTGAGCGACCTTCTTGTCTGTGTCCCGACCACGCTTGGACGCCGGATGGGCGACGATCCTCCAAACGGTTGCAAAAGGCAGACTGCCCTCGTCTTTCTCGAACCCTTCTCGTTGCTCTCTCCACGATGGTGGCTGGAGTGTCTCACGAGTGCTAGGGTTTTAGAACGTGGGAAGTCCCCTCCTTTTATAAAGGTCCGTGGGCCAGCCTAGGGATCTCTTAGAAGGTATAGGGTTTGTGTTTGTCCCATTTTTGTGTCTTTATTTTGGGTTTATTGGGAAAAAGGATTTTCGTAGTTTATTTGGTCCAATTCTGTGCTTTTCTGTTTTTCTCTTTAGTTTCTATTTGTGCGTCTTTTTGTTGTGTTTTGCTTCGTGTTTTTTCCGTGTTTGTGTTTTCAGGAGGTAGGTTGTGTCGGTCGAGGATGAGACTGCTAGAGCTGAGACCGGGAAATCAAGAATACCCATTGTCGTGCCTAGAACACTGAAGGAAGGACCAGAAAAATGGACTGAAGAGCTGCCCAGCATTTCTCGCGACTCGCGAGTTCAACATAGCTAAATTCAAGATTCTCGCGAGATGAGTCGCGAATCGCGAGTCTATGTCGCGACTCGCGAGATTATGTCGCGACTCGCGAGGCTTGTCGCTATTTACCCCAGATTTTAAATATTTTCGAAGACGCGCGACTCGCGAGATGTCGCGACTCGCGACTTGGTAAAAGTGAAAGTCGCGACTCGCGACTTGATCGGCGCGAATTTCGAGGCACGGTTTTTTACATCGGAATTTTGACCTAGACATTATTATTCAACTTTCAGACTTCGTTTTTACACTTTTTCTTTGGAGAAACTCATTCATTTTCATCTTTTTGCTCTTTGGATTGGATTTTGGAGATTGAAACTCT
The DNA here is from genome assembly GCA_902706635.1 of Striga hermonthica. Classification (NCBI taxonomy): domain Eukaryota; kingdom Viridiplantae; phylum Streptophyta; class Magnoliopsida; order Lamiales; family Orobanchaceae; genus Striga; species Striga hermonthica. The sequence goes on along the minus strand of CACSLK010032525.1, from coordinate 4,990,556 downwards.
ATTTTCTTGCTTTGGATTTAAATGCTTGTGGGTTTGACATTGAACTATTTACATTAATCGTAAGTTGTTCTTTTCTCAATTGTGTGATTGATGATGATGGCTTGGGTTTATATGAATTTTGATGTTGAATTCCATATGAGTAGCTAAATCCATACGTTAGGGATAGGGGATGATTGATTAGGTTCGATTATAATTGCTTGTTCTTAATTGTTCATATCTATTCAAGTTGTTCTTATTCTAGGGTTAGTAGATTGATCACCTTTCTAACCGAATTAATCAACGTGTAGAACCGAGAGGGGAGACGTTGGTCGATATAGGCTTGTTTAGAGTAGACTTGTTCGTAATAGTATTGTCTATGAGTTGTTGGAATTGATAGTCGATCGTGTACGTTCACTCTCTTGTTACGAAGAGTTATTGAGAGTGAGCCTCTGGACGAGAAACGATTCAAGTCCTTTAACCGAGCAATTGATTGTCGGCAGTTGTGTTAGAACCGAAAGCAATTATCCCCGATTCCCTAGCTCTTTAATCATTTGAGTAAATTCGTTTGCTATTTAAATCGCTTTTCATTTATTTTCAAGTCACTAGTTATAATTAAAATCAAAACCATTGAATAGAGTGTTTAGGATTTTCTATTTTCCGTGATCAAATATGTACGATTAAATCTGGCTAACCTTCCTTGCGATACGACCCGGGGAACGAATCTTTCGATTCTAATCCGGTAAAAATACTTACAACAGTTTGGGCTCCCTACAGGCCCAAATTCTTATGTTCAGCCCAGAACACAATTTGGCCCGTAAATATTAATTCATTCCACTAGAGAATAAATATTGCACTCCCATCCTATCCCGAAATGAATCAGGGCTTCTATTAGACTCGATATAATTACCCGTGTTTAAGATATCGCACGTCCATTAATTATTAAAGCTTCTGACTGCTTTAATTAGTTAATATCTTTTATTCCTTAAGTAGTACCACTCAACCTTATTATCGTACAGATTAAACCCAACTGCAGGGTTTATACGATAATCCTTATGAGTTCCTTAAGGGGACGTCATCAACCTGGATGTCCAGGACACGGTGCCCTAATGCCAATAAATAGATATCATGCAAATAATGTTGTTATCCAAGATACAGACCATATTGATCCAATACTTGGTTCTCGCCCATGGTAAATCAAAGTAACAAACAAATATCCCACATATCTAAGTATCACAGTTAGAGTTAAGAATTAGTAGAGTCACCGAGACCTAGGTTCTTCATGATAGCCAGAACAAAAGAACACGTCTCAATTGTGATCCATTCAATGCGACGCAGCGCACTAGTATAAACCAATAGCCAAGACAAGCTACATCCAGTTTATACTACAACCTAAACCGATAGTCATGTCCATGACTATCTCAGTTGTGAATACCATTTATATCTTATAAGGGACCGACAATGTAATCTTCTGTGTGACTACTAACACTCCACATTGTCTACAATATAAGATAATTGGACATTTAGCATACAAGCAATCATAAAGAATGCAACAATGTGAAAACATTTATTTCAGTCAAATGGAAAATCGAATAAATACAATCCAAAAGCTCACACAAAAGTTTGCTTTACTGTATACCCCAACACTAATAGGATAGAACACATCACAAAGGCATATAAAAAAGTATACTGTCTATAACTGCCGCTCAACTGTTTATAATTGCTGCTCAACTGACTGTCTATAATGCTGCTCAACTGACTGCTTAACTGGCGAGAAGGACACTTGGTCTTCACGCTCGCGATAAGCAACTGTAGGACCAATCAGTAGGTCGTTGCCACATACTAGGACAAAACTAACTCTAATGCACTTCTAAGGTTGGAGCTTAACTCGCAACTGCACTGGAGTCCTTGATACTAACTGGAATTCAAAACACTTGGTTATGATGACACCTATTTGTAGGTCAAAGCCCTTAGGGAAGAATTATTCTAACATCATCTGAAAATTCGACTTAACTCAAAGCTGCACTAAAATTCTTATCTCATCTTAACTAGCGTTCGGTTCACTTAGCAAGAAAGGACTTACTCGCTAGAAAATTGCCCCTATTCGGGCAGACTCTTACATACATACCTCAGCCAGGATATTGCCATTATAGAAAATATAATACCCAGTACAGGGGACCCCACATGATATGTTGAAGTGCAAGTGCTGAATGGTTTGCAACTGTCGGAGGCTCGACTCTCCACAAGCTATAAAATATGTAAGCACAAAATATATTCTAAGTACTAAGCTTAATCTGAAAAAAAAAACTCAAATCTTATTATTTGATCGGTCTAGGTTCGCTCATTCGGCTTTGAAATCATTTTAGGGATTTACGAGATGATTTTGAAAATTTATTGTCTTTGAAGCATACTAGAATTCTCTGAAATATTTCTAAGTCTAGAACTATATTCTGATTGGCTTTCAGGTTTGGAAAGATATTGAAATCTCGGTTCACGCTCAAACCGATGTTCCGAACTGAAACTCTGGAATCGTCCGGACTGATACGGCTAAACAGAAATTAGATTTGACTGAAATTTATCTGAAATATATCTGGCTCTTAAATATATCTGAAATTTCTCTAACTGTCCAGACTGATTCGACTGAACTGAAATTTTCTTCGAACTGTCCGGACTGGATCGACTGAACTGGACCGACGACTCACTTGAAGTCGGTCGATCATTCGCTTGACTATGTACAGCTCGGTTTGACCGTGGTGCAAGTTCCACATGGCAACTCAGGGCTGGCACGAACTCGGCTAACACGGCTTAGCCGATGCACGAGTTTAAAACGATGCCACGGTCACTAACGCATGGGCATGCTTGGACCACAGCTAACGGAAATGGCGCATAGATGGTAGATCTGATGGACTTGGTGCACGGGCACGCACTCGGTGGTTTGACTCGGACTCGGTGCATGGGCACGCACTTGGTGGTTCGGCTCCAACGGTCGGACGAGAGTCAAACAAGTGTGCGGGACGACGATACGCCTTAAGAATTAATACTACGACGTCTTAAATTTTTTAAACGGCACAAGGGTTCGGTCGATTAAACTCGGATCTTAACATTACCCAGTTTCTAGAACCGGATAAACTAGGGTTTTTGATCTCTAAATAACCTAACTCATTTTAGTACGATATTTAAACCTTAATCTCTATGTTATTTATAAGGATTTTACATCCATCAGCTGCTGCTAAAACACAACTGTACTAATTTCTAAAAGTTCCGTAAAATGAGGCTAAAGTCTCGAATTTTAAACCATAAAAAATGACTTCCAAAAATTACGAGATTTTAACTACAACATCTCCAACATATATATGATTTTTGGTGAAACGATCTCGGCTAAATAAATTCTCTAACTCTGTCAGATAAAATTGGGCATTAAACACCTGAATCCTCAAAATCGGTTCGCCTAGCAAACGAGCACCAAAACTCACCAAATTTTAACCCTTGCCTCAAGACATAAAAATAGGAGTTATGGAGTTGGTTTCATAATTTTTGGGTCATCCCACTATTTATTACAAATTTCTCTCCATTTAAATCGATAAAATCATAAAAATTCATATTTAGCTCGAAAATTCCCAAACTCATTTTTATAATTAACCATAATTGTTGTCTAAGGCCATGGAGAAGAAGTTTCAGCGATATACCTTAATACAATACTGAAACGAAAATCAAAAAGTCAAAGGGGCTGAAAAATAGCGTGGGCTGCAAGATCGGGTCCGGCTAAAGCTGGACAGCTCAGATCTGTGCTGGTGCCCGCTCATACGGACGACGGGTGGACCTAGACTCAAGAATGGTGGGTGAACATGAGCTGGGACAGTCTGGGCGCGCTGAAACCGGGCTGGTGCGGGTGAGCTGGGATCGAACGGAGCTCGGCTGCGACGTATGGGCCAAGGCGCGACAGAGCTTGGAGCTGCCGGAGTTGGGATCGTATGGAACTGAAGCTACGGGTCGGAGCTAGTCGAAGCTGCAGCAGGCTTCGCCGGAGGAGCTGGTGGGCCAAGGTCGTGAACGAGGTCGCTGGTCGGAAGCTTGCTGTGCGTGGAGGAGCTGGCTGCGAGGTTGTTGGTGGGAAGTGGTTCAATGGACGAGTAGGGCTATGGTGGCTCGAGTTGGACGGCGGCGACTCGCCGACGTGAAGAGCTGCGAAGGTCGTCGCGGTGGGGCTGAGCTCGAGCTGGGACTGTTGAGCTGCGGGTTTGCCGACGGGAAGAGCTAGAATTCGCCAAAAATGGAGGCTCGAGTTGGGCAGCGGTAGCGGAAGCTTTTCCGGCGTGAAGAGATGCCGACGTGAAGGTTGCCGGAGGTAGTGACCGGAGAAATGGCTGGCCGGATTTTTCTTGGTGGTGGAAGAATGCTTTAGCTCTTGAATGGATAAGGTGGAGATGGTGGAAAATCATGAATAGTGGATGTTAGTGTGCTATGTATTCTATTTATAGTGGGAGGAGAAAAGTAGGGTTTGGTACACTTGTTGGGCTAGAAATCGGGCCTAAAATTTAATAAAATCAAGCTAGCGAATGTAATACGAATTGGGCACGATTTAATCAAATATTGACTAAGGAATTACATGCTTGACTAAAATTAATCAAACTCAGACTATAAATTAGTCGGTCGAATTTACTAAAATAATTGGGCTCGGATTAAAAATCGACTATAGGCTCGATTTTTAAAATGGACTAAAATAAAATCAAACTTGGGCTCGATTTAATGAAATGGGCCGAAATAAAATTGAACATGAGCTCGATTAACATGAATGGGCTGACTAAAATAATTGGACTCGCTCAAAAATGGTTAGGCTCGAATAAATGAATTATTTGGCTTTAGTCCGGCTTAATAAAATTCCGATCATTCCAAGGCTCAGTTTTAAAAATATAACCGATACTTGGCTAAATAAATCCGACTTTAAAAATCAAAATTCAAATAAATTCTCCATGGCTTAGACTTTAAACTGATTATTCAATTTAATGCCAATAATAATAATAAATGCATCAAATTAGGCAACTTAATATTTATGGAAACAAAGTCGAGCTTCATAAATAGTAAATAGTATTATGGACGTTACAATCTATCGTCCTTAAAACATTTTTGCCCTCGGAAATGCTAAACTAAAATAAGAGTATGAACTCATCTACCAGTTCAGATGCAAGTCAAAACTCAAGACTAGGGTTCTGGCTCGAAATTTCTAACTCGCTCTGGAGACTGAAGTGAGCATATACTATCTTAAACTAATTTGTTGCTAACCCTCAACACTTGGCCGGTAAATTAGGTTATTATCATCTCTTGAACGTTTGGTCGGTGATCGTGAGCACATAATGAGGGAGTACGCTAGGACTCCACTGTCGCGTCTCGAACACTTGGTCGGTGATCGCGTGCATGTAATAAAGGAATACGCTAGGATTCAACTGCCCACTCCCGAACACTTGGTCGGTGATGGTGTGCATAGTCCGATGGAATTCGCTGGGATCCCACCAGAATCTGGGATTTATAGACTCTTGGCTAGTAAAACTGGTGCACACTCCAATGGAATTCACTAGGACTCCATTGCTCACTCTCGAGCACTTGGTCGGGTATCGTGTGCACATTTGGATGGAATTCGCTGGGATTCTATTCCTCACTCCCGAACACTTGATCAGGTATCATGTACACTTTCGGATGGAATTCACTGGCATTCTATTGCTCACTCCTGAATACTTGGTTGGCTATCGTGTGCACATTCAGATGGAATTCACTGGGACTCCATCAGAATCTAAGATTTATAGACACTTGGCTAATGAATCAGGTATATACTCCGACGGAATACGCTGGGAATCTATCATAATCTAATATTTATAGGCACTTGGCTAATAAATCAGGTGTATACTCTGATGAAATACACTGGGACTCCATCAGAAGCTGGAAGCATAAGGACACTTAGCCTCTACCCAGTTTTATATCGTACCTTCCGACACATGACTACGCGATACTTTGCACGCGGCACATTGCAATGCGGCACACCAACAACTCGGGGCCCTCGGGCGTGGCATACTACCATGCAGCACCTGCGTGCAGTGTACCCGTGACTTGGAGCCAGTTCCTTCTGGCGAGCATAAGCTATTTCGTATGGAGAACTATGTTTGTCCTGGTCTAGTTTCAAGCCTCTATGGTATACCCGACATAGTGACTATTATAAACTTGAAAACCGATACTACATAGACTCAACTAGAATTAGTTCGAGACAACATCTAGAGTATCAACTTTAAACTTAAGTTAAATCCTAGGCTAGAATACTCGGGTCTCTGCCCGATCGTCTGTCGGCCACTCTTGGCCGCGAAACCTTCTCTCTTTAATACTATCTCGGTACGTTGGCGAATTTCACTTGTGTCCGTACAAGATCGTACGGTGTCTACGTCAAACGTCATTTATCAACTGTTTCGGTAACGAATCATTCTCCCGAATGCATTCGTCATCCAAAACGCAAGCTCTTAAGTGTTATGGTCATCTTTAACCTCGTATGAGCGAGGGTTGGTTCTTCTCCTGCTTTTAGGATTTTATCGGATCTTCTGGCGACCGCTACGGCCTATCATTGATGTATTCTGTAAGTTCTGAAGATTGGCAGTAAATCGATGAACCTTCCAGATTCACAGCGGTCAGAAAATCGCGAGTGTAATTAAGGGAAGTTTGTGTTTAGTTGGATAAAAAAAAACCCTTCTATATTAAAGATTAATTGACTAATAAAGTGTGGTTTATTTTGGCAGGTCAATGAGATCAAGTGTGGGATTCAACTTCCTTAAACACAAGAGAGTGAGAGAACGCGGGATTCCTAAATTAAAGACCTTCCTTGTTTATATTTGACTTGGACGCAAAGAAAAGGAAGACTTACCAATTGATGCTTGAGTATAAAAGGAGCACGATACGCATGTAGAGGATGGCTTTCGCCCCTCAGTTATTTATTCTTTTGTTTTAAGAGTATTCCTTGTTTACTGAGCGTAGTGAGATTTTTGATACATACATTATTCTGTGAGTCTATAACAGAGTGTTCGGAGGTTCATTCTGTTTAGTTTGAGGGATTCGAATTAAAAAATCCACAAGGGAGTTGTGGTCAGATAAGTAGTTGTGTTGATCTCTATTCAAGTAGAGTGTAGAGGGAGTCTATACTATAAACCCTTTAATAGTGTTTGAGTTATCCACATTAATGAAAGAGATCTGAAGAGAGAGTGGGACGCTCTCCTGACGGTTCAATTTTTAGTGAAAACTGCTTCCGCAATTGTTTGAATCTTCTTTACTGTCTGTTTGTTCTCTTTACGTGCAACTCTGTATACTTGGTGTAGGAGTATCACATTTCAATTGGCACCAGAGCGGGTTTTTGTCTACATTACGAAAGATCTAAGGACTTGTGTTACTATGCAATGATGAATCAAGAAAGTGGATTGATGTCTAGGCCTCCACAATTGGACGGTTCAAATTACTCGTATTGGAAGTCTATGATGACAATTTTTCTAAGTTCGCTTGGAAAAGGTGTGTGGGAAAGTGTTGAAAACGGTTGGGAGCATCCACTCATGGCACAAGCACCTGATCAAGGAAAAGGAGCTACGACAGTCACGGTTCCTAAACCTAAAGACAACTGGACAGATGCTAAGAAGCTTCAAGAAGAAGCTAACTATCGTGCCTTGTATGCGATTATGATGGCAATGGATCATACTAGACACAAGATGATAGTTCAATGCAAGACTGCAAAAAATGCTTGGCGGGTCTTACAACGTCAATTCGAAGGTTCAACGGCTGTCAAAGGCATCCAGACTTCAACGAGTGACTCTTGAATTTGATGAAATTAGAATGAGGGATGAAGAGACAATTGACATATACTATGCCAGATTCTGTGATCTAGTGAATCAAAGTGCGATGCTTGGAAAAGAAATTTCTGAAAAGCGTCAAGTTCAAAAGATTATGGGAACGGTTGTTCCCAGGTTCAGAGAAAAAATTACAGCTCTTGAGAGTTTCCAAAGAGTGGCATCTCTGGATGTTGATGAACTTCTCGGAGAGCTCAGGACATTTGAAATCAACAACAATTATGACAAAGTCAAAAGTAAGGGTCTAGCTCTCAAAGCTGTTGTAGTTGAAGAAAATGAAAACAGCGATGACGATAAAGGTTCGTTGGCTGACGATAGTGAGCTGAAAGAAGCTTTTGCTCTAATTGCGTGAAACTATGGGAAGATGAGTCAAAGGCTGTACAAAAATAAATTTGCTGGAAAAAAGGGCAACAATTTCAGCAAAAATATTGTCCAGGACAAGAAAAATAGTATGCCACTCTCAAAACCTGATTCACAACGAGTTGAGAAGGATCAATGCAGGGAGTGTTGAGGCTTTGGACACTTTCAGTATGAGTGTGCTAATCTTAATAAGAAAAACAAGTCTCTGAAAGCAACCTGGGAAGATCCAGATGACGAGGGCACAGACGAATCTCCATCGCACACTAGTAATTTGGCGATCCATACCTCAGTTAAGAAGTTCATGTATCTCATCACTTCTCACGTCCCGACCAAGTTTGAAGAAAGTTTAAGAGAAGCTGAAGCATCTGAAGATGAAGCAGATCAGAATGTATGTGTTGATCCAGTACACTTACTTGCCATGGAAAAGTGTGCTCAAGCATCTGAAGCCATACAAAAGCTTCAAAATGAAGTGTTTAGACTTTCAAGGGTAAACAGGGTGTTGAACGAACAAACATCCTCTTTCACTACTGCTAAAGATTGTGAACTAGATACTGCAAAGGCTCGAACCAGTATCCTTGAGAGCAGTGTCAAACTTGCTAAGCAAGATGGACTGGAAAAGGCTCAGACGATTGAATGCTTGAGGTCCGAACTATTTTTTACTCAGAAACTACTTGAGGAACGGAACCAGGATATCTTGAAGCTGAAAACCGAAGTCGATCGGCTCATGAACGAACATGCCAGCATGGAAAGTAAACTGAAAGCAAATTCTGCCGAGTTGAATCGTACTGCTGAGGTTGTTCATGTTGGGTTCTATTAGGAACGTCGACAATGTGCACATTCAAATCTATTGAATAATAAATCCTAACGCAGCGGAATCTATAGTTAGGATTAGGACTTACGGTTTC
>CACSLK010032525.1:4958978-4972966 GCA_902706635.1 Striga hermonthica | reverse complement strand
CATGGAGTATGATTGCATAAATAAATAAACTACAAGCATATGTACTTTGACCGAAACATGATGGCCAGATCAAAATGGAATTGATAGAATCTGTAAATAGGAGCTTTTACAACATACCTCTAACAGTTCAGAAACTGAACAAGGGAAAAGCTGATCTAAATGAGCTTCTTTCTTTGGGTAAACAATATGGTGATCTTACTGGAATAGGGTACACAGGCAAGGAGGACAATCCTGAATCCTCAACAGGAACTTCAACTACAAAACATCCTGGCCTTGGTTTCGGGGACAAACCTGGAGTTGGAGGTATGAACCTGCACGGGAAACCTTCCAGAAACTTGTTTGGGAGGTTTGTAAAAAGCACTGTAAGTAAATCTCTCTCTCCAAAATCTCCATTGAAGGTTCATTCATCTGTGCAGGAACCTGTTAGAAAAATTCATCATAATTTTGTTCCTATTTGTCATTACTGTGGTGTAACTGGTCACATAAGACCCAAATGTTATAAAATGCGGCATGATCTTTGTACAGGCAGTGTTAGGAGTTGGAATCATTCTGGCATTCCAGTGAATGTTCATGCCAGAAGCCTTCCAAAAAGCCGTACCAAAACTCATCAAGTGTGGGTTGCTAAGAAATCCTTCAAGTGTTTTGCTTCAGTCATTTCTCTCAGGACTTCTATGAAAGGTAAATGGTATCTGGATAGTGGATGCTCTAGACACATGACTGGAGAACCATCGTACCTAATGAATATTCAGACAGGTTCAAGTGGAGAAGTCACTTTTGGTGACGGTGTGAACAATAAGGTCATTGGAACAGGTTGTTTAAATTTGGGTGGGTTTCCTAAATTAACTGATGTGTTACTTGTGGATGAATTAAAGGAAAATCTCTTGAGTGTTAGTCAGCTCTATGACCAAGGTCTTAGTGTCAGTTTCTCATGTGATAAGTGCTATGTGAAAAACAGTGAAGGTTCATGTGTACTTACAGGTTCTCGTTCAACTGATAACTGTTATCTTGTTGACTTTAATGAAAAATGCTTTTTCTCAAATATGAGTGAACCTGAAATCTGGCATCAACGCTTAGGTCATATTGGATACTCTCACTTGGTAAAATTGTCTAATGCAGGTGTAGTCAGAGGTGTTCCAAAGATTTCTATGAAGGAACAACCGATCTGTGAACCATGTCAACTGGGTAAGCAAACTCGTGCGTCTCATAAAGCTGTGAATCACATAGCCTCAAAACAAATCCTGGAACTTCTTCACATGGATCTGATGGGTCCTGTTCAGGTTCAGAGTTATCAAGGTAAAAAAAAAATATTTTTGTGTGCGTAGATGATTTCTCTCGGTATACTTGGGTTGATTTCTTACGAGAAAAATCTGACACATTCTCCGCTTTTAAATCACTATGCCTGAAGCTTCAAAATGAAAAAGTTTTTCTATAATCAATATTCGAAGTGATCACAGGCGAGAATTTGAAAATATTGAGTTTACTGACTTTTGTAACTCACTTGGTATTCGTCACGAGTTCTCTGCATCTAAGACCCTCAGCAGAATGGTGTGGTGGAAAGGAAGAATCAGACTCTTCAAGAAATGGCTAGAGTCATGCTACATTCCAAAAGTATCTCTCATAGATGGTGGGCGGAGGCAATCAATACTGCTTGCTATCTCGTGAATCGAGTGTACCTTCGTCGAGGTATTGGATTAACATCTTATGAACTATGGAAAGGTAAGAGTCCTAACCTCAGTCACTTACATGTTTTTTTGGTTTTAAATGTTATATTGATAATGATCGTGAAAATTTGATGCTAAATCGGATATTGAGTTCTTTCTGGGTTACTCTAACAATAGTCGAGATTATCATGTTTACAACACAAGTACCTCCACTGTGGTAGAGTCCATGAATGTGACCTTTGATGAGAAAATCTCCCATGTTGGTTCATCTGTGTCATTTATCTCTGTGAAAATGTTGAGAGTGTGCAAGATACTCACGATGTTGTTTGTCCTGAAGTTAGGGGAACTCATGAACGAACAGTTGGATCAGAGAAGTCAGAAGAACTTCAGATTGAATATACCATACCGGTAGCACCTGGAAGTCCAGCTCAACTGAAGCCTGATCCTCCCTTGAGGGTTCAGAAAGATCATCCATCTGAACAAGTCATTGGTGATATCAGTGAGAGAGTAACCAGAAACTCAAAGACTTCAGTCAAAGAACTTATGGGTGTTTCTCACTATTCTTGCTACACCTCATTGATTGAACCCAAGAATGCTAAAGAAGCCTTGAAAGATGAGTGTTGGATCTTAGCAATGCAGGAGGAACTGAAGCAATTCACTAGAAACGATGTCTAGGAGTTAGTACCTGAACCATTATCAGGAAATGTTACCGGAACCAAGTGGATCTTCGAAAACAAAATTGATGAGTTTGGGAATGTGACACGCAACAAGGCGAGACTAGTTGCTCAAGGCTATAATCAGACTCAAGGGATTGATTTCGATGAAACCTTTGCCCCCGTTGCTAGACTTGAATCAGTACGTATATTTTTGTCTATTGCATGTTTAATGAAGTTCATTGTTTATCAGATGGACGTGAAGTCTGCCTTTCTGAATGGGACATTGCATGAAGAGGCGCACGTTAAACAACCTGAAAGATTCAAGGATCCCAAGAATCTAAATCATGTCTACAGACTTAAGAAAGCGTTGTACGGACTTAAGCAAGTGCCACGCGCATGGTATGAACGCCTTACCATGTACCTTCTGGAAAAGGGATTCAAGAGAGGGGGAGTAGATCAGACATTCTTTGCTCTCCGAACGAATGAGGACCTATTGGCCGTTCAAATCTACGTGGACGACATCATCTTTGGATCAAAATCTAAGAAGCTGGTCAATCACTTTGTTAAACTTATGTCGTCTGAATTAGAGATGAGTCTTGTAGGTGAACTTTCATACTTCCTTGGACTTCAGGTAAAGCAAGGTAAAGATGATATTTTCTTGCATCAGAGTAAATATGAAAAAAACCTTGTAAAAAAGTTTGGTCTTGAAAATGCTAAAAGTCCTCAAAATCCCATGGGCACCCATGTAAAAATGTCCAAGGATGATGAAGGTGCATCTGTTGATTAAACCCTTTACAGAAGTATGATTGGTAGTTTTCTATACCTCATTGCTGGTAGACCTGACATTTGCTTTAGTGTTGGATTGTGTGCCATGTATCAGGCTGCTCCCAAGAATCGCATATGAAGGCAGTCAAGCATATTATTAAGTACATTGGAGGTACACCAGAGTATGGTTTATTCTACTCTACTGATACGAACTTACATCTTGCAGGTTATTGCGACGCTGACTGGGCTGGAAATCTTGATAATCGAAAAAGCACCTCTGGTGGGTGTTTTTACATAGGGTCAAACTTGGTATCTTGTTTCTGCAAGAAACAAAACTGCATCTCCCTTTCTACTGCTGAAGCTGAGTACATTGCCGCTGAAAGCTGCTGTTCACAGTTGGTATGGATGAAACAAATTTTATCTGAGTATGGTATAAACGTTCATTCGGCTCAACTTTTCTGTGACAACACTGGTGCTATAAATATTTCAAAAAATCCTGACCAACATTCACGTACCAAGCATATTGACATTCGCTATCATTTTATTCGTAATTTGGTAGAAGATGGAGTTATCGTGTTGGATCATGTACCTACAGACGATCAGCTTGCTGATATTTTTATGAAAGCTCTTGATTCGAAACGATTTTTGGCACTAAAAAAATCTTTAGGAATGTGTGCCATATAATATATATGCATTTGTGTCAGTCACATTTATATATATATATATATATATATATATATATATATATCGTGTATATTGAATATAGGATCTGTTCTGCATTTTAGGCATTATAGTATGTAGGTTCATCCCTGGAATTTTTCTCTGAACTATTATTGTTGGATTTGTTGATTGGTGGTCTGTGAATCCCAACTGGTCAGTTTGTGGGAGCTCGTCATGATGATCATTTTAATATACTTGTAAGAGCTGCTCTCGTGAAAATGGGCATCGGGCAACTATCACATGAGGTGTTTCCATGATCACCTGTGAAAGGAGTTACGTGCTTAACAATAATCGAGGTGTGATAGCTACAAGTAAACATTCTAAGAATGAACGTCCCTTGGGGAAATAAGGTTGACCATCCTGATATCTTCTCAGCATGTTTTAAATTAAAGCTTTTTGCGGGATGATTCACACCTCAAGTAATGGGCTTGACATTGGCGTATATTTAATGTTAGTAAGTGAATTGGTGTGGAAGTTCATAGAACGGAGTAAGTTCATCATTGTATGGGGGCTGAACTGCGAAAAAAAATTTCATTTTTTGCTAAGAGAAAGTGATGAATGAACTTATATTAATTCCGTAGTTTATAAAAGTTGGAGTAATAAGGGCTGAGTTGTGTACGAAGAGAATTTATTTTCTCCCCATCTTTGATAGTGTCGAGCTTGTTTCAAATCGATTTAGAAAGATTTGTAGATTAATCAATTAATGGATTTTATCAATATTGCGTGAATTGAAAATTCTAGAGTATTGCGTGATATCTTATTTAGGCATGTGCATCCAGATTTTTTTGTGATACATATTATTTTTATCTTGTGCTTAAAATTATTTTTGGTACATGATTTATATGATATTTTTTCTGAAACTTTATTCGTTATATATGGTAGCTGTGTTACTTAAATTTGGTAAGAAATCTTTTTGGAGGGAACGGTTTCTTGTGCATCAAGTGCCGAACGGTTTTCATTTATTTGAAATTCAAATTTTGAGCCGAACCATCCTATCACCTATCTCGATAACCGCAATCTCGGTTCCCTATATCTCCTTACTACCTTTTGTGTCTATCTCATCAAATCATCTGATTTATCTTCCTTCTCCAAAATCTTCTAACATTCCATACTTGTGAGAAACCGTTTTTGTTATCATGCTGAAATCCAAGCAGGGTATCGTGAAGCCGAAGAAGAATGTTCCTCAACCATCTCGGCGCTCAACTCGTCAAAGCCAGTGCACAGAAGCTCCACCAGATCCGATTCCCTCAGCCATGGCAACCGAAAATCTTCAACCGTCCAATCTGGTCGCGCCTAGGGTTTAACCGAGCCCTAAAAAGTCCTCTACAACAAAGGGTTCGCAACCCGAAGGTGGCAATACCAGCAAGAAATGAGGAAAGGGTTCTCCCTCAGCCATCAAATCTCCGAAGAAGCGTAAGAAGGTCCCAGCACCTTCTGGTGCAAAACCCAAAAAGGCAAAGAAGGTCGTTTCTGTACCTGAACCTGCTACTGGCACTCCTTCTGTCACGAAATCCAGAGGAGAATCGTCCCCAGATTCTGATGGTGATTCTGCTGAAAAAGAAATTGATTATTATGATGGTGAACCTGAAAAATCCGATAGCAAGGTTGCAGCTGCCAAAGAAAGTTCCCCTACCGTTGAACAGAAAACCGTCGATGATGTTGAATGTGACGGTTCAGATACTCCACTTGATATTGGTAACGCTTTCTCCCGCAAATATTACACTCCTAATGTCTGAAACTCGTTTTTCCCGTATATGTCTCAAATGAAATTTCGCCCTGAGAGAACGATTGTTAGTGAGCACTTTGAACAACTTGGCTTGCTTGAACTGCTGAAAAAGGTTGGTCTTGAAGGTTCTGTGATGTCTGCGGGTAAATACTGCCCTCAACTTGTTGCTGAATTTTATTCGAACCTGGCTACATCTGTTTCTGACCCCAGTTCCATGAAGTTTCATAAAGCTTTTGTTCGAAATAGTATCATTGTGTTTTCTCCATCTGTCATTAACTCTGTGCTTAGTGTGGCTGAAATTCCTCTCTCTCTCTCTCTCTCTCTCTCTCCACTCACTGATGATCTTGATGAAGTTGCCCACACTCTGGCTGGTGGGACATTGAATAAGTGGCTTGCTCCAGGACTCTTTGTCAAGAGTCTCACTCTACCTGCGATGCTCTACAGAAAATTGGAGCGTCGAACTGGACACCGACCTCTCGCAAAAAGTTTGTAACTCTTACTCAGTCTCGCGTTATATACTGCATTCTCAATGGTGTTCCTTTTGATGTTGGTTCGGTAATCTTTGATGTCGTGGTGTCGTTTGCAGAAATCTCCAAGCCCCACAAATTGCTGCTTTATCCGTCTACCATTTATGCTATCTTTTCAAGGCTTGTGTCAAAATGGATCCTCGAGTGGGTAATAATTACTCCCCTATGCTCAAACCACTTGCCCTTGCTGGTGTTAAGTCCGAACCTCCATGCCCATCTTTTGTCAAAGATTTTGATGTTCCCTCTCACCTGCGTGGATTCTTGAACCAACAAGTGGCTGTCCTCTCTATAAAGAGGTGCTAGGTGCATTGCAGTCACATGCCCCTTTGGTATCTAAATCAAAAAAGGGAGAGAAGATGAAAGAGAAGGCCACTGTCACTGCTGGAAAAAAGAAGGTACTTACTACGGGGGAGAAGCCCAAGACTACTGCTGCTACCAAGGGGGAGAAGCTCAAGGCTACTGCTGCGGAAATCATGAAAGGAAAAGAGAAGGTTGTTGCTGCTATTAAGGCCAAGCGAAAAGAAAAGGCTGTGGAGGAAGATGAAGGTTCGGGCGAGGAAGAAGAAGAAGAAGTAGCTGGTTTTGATGCTGAGGATGAGGAAGAGGAAGATGACGAAGAAGAGTCTGAGGAGAGAACTGACGAAGGTTCAGAGAATGAATCTGAAGAAGAAGAATATGCGTAGTCGTCCTTCAGCAGGGTATTCATTTATGTTTTGTTAAAAACTCTGTTTCGTGTGGTTGTTTGAACTCTTTTTCTTTATGCCTTATTATCTTGCGTATGACGAACCTTTTGTGGATATTCTGTGAACTAATGTGCTATTATTCAGGTACTTGAAGTTGTTCTTAGTATTCTCAGAGAGTTGTGTATATTGCAGAATATGTATTAGTCTTTTTGCAGTTCATGGAAAATGGTTTTCGATTTATCTGCCAAAGGGGGAGATTGTAAGTTTTGAAGATTGGCAGTAAATCGATGAACCTTCCGGATTCACAACAGTCAGAAAATCGCGAGTGTAATTAGGGAAGTTTGTGTTTAGTTGGATAAAAAAACCCTTCTATATTAAAGATTAATTGACTAATAAAGTGTGGTTTATTTTGGCAGGTCAATGAGATCAAGTGCGGGATTCAACTTCCTTAAACACAAGAGAGAGAGATCGTGGGATTCCTAAATTAAAGACCTTCCTTGTTTATATTTGACTTAGACGCAAAGAAAAGAGAGACTTACCAATTGATGCTTGAGTATAAAAGGAGAACGATACGCATGTAGAGGACGACTTTCGCACCTCAGTTATTTATTCTTTTGTTTTAAGAGTATTCCTTGTTTATTGAGTGTAGTGAGATTTTTGATACATACATTATTCTGTAAGTCTGTAATAGAGTGTTCGGAGGTTCATTCTATTTAGTTTGAGGGATTCGAACTTAAGAATCCACAAGGGATTGTGGTCAGATAAGTAGTTGTGTCGATCTCTATTCAAGTAGAGTGTAGAGGGAGTCTATACTGTAAACCCTTGAATAGTGTTTGAGTTATTCACATAATAGATCTGAAGGGAGAGTGGGAGCTCTCTTGAATGTTCAATTTTTAGTGAAAACTGCTTCCGCAATTGTTTGAATATTTTTTACTGTCTGTTTGTTCTATTTATGTGCAACTCTAGATACTTGGTGTACGAGTATCAAATTTCATATTCCCCGTAATATTGTAATGTCCTGGGTGGTGGCGTCCGCATGTGGCGCAGGCTGGTGGAACCGGCTAGAGTAATTGGGCTATCTAAGCTGAGGCCTCTCTCCCCCGTCTATCTCCTCTCCCGTCACGGTCTCAGAACTTCCTCTTGTTTAGCCTGGGGGCCTGCTGAGGTGACACTTGTAATGCCCTAGTATTTCAATAATAATTATGTTGGAATTAGTTTCTGAGTGTAAACTAATTCATGATAATAAATGCTCGAATTTAGTTTCCAAGAGTAAACTAATCAGTGTTAAAGTTACAAGTTTAGATATAGAACAATGAAATATCCAGATCAGATTTGATATTAAAAGCCGAATATATATGTTAGTCCAAGTCTCAGTTTATTTAGAATGAATAGTATTAATCGAGAAAAGAATTGAATCCAACTTTATTCAAACAATTATAGAAAATCGAGCCTTAAACCTAAGCCAAGTTAAGGTCTGCTCGAGGCACAAACCGAGCCACGCCACACTGCCAAACATTCACGCGCGACTTAGTACACTTACGCCAAACAACCGTGTGTAGCTCAAGTGTGCTAGCATTTTATTTTACTCGACACTTAAGTCATGGCCGAGCATGCTTGACGCTATCAAATGTGATAGCACTCACTAGGCCCAAACATCTCGCGCGCATCATCATCCCAAGTCTCACGGCACATGCCTCGAGCGCGTAGGCCACATCGCAATCTAAGGCATGACTCGCAGTGCAGCCCAACACATTCTAGTGTAGCCCAGTGTGTGGGCTAGTGCGCAGCTGTCAGCTGATGAAGATCGCGTGTCCCGATTGTCGACAAGCCGCTCACGCGCTTTAAATCGCTCGATAGTTGTCACACCCCAAATTTTATTAATAAAGGAAAATACTAGCTTTTAAATATAAGCTAGACTTTGTTAATAAATATTCAAATGTTTAAGTTTAAGTTATTCATCTAGTTAAGTTCCAAGTTCAACGATAAATCGAAAGAATATCCGGTTAATTTTATTTATTAACCGAGCTAATGATAGTAATTCATTTAAGTCCATTTATCTAATAAATGGACGTCAGCAAGTTGGGATTAATTATTCAAATGTTAACGTATTAATTGAATTGAGAATATTCGATTAATCGTCAAAAGTTGAGTTCAAGCTAATTATTCAGTTTCAGTTAAAGTTCGACTATTAATCGATAAGGTATTCGGTTTAATTATTTCAGTAACCGAATGAATTTTCAGATTTAATTCTGATTCATTTAATTAATTAATGAGTTCGGAATTAATAAGTTAAGTTGACGAATTATTCGAAATATCAATATTCGGATTAATCGTCCAAGTCAAGAATATTCGAATTAATTTTCGAAGTCTCGTTTATGCTCAGAATAATTTCTAAGTGATTAATTTCATTAATCATGCGCTAAGTCTTGAGCGAATATGATCATTATGCACGTCTTTAAGGAGCTAAGTGGCTAGGATTATCTTATCAATGATCATGCTTAATTAGCATCTAAGTTATGCTTGGGCTATTTCTAATTTTTGAAAATTGGAGCCCAATTTCACGTGAGGTATCATTATGACTACTAATATATGTGGCTTACACTTGATGGTCAAAGTGATTACTAAGCAATGTATATTACACCTAAGGCCTCCCATGCGTGGCATATGGCACAAGTCTATTGGCCAAGGTAAGTAATTCCAAA
The DNA here is from genome assembly GCA_902706635.1 of Striga hermonthica. Classification (NCBI taxonomy): domain Eukaryota; kingdom Viridiplantae; phylum Streptophyta; class Magnoliopsida; order Lamiales; family Orobanchaceae; genus Striga; species Striga hermonthica. The sequence goes on along the minus strand of CACSLK010032525.1, from coordinate 4,963,526 downwards.
TTTTCAACCAATTTTTTATTCATTGGGACGTCCATTTATAAGAAGAAATGAGAGTGAAAATTATGTATATATTTAAGCATATATTAAGCCAACAGTTAGGAAGTTAAGCTTAATTAAAAGAATTTCTTTACACAACACACGCACGGAGGAATTAGGCCGAGTTATCTTGAAGATTTTGTTCAAAGGACCGAGAGATTAAGAAAGTAATCTTACCTTGATTCTATTTTTATGATAACACAATCATGCTGAGTCCAAATCTTATGCTTAAGTCCATGAATTGTTCATAATCGCTCTCGGAAGTACGAATTATGCCATGTCGAGCCATGTTCGATTTTATTCGACAACTCCCGAACGCATTTTGTTCCTTTAGTCATTATTTGATATATTTTGTTCATTTATGTAGTAGTTGTCGAGGAAAATTATGGTTCGGTCAAGAAATCGGCTTAAAGCCGTAGGCAGCGCATGGTGCGCACGCCGCCGGCCATTCGAGTCCCATCGAGCTAAATTCAGAATTTTTGAGTAAATTAAGTATGTATGATCAAGATATGAAAAATTATGTTGAATCATGTTGGAGTTGCTGGAGGAAGTAGTCGGACGGCCGACAAGGGCCGGTCGTGGTTGCGTTGCGCGCGCGTAGCGGCCGCAGTGTACCGGCAGTCATGCACGCTACACGGGTGATGTGCGTGTATGCCGTGTGGGCGTCGCGCATGGTCCCTACCCACAGCAGGTAGTAGTTGGCAGTGCGTATACGCGCGCCAACGCGCAGTCGCGCACGCCAGCGTGCGGTAAGGTACGCCAATGCGCAGTAGCGCAGGCCAGTATGCATGTTCGCGTACCAGTCGGCCATAGGCAGTGCTCAACAACACGTAGCCAGCACCGCGAGAGTCGCACGGTAGCACCCGCGCGGTACCCAGTCATGCATAGCCAGTGCCTGTGTGCGCGTTCATGTGTCCAGACGCACGTCGTAGTGTGCGGTAACACTCGGCAGTGTCCAGTTGCACGATAGCCGATGCATCTAGCGCTCGCCAGCACCAGTCACCATGATACACGTCCAGTAATGCCCAGTCAGTACGCGAGGGCTTGCCAGTGCGCGCGATACGCACGCCTGTGCCCCGCGTCATGCCCAGCAACACGCAATTGCACGCGAGCAGCCATGCCCGTGCACTTAGCCATGCCCAGTATCCGCAGCAGTCGTGCCTGCGGCCTTAGCAGGCTGGTTGGCCGAGTCAGCAGCCGACCGCCCGGTCACAGTGAACCGACAGTCTAGCCAGACCTCAGTCCGGCCGGTTCAGACCGGTTCGGTTTAATTTAAAAATTAAATATTCTGGTTCGAGTTCATGTCCAAATTTTAGTTAATTTCCTAGTCCAGTTCAGTTCAGTAAAGTTATGTCAGTTCAGTTCCGATTTTAACTGATTTCAGTTATACCAGTTCAGTCAGTCAGTTCAGTGTAATCATTTAAGTTATAAGTTCAGTATTTTCGATCTAGTCAGTTAGTCAGTTCAGTTCAATATTTCAGTTAAATTTTCAGTTCAGTCATGATCAGTCATGTCCAGTTATGTTCAGTCATGTGCAGTGAGTTTCAGTTCAGTTTAAACAGTACCAGTTCAGTTCAGTTTAGCAGTATCAGTTAAGTTAGACCCCGAGATGGTTCCAATTAACTATTTAGATCGAGTCGAGCATCTTAACAGCTATTTTAAGAAATCTGAGCATAGTACTTAGTATTTGTTTATATATGTCACAGTTTTGCAGGCAATCAGCACTTACATTTTCAGATCAGCAGTTCAGGTAGGGACTCAGACTGGGTATTACATTGATTATAATTACGGTATCATGTTCAAGGTATGTCAAATATGGTTCCGCTTAGAATGGATGTTGGCCGGTTCAGGTTGCCATAATTCCGTTCTGGGTTCTAATGGCGTCATTTCCCACTAGTATGTGCACATGGATGCCGGCTGAGATTATCATTATCATTATTATTATCATGTTATCATGGCAGCCGGTAGATTCACGGGTCCTGGTTCGGTTTATACTGTTGACTAGGAAATTCACGGTCGTGTTACTTGCTTATGGTCATGATGTTGCTATTATGGTTACTGTTTACTTTAGTATGAGTTCCTGCAGAGCACAGTGGCTTTTAGTGCTCACGCCCGACGATTTCTATGTTTTCCAGGTTACAGAGTCGGACCAGAGGAGTGAGCTGGGTTGGTGGATCGTGGTCAAGGATTTGGTTTCTAGCCATTGTACATTATTGTACGGTTATGTTTTGCCACGTATGACTTCCGCTGTCACTTTATGAGGTTTTAACTAGCATGTCAATTTTTTTATGTTTGAACTGATTTATCAGACAGATTTTTATACAGTATTACATGCTAGTTTGATTTGAAAATAATCCGCTTTCTTTACAGCTAAAATTAAATGATGATAACGGATTTTCACAGCAATGAATGGTCTTTAGTAGCATCCCAAAAAGGATTTCGCAAATTAAAATGATTTATTTAGAAAAGTTTTTGCGAAAAACACACTCTGATTTTCATGTTGGAGGTTCACACACTCGCGCCCCTCGAAACGAATAAAATTGCAAAAGAAATCAAGAAGAAATCTGTGGCAAAGTGTTTGAACAAAAGTTCGATTTTTGTATTAAATTCAATGATAATAAAATTGAATGAGTACATAGGTATTTATAAGAAAACTAGATCTAGTCCTATGAGAGCTATAATTCTAACTAAAATAATATCTAGTCCTAAGGTAACTAAATGTCTTGCATTCCAAGACTTAACAAAATATAAAATACTAATTCCTAACAAACTAAATAACTTACGGCTAAACATAAATAAATACTAACCTAACCGCCACTAATTATCTAACCTCACACTAACCATATTTCTAACTATTACTAACCTATCAAATAAATTCTAACATAAACTAATCCTAAGAACTAACTTACGCCATTTTAGAATCTCTCTAAGGGAGCGACCATTCTCTTCCAGAAGAGCTTCTTCTCCATCTTCGGCTGGTTTTCTTCTCCATCTTGGGTGGTTTATTTTGGGTTCTTATGGGTCCTTCATCCACTTCCCCTCTCTAGCTCTTCCCTTTTCTCTCTAATTGTTTTGGGATTTTTTCTAGGGCTCTTCTGGTTTTGTGTCTATCTCCTATTTCTCTCCTTTTTCTTTCTTTTTCAGGTTCTTCTGGCTGATTAGGGCTCTAATGGAGTTTGATGTGACTGGGGAATCGACTCCAGAGGTTCTGTCAGAGGATTTAGGGAGCCGACTTTAGAAAATTTCTCTTTCAGAATTGGAAAATGATATCATTGATCTGAAAAATGATGACGTTCGCTTCAGTGAAGAAAAATGTGGTAAGAGTTTATTTGGAAAAGTGGTGGATGATACAAGAGATAGCTTAATTGGGATCCGCAGGGCTATGGGGAGCATCTGGCAACTTTTGTGCCCGCTAGAGGTTAGAGAGTTGAAGAGCAGCTATTTTCAGTTCATCTTTGGTAGTACGACAGATAAGCTGAGGATGCAAACAAGTGTGCAATGGGTCTTCGAAAATCAATATCTCATCTTATCAGATTGGGTAGAAGGACTTAATGAAAATCATCAGAGGTTCACTGAGCTACAGATGGGGTGCAAGTGAATGACATCCCCATCAACTGGCTATGTACGGAAGTGGGGCACAAAGTGGGTAATGTATTTAAGCAAATTCGGAATGTCACTGTTATTAAAACAGGGGGCAACGAGGCAACTTTCTCAGGCTTCTTGCTATCATAGATGTCACCAAGGCCCTTCCAAGGGTAGCTAAATTGAAGCTAAATGACACTCAGATTTTAGCTTCATTCCAGTATGAGAAGCTAGTCAACAATTGTGGCCATATAGGCCACCTGGAAAGATCTTGCATTAAGAAATCCGAAGATGCCAGCAAAGAATCTCTCTTGGAGGGACAATATGGAGAATGGCTGAGGGCTATTGACAACACTTATGGCAACAGGAACACTTCCTCCTCCAGTCCAGGGAATAACTCCACAGATTCCTCTTTCTATGGTTCCTGAATCCACTACTAAATTGAATGACCATGATAACAAATATAAATCAGCTGGTAGCGGAGTTTAAGAAGATAATACTACTGAGACATATCAAATTGTGGCAGAAAACAATGAGAGTGCTGAAGAAAGTGAGAAGGCTATGCAGTTGGTGTTGGAACCCACGAGGATCTCGATATGCACAAATCACAGACAAACATTCAACATAAACCTATGCGCAGCGGATCTAAAGGTTTGATGAAGAAAACTTACTGCTTAAAATTTATGTAGATCTGGCTGGCCCGGACAGTTGACCGCAAATCAAATCTTCTCGGAATCGAACAAACTTGACCAATCCAGAAAGCTGACGTCACGGCGAAGTCAACGGCGTTGACCGATCGGAAAACGGAGGCTTCACGCGCTCTCACGCGCGCGAGTGATCGACCAGCAGCTGCTCCTCCCGGTGGCGCGTGGCGGCGCGTGCGGCGTCCGACGGCGGCGATCTCGACGGCGATCTCTTCGTCTCGTCGTC
>CACSLK010032525.1:4883992-4899107 GCA_902706635.1 Striga hermonthica | reverse complement strand
TAAGGCTTTCTCCAGCCTCCAAGTGTCCCCAACATGATAGTAATACACGTGAACTATGAAGAGTCTTAACCTCTCGGCCCTTAAGCTCGGCTTAGGCACGTTAAGTGCGGGCTAAGGGCGCGCTAATGCACGATTGGCGTGTGCTAAGCACCATTGTGCTAATGCCTGCCACACTTATGCTAAGCACCATTGTGCTAATGCCTGCCACACTTATCGCGCTAATAACATGGTAATGACTTACTAAAGCTTGCTTAGGGCTAATCTAAACATGATTACCTTAAGCATGATTATCTCTAAACTACTCCTCATTAATATTAATTAATCTTAATTAACATTAAGCTAATCATGATTATCTTTAAGCTAATTACGATTAATTAGCTAAACATGTATTAAGTTAATTAAGCAAGATTTAATGACCATTACTTAATTAATGATGGACGGTGTACCAAGTGTGAACGCGTCGCTGTATAGGAATGACGACGTTCATATATGGTAACCTTAACCGAACGTACTCGTTTTCGGTTATAACTTGACTTTTGAACTTAATTCGAATATTCTTGACTTAGACGATTAATCTGAATATTAATATTTCGAATAATTCGTCAACTTGGCTTATTAATTCCGGACTCATTAACTAATTAAATGAATCGGAATTAAATCTGAAAACTCGTTCGGTTACTGAAATAACCAAAACGAATACTTTATCGACTAATAGTCGAACTTTAACTGAAACTGGATAAATTTGGACGTGGACATGAATATTTATTAACAAAGGCTAGCTTTAAAATTAAAAGCTAGTATTTTCCTTTATTAATAAAACTCAGGGTATAACAAATTGTATGCTCTAAAGGAAGCGATACAATCGTTGAAGCAGAGTCATAATTCTTCTCATCTAGAGGCAGCTGAAAAAACTCAAAGAACGTTTTAATTCAGCTGATAAAGAGATTAAGCAACTGAAGAAACTTTTAGAGAAAAAGAGATGGAAAGAATATCTTTGGAGAAAAAAGAAAGTTGAGTTGGAGAAGAAGAAAAAAGCTGATGAGGCTTTGAATAAGATGAAGGCGGGGAAAAAGAAGGTTAATGAAGCACAGAAAGTGGCTACCGGAGAAATGAAAAAGGCTGAGGAAAATAGACTCTTGTTTAGAAGATCTCAATTTTTCGATCATCTCCTCAGTATGCATGATTGTAGAGGATGAAGATGAACTTGGAAGGAGAAGACGCACAAGAAGAAAAATGAGGACAATTTGTTTCATCCGAACAAAAAGCACGGAAGCCAATCCTCCACCGACACAGCAAAGAATGATCGACATCGCTTCAATAGAAACAGCAATGACAAACTCCAACGATGAAGAGCTAGGCTTCTTCTCGGACTTGCTATATGGTAATTTCCTACTCTAGAAGGTAACCAAAATCTAAATAATTTGAACAAAACTAAGCACAAAAGCGGTACGTCTTTTTTTCTCTTTTTTTTTTAAGTTTATTTCTTGAAGCAGAATAAGATCTTCTACTGTGACTGATTAAAAGATTTATATTTAGATTTTGGTTCATATAATTTGATAATAAAAAATGTTTGTGTTTCAGGTAAACGAGGTTGCCCAGCAAGAAGGTCAAGTTCTCAAAGGTCCATAATAAAAACTTTATTTTCTCCCCCATACTTAAATCGTTGCTTGACGTTAGCAGTTTGTGATTTTATTGATAGATTCATATACATTTTGTGGTGTCTAGTGTCTGGTAGTTTGTATGCGTTCTATGGTGGAAATTTAATTTTTAGAATTGGGACTCCATGTGTGTTATTCATGGATTAATTGTTTAGATTTGTTACTATATTTTATGTACTCAAGGATCGATGGGCCTAGACATACCTTATATGGATTTTGTTTAACTGGACATGTTTTGAGATTTTTCTCTTTTGAGTTTCACTTCTAATTTATGAGTTGTGAAGTATTTAAGTACGTATGTGTGCACGTGCATTCCCAATCTGAAACTGTTGCTTAAATTTAGTTGCTTATGACTTTGACAGTTGATTCATATACATTATGTGGTATGTTAATGTTCTATGCTAGAAATTGAATTGTAGAATTGGGACTCCATGTATGTTGTTCTTGGATACTTGTTTAGATTTCTTTTATGTACTTGAGGGTCGATGATCGATATGTACTATTTAGTAAGTTCCTCGATTAACCGAGAATCAAATTAGTGGGAGCCTATAATTATTTGATAAGTTATAAAATAGTGCTTTCTAATGATATATGGTAATATGTACTCTTTAAATTCTTATGAAGTTTGTTCTAAATTAGGATTTGATGATTATTTGAAATATGAGTCTGTTAGCAAATATCAACGGGTTGGAGGGAGAGATTTTTGCCATGGCTTCCACTATAGAGCATCAACAAAAGGAAATCACAGATGTTAAAAATTAGGTAATGTATTATTTATTTTATGACTTTTAATGGTGTTAATGCTGCAAATGAAAATCGGAATTTCATTCTACTCAATTTGGACCTAACAGTACTTTTATTACTTTTATTTTTAGGCATCTATTAATTGTCATGCCAACTATTGTAATGTACAGTTCTCGATTAACAGAATGATGGAAAAAATGATTTATTTTGCAACTAGCCTATGGTAGTTGTAGGCAAGCTTCGAACATTATGTACCTGTTTTGTACATTACATACATAGATTTTACTTTTATAATTTTATGTTTAAGGGCTTCTGAAATTCTTCCATTAGCTGAGAAAGATTCTAAAAGTCTGCAGCACGTTCTCCTAGAAATACCTGTTTTGGTTAAAAACCCATCTTATGATCGGGATCGGGTCAGTTTGTTTTAACTCTAATCTGCTTGATTTTATGAAACGAAAAATGAATGTTTGTGCCTAGCTTCTTTTTGTTCTTAGTTTCATTTTTTTTTTTTTTGATTGCGGAGGCCGCACTGGTGATAATATGAGAAATTTTGTGGTTTTTACTTAAGTTCTTTTTAATATGGCCACCAAGTGTTATTTACTTGTCAAACACTGCTCAGGCTTTTTAATATGGCAGTGTTGACTATGTCATGTGTTTGTCCCATTTTTTTTGCATTTTTCCTTATTGTTTTGTCTTTCTTTTTCCCCCGTATTAGGTCTTTTCGTTAGTTTTTATTCATTTTTATAGTTTATGTGTATTTTGCTCTATTTTGGTCTTCTATGTGTTTTTCATGTATTTTGCCGGTTTTCTACGTTTTTCTTCCTGTTTTTAGTGTGCAGGTCGGAAGCCCCGTGAGGAATAGGTTCAGCCCAAAAGTTGAACTTATTAGCATGGTTGTGTAGATGGGTTCGTTTGCGACATATATAAAGAAGCGAAGCTCATTTTTTAGCTCAGACGAGTCCGAACGGGCCCAAAATGTGAAGTCGTGCGAAGCACGTCTTTGGTGTGCTGGTCATAAGCTTTGGGGGAATTGGATTTCAAGAATAGATTGGCCATGTAAGCATCATTGAATAGAGGGGTTCGTTAGCGACGCATAGAAAAAAAAAAAAAGAACTCAATTCCGAGTTCGGATGAGCCCAAACGAGCCCGAAAGGCAAAGTCGCGCTGCCCAGGCCTTAGCTGCGCTAAGGCTGCCTTATCTAGCGGCGCTAGACCATGTTAACGGCCCTAGAGGCTCGCAACTTTTATCCCTTAGCGCCGCTAACCTTTAGCGGCGCTAAGACCACCTGTAACTCTCAGAATGTATAAAATCCCCAAATACTTCTTTTTTCTCCAAGTTTTCACCACCAGCTCGAAGGGGGAGGAACCCTAGGTCTGAAAATCGCCTCCCCCCTTCATTTTATTTCATGTTCTTCTTCTCTTCTTCTTCTTTTCTCCATTTTTCTTCTTATTTTCTTTCTTTCTCCTACCCTTCTTCTTCTTCTTCTTCTTAGTTTTTAAGGATTAAGCTTGTATTTCAAATTCAACACTTGGGATAGTGATTTATTGTAAGTATTTTCTTTATTTTTAATTCATGAATAATGGTTGAAATGAGAGAAATGATGGATTGTGTTGAATTGATATTACCTAGCTAATTCTTATTGCTAGGGATAGGGGATGACTGTTCTTGTTTAACGTGTATTTGTCGAGCCTGAATTGTTCGTTCTCATGTAAGTTGAATTGATTATGAATTGATGAAATCTTGTTTGATTGATTGATATAATCAAATAGTGACACTTCGATATTTCAATTGTAAACGATTGAATGTTGATTAATCGAGTTAGGATTTTGTTGATTCTAAATAATTAGTTGATTAAACACCTTCTAATTGAATTAGCGGCTTTTAGAACCGAAAGGGAAAGAAGTCGTAGACCTAGACTCGCATGAGGTAGATGATTTCGTAACTGAATAATCAATAGGTTCTTGATTGAAATACGTGCTTGTCGATGACCCGTCCCTTGTTACGAAAAGGCATGTGTCGTATGCTCAAGTTGTTTCGTTTATGTTCAATCCCTTGTTACGAAGAGTTATTGGGAGCGAACCGCTGGATGTTTAATTGAGAGCGTTAATCTAGAATAGAATGATTAATGTCTCGATGTGCAAATAGAACTTGAATTAATTGTCCCTGACTCCCTAGCTTCTTTTTCATTGTTTCGTTTATATTTTTAGGTAGTTTATTGCTTTTTACTATTCCTTAGTTGATAATTCATTCCATCCCCTATTTGATTAGTATGTTTAGGATTTATTTTGCTTTCATGTGCTATCAATATCAAAGTTATATTCCGAAAGGCCTTCCTTGTGAGATCGACCCGGGTAACGAATCTTTTGATTCGGTACTCGGTAAAAATAACAATTTGTGATACGACATCATGGATATAGTCCTCGGTGTGGGAAAGAAAATAATGCAGGGTCATTGATGACATGACTGTATAACCGAAATACAACATCGTTAAAAACTCTGTTTGTGAGTTTACACTAATAACACATGATGAAATTGAAATAATTGCTTTTAAGGTTGACCTCTAGTACAACATTATCGTACTTTTTGGGTATATTGTTAAGTAGATATTACTCTTTTGATTTTCAAAGCAGCTTCTCAAAGATTGTGTTCAAAAAAAAAAAAAAAAAATTTGTTAATGCTTTTATAAATTGGTAGATATCTTATTATATTACTAGTACGAATCCCGTGCGACGCATGCGTAAGAAATATTGATTACTATTTATAAATTATAAATGTTCATTAAATATATTTATAAATTAGAAATATGGAATCAATATGTAATATAATTTATCTATATTAATTTGATGAAGATGTTCTATGAAATTCAAATTGTGCAAAATTACATAAACATGTCTATTTAAAATTAGTACACGACCCGTACGGTGCAAGTAACTGATAATAAGTTACATTATATTCATTTCAAAAATAGATGTCATTTTAAAAAAAATTATCAGAAATTTGATTTGACTACAATGTGATTTAAGTAAAGACAAACACACACACACACACACACACACACACACACACACATATATGTTCCACGCACATTTACAAAGAAGAATCGACCATAGTATTATCCAGATTTTTTTTTTCATTGATATCGAGTAAAATTCTTAGCAATATGAAAAAAATATTGAGATACCATTTATTACCGTAAACGGGTATATCGGATCAATATAGTATACCAAATAATTCAATTTCATACATTATCGATAAAATACAAAAAGTAATATTCAGCTTAACCATGAAATTAATTGCCCAGGGTACAAAATAAAATTAAGACTCACGTTTAATTAATTACTGTGAAATAATATTCAGTTTAACCATGAAATAATATTATAGGAAATTGCATAATTAATTATTGTTGTTGATATTTCCATAATTGTAGTAATTATTTACAGATTGAATAAATCAGTCAGATTTACACAATTCGGTAATTAAGGTATATTAATAATGTATTTCACAAAAGAATAACACGAAAAATATAAAACACTTATTAAACAATAAATTATACAATTTAGTTGGAATTTTTTACCAAAACACATAATTGATATTGCAGCCGAAATAATCATATTTGGGTAAATCAGTAGTAATTAAGGTATCTTAAAAATATATTTACCATAATTGATTATTTAAAATATACCATAAATTGTTAAATTAATTTGAGTAATGTGGTATCTTAAAAATGAATATTTATATGGTTTAATTATTTTCTTAAATAATGAGCCACGATTTCCATAAGTGATTATTTGAAATATGTTATAAATTGTTAAATTAATTTCCAAAATAGTAAATAGATTTTTTTTGGAGGGAAATAGTTACTATTTAAAAAATAATCAAACCTTTTTATATAGATATAGATATAGATATTATTTATTAATGTAATTAGTTTAACATTATATAAGTAAATTTAATGTTTATTAGGAATACGATTATATGGAATTTAAGATAAAATGGAATGAATAAACCTTAATTGAATAAACTCACCATTTAAGGGAGCATTTAATGCTGCCTAATTTTATGTTAAATAAAATTCAAATAATTTCCCAAAGTGACATGCAATTAATTTTGGCGATTTTTTTTTTGTTACTATTTTTGGTAAATAGGTTCTCTCTTTCTATAGATATAGATTGCATTGTGTGATTCCTTATGCATTGTTGTTAAGTTATTTGAAGCTAGATTTTTAAATGCCATAAAAGGTAGGTATGTTTATTTTAAAATTTTGTCAAATATTAATTATATTTATAGACTTGAATAGGGCCGGTTGTGCATGTACAACCACCAACCAACTAGTATATATATATATATATATATATATATACACATATATATATATATATATATATATATATTAGAAATGTTCACCTACCCACGGTGGGCACATGTTAATATGCCCACCGCATAGGTGGCATCCATATATAGGAAAGAGTTCAAATGAGAACTTGTCTCTAGTTTAAGAACTAAGAACTCATCTTATCTCTTAAATAAATTAATACTAATGGTTGTGATTGAACTTAATATATTAACATAATTTGATTAAAATTCTATGAATAATGGATATGGTATTTTGTAAAATTTATAATTAATCAGCTATGGTAAGTTGTTTAATAAGGAAAATACTAAATTCTGTTACTATAATTAAATCTTCCTATCAATTGTATCAATTTTTTGTCACCAATTTTGTCTACTTTTTCCTACAATTATTTGTGCTTTCACTTTATTTTAAGATGAGAATATGGGATAATTATTAGCAGTAAGTGAAAATATAATTAACATAATATTATATGCATAAAATCAACGAGTGGGGCTTATTATTCCTATATAATTATTACTAGTACGTATCTCATGCGATGCACGGAATAAAGATATTAAATGAGTTATTTTCACAGCCTTGTCCGTTTAAGTCTAAAAAGTAATAATGTTATTATATATTTTCTACCTCTTATAAACACGTTAAGCCTAAAAATTTATTAAGCCACCCTCTGGCAAATATGTATGGAGTTATGTGTTCGTGTCTCATAAGTTACAAACATTATGAATAACATTACAAATTATTCATTCAAACTTTTATTCATTGCAAATATATTAAAATAGTTTATATAACAGCCATTAAATACCACTTTCAATATATTTATAAATAAGAAGTACATAAAATTTCTGGTTTGTTCAAATTTAAATAATTTTTTATGGGCTCTGATGGGTCTCTTCCCAGATCTGGAGCGAACTGATGAAAATGGGCTCAAAACTAGAACGAACCGATGAGAATGGGCTCAGATCTGACTCGATAGCCTCCAAACCGTTGCTGAACCGCGAGAACACCTGCAAGAAACTCAACGCCGGAGGGGTTTCCGGCGTAGAGCCTCCGACACTCAAGTTAGTATGTGAAGGAGATGGAGAGAGCTGCTCTGAGAGAGCAGCAACAATAATGGAGGAGAGTATGGAATGAATGGGAGTTAGGGTTTAGGGCTACCTCTTCACCTTTATATCGGAGGGAGAATTTACCTGAGATGCCCAAAATGCCCCAAGTAGGTGGTCTAAAAAGTCCAAATTGCCCCGGTCGATTCATCTCCCCTCCTTGCTGAGTCATCCCCCAGATTCCTTCTTATCCATAGGTGGACAAGGGGTTTTAAGGAATACGCCAAGTGTATGGAGTCGACTGCATGCTTTATGTGTCGAGGTATGGGGCGTCGACCTCGAGTACCCTTTTAACAACTCATGTTCCTACTGTTCGGGGGTCATGTTCCTGTAGATTCTCGAATATATGTCGACTTCTAAGAAGGTCGACCGAATCAAGTTGACCTTTATGAATCGACCTGTACATGGTCTACTTTTCTGATACTCTGCTTTACGGCCGGATCAACTTTGAACGAAGTCGACTTAAGCATCCTCTTGTCCCGAGTCGATGCGCGGGAGGAGCTGATAACCTTCAAGTCGAAGAGAGAGAGCCTTTGGATCGGTATATCATTATAGGGCTATATCATCTAGTCCCCCCCATAAATTACTCTAAGAAGTCGACTGCTTAAGAGTAAATTTAATGGTTGAGAGTCGCCTTTGGTCGACTCGAGTGGCCTTGCCTGTCTCTATTATGGCATTTGCGCCTCGTCTCGTATTCGTGATATGTCCCGTTATTTAAACAGGGTACTTCTTTGCCTTTCACGATTTTCTTCCAGATAAGTCTGACAACTTTTTTGAATTTCAAATTTCGAAGGCTCTTGAAGTGACGCGCGTCCTTTCAACTGCCGACTCTTCGTATTCTGCGCTTCATCTGAGCCGTTGACTTCCTTGTTGATCTAGAGGTCATCGTTCGTTCTTGTCATATATAAGTATAGTTGATCCTCCCCTTCAAACACTTTTCACTTTCTGAATTTCTCCATCTCCAAGTTTCCTCTGCAACTCCAGCAATCTCTTTTTTCCGGCAATTTCCTCCAACAACTCCGGTGTTCAAGTCAATTCCTCAAGCCAATCATGAGTAAAATGGTTAAGTGCTTATCTATTCTCCATCAATTTACCTCTTCTTTGTTATGTTTCTGGGTTTTCGATTTTATTTGCTTTTGTTCTTATTATCTGGATGAGTTCTTTATGATCTTCAAGTTTCTCTTCTTTTTATTGCAAATTTCATGCTAGATCCTTTAGGCGCACACCTCACTTTGATTTACTGTTTTTATCTTGTTGGTAGTCGATCTTTAGCGCTCGGCCTCTTGTCGATTTCCTTATCATGTCGGCCCTTATTAGTTTGCCCCTTCTCTTCATGAGTCGCCTTATGTCGACCTGATCATCTACTTTCGTCGAGCTATGTCGTATCGCGTCTTTGCTTTTTTCCCTTAGTCGATTGTTTACGAGCCGACTTTATCTTGTTTGATTTTATTTCGTGGACTGATCTTTCGACTTTGATGTTTTCTAGCTTCCCATTCCGACTCTTCCCCTGATACACTTGACGAATTGATCGATAGAGGCCTTAATCAATCTGATTCAGTCGAGATAACTGGCTATAGGATGACTAACATCTCCCCTCATTCTTCCTCCTCTCACGCCTCTACCCCGAAAGTCGACAGGGAAGAGTACGATCAGGCGCTTCTGGAGGGTGGCCTGGTGGAGATTTCAAAGAGTCCTCGAGTGGATTCTTCTCGCCTCGACCTGTTTCCTCAAGGTATTCCCTTTAGGTTTTTAGATTTTCCTGTGTATACAACAAGTCCTGTACCTATATCAATAACTACTCCTCTCGTCGACCCTCGAGAGGTTGTATCGATAGCTTGTCCTCTGGCCAAATTAGTCGTTCTAAATCCCTTCTCCTATGCCTCTTAATGCAAGCGTAAGCGTCCTGGTCCAGTTTGAACTGATAGATCTTGGTCCTCGCCGGTAGAACGCCGGAAACCTGCAAATAACTCTCACACCGGGGGTTGTGTCCGGTGAAGAGCCTTCGATGCTTAAGTCAGTATGTGTATGAGTATACTGAGGTGAACAATGAATAGAATGTCTCCAGGAAGAAAGGCTTACCCCCTTTATATAGGGGTGAGATACCTGCCCTAATAGCTGCCCGGATAAGGCTGAGTTTGCTGCCCCAACTGCCCGTCCGTACTCTGACACGCCGCGCACATGTCAGAGGTGGCGCAGGGCGTTGGTAGCTGTCAGAGGTGGTTATCGCCATCACCCAATACATTGTCAACACGTGTCCCCCCTGCACATGGGGTAAATATTCTTCCTGGGATTCAGTTAGAGGATTTCATGCGCACCTGCAACACACGCGCCTGTGACTAGGTCGATTATGGGCTTCTCGAAGCGATCGACCTGCTGAGGTCGACTGACTTGCTCGATCATGCATTTGGTCGAGCGTTGGGCTGCTTGATTGCTTGCCCGGTCGAGTGATGGAGTGCTCGATCATGTATTTGATCGAGCGTTGGGTTGCACGATCGCTTTCCTGGTCGTGCACTGGATTGCTCGATCCTCGATTCTCCCGCCTCTTGGTCCGACTTCCTTGCGGTTTAATCTTCTCGACCGGCTCAACAGACCGGTTTAGCTTTGCGTATATAATATCCTATATCATCTAGTCCCCCCCCACTCTGGTCGAGTCTGAATGACTCGATCTAAGAGTGAATTTGTGTTTATCGACTTTCTAGTTGGCTTGTCGCCAAATATCGACCCGTTGGCGAGTTTCCCGCCCATTCTTTTGAATAATTCCCCATTAATTGTTAGGCATAAAGTCGTCTGCCCCGTGTCCTTCCTGTCGCGCCTGCTTTTTGCCACGCGTCACGTCTGTTCGCGTGTGTCAGATACTTTAATGATGACGCCCCCTCGCATAACGTGCCCACTTGGAGTACCGTGCAATTTAATGCTTTCCGCCGCACGATTTAACTTTAATCTAACGGTCTTCATCCTTCACCCCTTAAACTCTCCAAGGTATAAAATCAGTACTTAGCAAATATTCAGACTTTTTCCACCTTCACAGCTTTCGAATTTATCTGCACTCAAAATCCTCTCTGCAAATACTCCTTACCTTTTGGGCAATTTCTCCAGCACTCCTCCAAATTTCCATCGTTCGTCAATCTGCGGTTATGAGTAAGTCTCTTCATACTTGACCTTATATTCTCTGTAATTCTGTTTTGTGTGTGTTCTTGGGTTTTCGGCATTCTATTAGATCGTAGGTGTGTTTTGCGTTGAATCTGTGCTTTGAATACCTCTATCTGTCTGTTGGGTGTTGCGAATTTGGTTTTTCCCTCTGAAAATTTTTGAAATTTCTGTCTTCGCCCCTTCCAAATTCCCCTTTTGACTTTTGGGGGTTGTTCCCTTCGGAAACCCTAGTCTTCCTTTTCCCCCCTTTTCTCCTTTGCGATGACTTCTTTTTAACATCATTTTCTTTGTTTTATTTCTTCAGACTCCGAGACCTCCCTTGATTCAGTCGAAATATTGCCCTCTGCACTTGAAGCTGTTCCTCTCTCTATCCTTCGCCCCGGCGATACTGTTCCTACCCGTATCTTCACAGCTCGAGTCTCCAATTCCGGAGACACCCTGGATAATATGCCTCTCCGTCGTTGTCGACCTGCTATGGGTGAGCTAGATGAGCCGGAAGTAGACGAGGTTGCTTCCCCTCAGTCCCTCTCTGTCCCTTCTTCGGCCATTCCGCCTTCTTCCTCCACACCAGGACCCTCGAACTCTTCACCTAGGAAGAAATCGACCAGATCGACCAGAACCACTTCTAAACCCTCTTCCTTTTCTCTTTCTAGCTATTGGGTAAATCCCTCCACAATTGGTCGACCCACTGGCTGGACGTTCTATGTCCCTGCTCGATCCGACAAGTACGACCATCCCCCTGCAAATTGCTACACCTTCTTCGAGGTCTAATTTAAGCTCGGGTTGCGTTTTCCTTTGAACCATGATATAATCCGCATTTGCGAGTGGTTCTCGCTTCCTTTGCATCAACTTCCTCCTAACGCCATTCGTTTCATTACTACTTTCATCATCCTTTGCCATATCCGTCTAGGTCGATTCGACCTAGACTTCTTCCATTATTGTTACTGCCCCTCTAAATTGGGCCGGGGTCTTTATTTGAAAAACCGCAATGGTGCGCACTTCATCAATGACGTCCCCTCCAACCTTCCCAAGTGGAGTGATAAGTTCATCTTCGTTCAACCTGACGTCCCTTTCCCTTGGCCTTCCATCCCTTGGGTCAAGGATGTTTCGCAAGAGGCAGCCTCAGCCCCTCCAACAAACCCCCTCTTCGACCAACGGATCCACACTTGGAATTCCAAGACCGTTGCGTCTGAAAGACTTCTCAAGGACGAGAATCTTCTCCATTTCTGTGGTTTTCTCACCCACAAAACCCTTTCTCCCCCCACCGAGGAGATTCTCGATCTTGTTCGCATTGAGGATGACCCAGGTAGCTCCCGATCAGTTCGCTTTGAATGTTGTCATATATTTGTTACTCTCTGTTAAAATAAGTGCTAATGTTGGTTTTATTCTGCTTGATGTGCTCGTGCAGAGGCTCCCAGCTTTAACATTCCCCTGAGGAAAGTTCCTCTGAAAAAGAAGACGGGAGGCCCTTCCAGTTCGACCGGGGGCCAGGCCGAGGGATCGAGCACCTCTTCGGGGGCTCGACCAGAACCCCAACAACATACGCCTCCGCGAGAGGCTCCCTTACCTCCACCACCTCCGCCGGGCCACAGCAGTCTCAGCAACAGCTGCAACAAGAGAGACAACAATCACAACAACAGCCGTAACCACAACCACAACAGAAACAACAACAGCAACAGCACCAATCGCAGCAGCCCCAGCCGCCCAAACAACAACAACAACAGCACCAATCCGCCTCTCAATCGACCACACAATCCTCGAACTCTTCGAAAACCGTCGATCACCAACCTAAGACCGGTGATCGCCAAAGAACCGTCGACTGCCATCAAAAGACCGACGACCGCTGCCAGAAGACAGGTCCTCGAACCTCCTCCTCCAAGGCTAACCCTCAAGGAAAAACTGTTGATAAATCCTCCGAGCCCCACACTTCATCCAAAACCAAAACCCAAGAAAAACTGCCCCTTGCCCAACAGTCCTCCAAAACCACTCCTGTCAGATCGACCAAAGCTTTGGTCGAGTCCGGCAATCGTGATGACGGGGGACGTGAGTTAGGCTTGGGCAAATGCTCTCGTACTGAGCAGGGCGAGGCAGTTGCCAAGCGGGGGCGTGTTGGCCATCTTCCTTCTGATCCTCTCACCACGAGGTCGACATCCCTGCTGTCTGCCTCTGTGAACGAGGTGGCCGAGCGCCTCGAGGGTGCCCTCGTCGAGGATGATCGCAAAAAGGCTATCATCACACTGCCCGAAGTTGGCGATAAGCTCGTGCAGTGGCTCGCTCAGGTATTATTCATCTCCACTCTTTACATTGGTCCTTCTTGTTTTCTTTCACGGATACATGGATTGAACTTTCTTGTCATTTATGTTGATAGGCCTTGGTCGATTTTTTCCATCTGGCTAAAGAGGCTCGGGACAGCTCGGGGAAGTCAATAAAGAGCCTGGAGAGCAATATCTGCTACTTGCAGGACAAGAATTCGACTCTCCTGACTCATAATGCCAAGCTCCGCGAGACGCAAAATGAGCAAAAATCCGAGTTCGAGGTGAAAATCAAGTCTCTCGATGAAGAGCTCTCGAGCAAAAATAAGGCTCTCGCGGAGAGGGAAGTCGCCCTCGCGGTGAAGGAGGTAGCTGTGGCGGAGAAGGATACCGTCTTAAAGGAGAGGGAGGCGGCCCTCGAGCAGGAGAAAGCTGCTCGAGCCCAAGCAGAAGCTGCTCGAGCCCAGGCAGAGAGTGCTCGAGCTGAAGCAGAGGCCGCTTGAGCTACGATGGAGGTCACCTTAACTAAAGAACGGGCTGCCCACGCTCAACAATGCAAACGCTACGCTGATGCCGCTGCCCTTCGAGCTCGGCAAATGATGTGGGGCACCACTACGGGGCAGCTCTTCCTTCGAGAGTACCGTGATCAAGTGGTGGCCGATTACACGCGGTCACAACAACATTTGAAGGAGGTGCAAGATTTCGGGGTGGACTGCTTCCAGTTCGCTCTTCAGAATGCCGGCGAGCAAATCGCCGAGGACGACTTCGAGCAGCTCGACCCTGGGGCTATCTGGGAGGCCTTGCCCAAGGTCCCTTCTAGCATCCAGGGCGATCCTAACTTACCGCTTGAGCACGAGTGGTGTCAGGACTGCTTGAAAGGACTCTGGCTCGATCGGAAGTACTGAAGAAGACATACGCTCTGCCCGATGGCCTCACTCCTCCTGCCCCGATGCTGGCTGTGCTGACCGAGTCCATCCGTCAGTGCCCACTCAATGAAGCTTGTGACTCGACCTCAGGGACCAGCCAACCGCCTGACCCGAATGCTAATATGAGCAATGCGAATTCGACCACCGCTCCTCCTCCTTAGATTGGCTTTACATTTCATCATGAATTTGAACTATGTACTTGAATATCTTTTGTAATATTTTTCTTTGAAATGACAATGTTTATTTTCGGCTTGTCTTTATCTTCAATAATACTCTTTGCTATTCTGACTCGATATCTTTGTCATAAAACTTCGAGGGAAAAGCCAAAGTAGACTTCAGGGTATGATTGATGCGACCTTTAACATGTAGTCAACACGCTCTCATTTGTATGCTTAAACAATGTTTGTATGTTTTCCTTAAACATGACGAGCTTTAAAATTTTGAATACATGCCCACCCCTGGAGGTGGTCGAAGCATGCGACCATCCAGCCTCGTGGCCTTAAACATGATGGATTTTGAATTTTTGAACACATGCCCACCCCTGGAGGTGGTCGAACCATGCGACCATCCAGCCTCATGGCCTTAAACATGATGGGTTTTGAATTTTTGAACACATGCCCACCCTTGGAGGTGGTCGAAGCATGCGACCGTCCAGCCTCATGGCCTTAAACATGACGGGTTTTCTGCACCATTGGACTTCTCTTCTATACTCATGTTTTCGTGTTCGCTTTCCAATCTTGAAGTTGCGCCCGTCCTGGTGCTCATGCCTTCCTGTTTTCCCACCCGGTTATGTGGTCTCCATTTGGTCTTCACACTCCTGAGGAATGTTCTAAACAGGAGGTCTTCGACAAACCTGCCCACCCCAAGGAATGTTCTAAACAAGCGACCACCCAGCCCGAGGGCCTTAGTCATGGTGGGTTTTGGTCTTCA
>CACSLK010032525.1:4825677-4845517 GCA_902706635.1 Striga hermonthica | reverse complement strand
GGTGACGCCCTGATCCGTGTGATGTTTGGGGGGGTCCTTTTGGCTCCACTGTCTCCCAGAAAGGATCCCTTAGCCCATGTCGAGCTGGGGTGGGAATGTTTCCGGTTACACCTTGTCGATGTATGATCGGAAGGTTATTGTATGTACATAGGAGGTTTTGCGATAGGGCCGATTAGGGAGTTAGACCTGGATTCTATGCATACTTCGATTATTATTTTGGATCTTTATGCGAAATATACTATGCGATATTGGTGTGCATAGTGGTTTTTCTCACCCCCATTATTTGTTTTCTCCTCTTTTTTCCTCTTCCTATCTTTAGGTTGAGCGTTGTTGGCGGCGGTGGCGAGAGACGAGCAAGTGGTGGTCATTGGATCGTCATGTCTTTGCTTCCGCATTTATTGTTTATGTTTCATTACTATTTATGAATTATGTCGCTTCCGCTAAAACATTTTGAACATGTTTATGAGATTATGTTGGAAACCTTTTCAACTTGGTTTTGAAAGCCTATTATAACTTGATTTGAATATCATGATGTTGGAAACGCATGTGTAGATGTTCGTACTTGTTTTGATTTGATATTTTGTTGATAGTTAAGTAGCGCCTGTTTAAGTCAAAATATTATTTGGAATTTTGCGAAAAATTTACTTTAGTTTTTATAAATAAATTTGGTAAACTCTTTAAAATAAAACGGGGCGTTACAGTGTGGTATCAGAGCTAGTCTGCGTTTCTGTAGACTATCTCTAGTGTATTGTGTTAATGACCATTGACCACTCGCTTCGTTTCGCCGCGCCAACTTGAGGTATGAGTTTATTATTTTGATCATATTAATGGGGCTTAGGACTATCCACCTTTATAATATTTTGAATTCTAGTGTTTGGATGATGAACTCAAGAAACATTATCTTGTGCTAAAATGTTTCTCAGATTATTCAATGTATAGCTATGGCTCGACATAATGCTCGCAACAGACAGCCACCTCCGTCTCTATCCCTGTCTCTGTCCCCGCCTCGTCAGCAGGCTTCTCCCGATCCAAACCGGGATTTTCCGAGGCTGATCATTCAGTTTCAGGGAATGCATCCACCTACCTTCACGGGGACTGAGAGTCCTACTGCCGTGATTGAGCGGATGAAGGAGTTGGATAAGATCTTTGTTGTGCTTCCTCTCACTCAGCCACAGTGCGTCTCTCTGGCTGGCTTCCAGATGAATATGGACGCTTCGGACTGGTGGATTGATTACTGGGCCTTGAGGCCAGAGGCGGAGCGCAATGTGCTCACCTAAGAGCATATGAAGGATATCGTCCAAGATAAATTTCTTCCCCAGAGTTTCCGTGATCGCATGGAGCAGGAGTTTTGGCACCTCCAGCAGGGGAACGCTAGCATGGACGAGTACACGCGCAACTTCACTCGTATGAGTATCTTCGCTGGCGAAATCGTGAATACCGATGCAAAGAAAGCCATCAAATATCTGAAGGGGCTTAACCAGCGAATTCTCAAGCTTGTAGGGATTCATGGAGCAATGCCTTATGCCGATACTGTTCTGCGAGCTCAGGAGGTTAAGAGTTGTTTGATCCCGATAGCTCCAGTTCCCTCCTATTATCATGATTCTCAGACCACTCAGACTGCACCTCCGCTCATCTCTCAGCCACCTGTCATTCCTCAGATTTCCTACCAGTATCTTGCCCCGTTCACTTCAGCTCCCCCGTCCTCTAGCTCTGGCAAGATGAAGAATGATCAGCAGAACCGCAAGAAGGGCAAGCGCCCTAACCATGGCCATCGCCATATCAGCAGCAATTTGTGGCCCAAAATGTTCAGCCCATCCAGCAGTTTCAGGCAGGACGACCACCATTTAGAGCGTGCGGACGAGTCCATGAGGCCAACATGTGTTGCGCTGCCGACGTGACATGTTTCAACTGCCAGAAGAAGGGCCATTACTCTAGTTCTTACCCCGAACCCCGAAGGCCAAATCAGCCCCAGCCTCATCAACAACAGCAGTAGCAGCGAGCCCCAGTCCGAGTTTATGCCATTACACAGGTGGAGACAGCCAACAATGCAGGTACAATGTCAGCATGCTATCTTTATCGAATGTGCCGATTTATCCTTTATGTGATACTGGGGCCATGCATTCTTTCATCTCTCGTCAATGCCTGGAGTCACTGGGAATCCGTAGTTTTAGTAGGGTCGATGCTCTCGAGGTTTGTCTAGCTTCGGGAAAGACGATCTCTACCGACGCGATGGTACAGAGACTTGAAATTTCGATCGGAGGCCGAACATTGGAGGCAGATGCTTATATCATTGATATGCGAGATTTCAACGTCATCCTCGGCGTGGATTGGCTCACCACTACCGTGCCGACATCCGATTCTTAGAGAAGGAGGTCACGCTTCACCCAACCGATGGAGAATCAATCGTGTTTTATTGCACCTAGTCGAGGACCGTTCCGAAGGTCATATCATCCCTGAAGGCCATGAAGGGAATAGCGAAGCGTAGTTGCCAAAGCTACCTAGTGAGCATGATTGGAGAAGAAGAAGAGAAGAAACCATCACCGGGGGATGTATCAATCGTGTGTGAGTACCCTGATGTTTTCCCCGACCAGTTGCCAGGTGGACCGCCTAACCGTCAAGTGGAGTTTACCATCGACTTGTTGCCAGGAGCCGGACCCGTTTCGAAGGCCCCTTATCGAATGGCACCGAAGGAGTTGCAAGAACTTAAGATGCAAACTTAGGAGTTGTTGAACCTTGGTTTCATCCGACCGAGTGTTTCACCGTGGGGAGCGCCAGTGCTGTTTGTGAAGAAGAAGGATGGTTCGATGCGCATGTGCATTGATTATTGTGAGTTGAACAATTTGACAATCAAGAACAAGTATCCCTTGTAAAGAATCGGGGATCTCTTTGATCATTTGAGAGGAGCTATTGTTTTCTCCAAGATCGATCTGCGGTCTGGTTATCATCAGCGTAGATCAAGGAGTCCGATGTCTCGAAGACCGCCTTTCGAACTAGGTACGGTCATTATGAGTTCGTGGTCATGCCGTTTGGGTTGAGTAATGCCCCTACGGTGTTCATAGACTTGATGAATCGTGTTTTCCACCCGTACCTGGACCGCTTCGTCTTCGTCTTCATCGACGACATCTTGGTGTATTCCCGGGACATAGAAGAGCATAAAGAACATTTGAGGAATGTGCTAGAGACCTTTCATCGGGAGAAGCTCTACGCGAAATTCTCGAAGTGTGAGTTTTGGCTGGAGAGAGTGGCTTTCTTAGGCCACATTGTCACGACCAAGGGAATTGAAGTAGACCCGGGAAAGATTGAGGTCGTCAGTCAATGGGAGACGCTGAAGAATGCTAGTGACATCCGCAGTTTTCTGGGACTGGAAAGATATTACCGGCGTTTTATCGAGGGGTTCTCGAAGGTGGCTCAATCGCTGACAAACATAACCAAGAAGAATGCCAAGTTTGTTTGGAGCCCTCAGTGTGAGTCGAGTTTTCTAGAGTTGAAGAAGACACTCACATTCGCGCCCGTGTTGACTATTCTGGATCAAACTTTGGAGTTTACTATTTATAGTGATGCTTCGAAGATGGGTCTGGGTTGTGTGTTGATGCAGCAAGGGAAGATCGTGGCATATGCATCGAGGCAGTTGAAGCCTCACGAGGTTAATTATCTGACCCATGACCTGGAGCTTGCCGCAGTGGTTCATGCACTTAAGATCTGGAGGCACTACTTTTATTGGGGCAAGTGCGAGATCCTTACGGACCACAAGAGTTTGAAATATATCTTCACGCAGAAGGCGCTCAATATGAGGCAGAGGCGATGGTTAGAATTGGTGAAGGACTATGATCACACAATTAGCTACCATCCGAGGAAAGCTAATGTGGTCGCCGACGCGTTGAGTCAGAGGAACCATGGTGCGCTGAACTTCATCATCTCTCGGGAGGAAGAGTTAGTCCGAGACTTCGAGCGACTGAAGTTAGAGATCGTAGAGTCTACTCCGCAAGCTAGTGGTGTGTTGGCATCATTAGTTGTGGGGCCGACTTTGCGAGAGAGGATTATAGCCGAGCAGCCGAACGACCTATTCCTTTCCAGGATGAGAGAATTGGCTTTAGCTGGAGGGATTGGAGGATTCACGGTTGCAACCGATGGTGCCTTAGTCTTCGAGGGGCGACTTTGTGTAGCGAAGGTTTGGGAGCTGCGCCGTGAGATTTTGAAGAAGGCTCATAGTGCTTCTTAATCCGTTCACCCTGGTAGTACGAAGATGTACCAAGACTTGAGAAAGACCTTTTGGTGACGTGGTATGAAACACCAAGTAGCGAGGTTTGTGAATGGTTGTCTAGTGTGTCAGCAAGTGGAGGCTGAACACCAGAAACCGAGTGGCCTTTTGAGTCCGTTGGATATTCCCATGTGGAAATGGGAGTGCATTACCATGGACTTTGTGGTAGGCTTACCGAGGTCGAGGAAGGAACATGACTCCATTTGGGTTATTGTGGATCGAATTACGAAGTCGGCCCACTTCCTGCCTGTCAGGACGACAATGAAGGCCAGTGACTACGCCGAATTGTTCGTTGATGAGATTGTTCGATTGCATGGAGTACCTGTGGAGATTGTGTCCGACCGAGATGTGAAGTTCACCGGGCAGTTCCGGAAGACGTTGCACCGAGCTATGGGGACTAGGTTGGAGTTTAGTACACCCTTTCATCCTCAGACAGATGGTCAGCCTGAGCGAATGATCCAGTACTTGGAGGACATTCTTAGGGTTGTGGTTTTGGACCGTAGCCTAACATGGGAGGATTCGCTGCCATTGGTCGAGTTGACTTATAATAATAGTTATCATTCTTCGATTAAGATGGCACCGTAAGAGGCTCTGTACGGGCGAAAGTTTCGGACTTCTCTCTATTGGGATGAAGTTGGAGAGAGAAAGATTATGGGCCTGGAGTTTATTCGCACGACTTTGGTCCAAGTTGATGAGATCCGGAAGAGGATCAAATCTGCCCAGGAGAGGTAGAAGGTTTATGTTGACCGAAAGAGGCAAGAGCACGAGTATGCCGTGGGTGATCGCGTCTTCCTGATGGTCTCACCCATGAAGGGTGTGATTCGCTTCGGGAAGAAAGGGAAGCTTCGGCTTCGCTATGTCGGGCCTTTCGAGATCCTCGCTCGAGTCGGAGACTTGGCGTATCGGCTAGCTTTGCCACCAAATTTTTCGAGAGTACCCGATGTATTTCATGTCTCCATGCTGCGTAGATATGTACACGATCCCGACCATGTGGTGGACTTCGATGAACTGCAGGTCGAGTGAGACCTCACCTATGATGAGGTGCCGGTTGCCATACTGGACCAAAAGGTCCATCAAATAAGGAACCGTGCAGTGAGTTTGGTGAAGGTGCTATGGAGCCGACACGACGAGACGAAGGCGACTTGGGAGATCGAGGCTGAGCTTAGGAGGAAGTACTCGAACTTCGTCTTTTGATCTCTTTTGTACTTTTTTGTATTCTAGTTGGATTGTTTTTTTTCGATTTCCGAGGTCGGAATTTCCTTTTAAGGTGGGTAGATTGTAGCGCCTCATTTGTTTTGGAGTTATTTGACATATTTAATCATTATATTTTATTTGGAATTATTAATTATTTTATGTTGTGCATCTTTTTTATATTATTCGTGCTCGATTATTATTTTATTTCGATTATGTGCTCGTAATTGTCTAGTTGTATTATTAAATTAAATTTTAATATCAAGCCGGATGGTATGTTATTTTTAAATTATTCAGCGATTTTCGATTTAATCGCGTAAACCGAACTTAATCCGTTTTAAATCACTTTCGATCGAGCCATTTCAATCCAACCTTGGATTTTATTTTTAGCCCCTTTGATAATCCTACAATTCGGCCTTATTAGCCTTAAGCCGATCCAAATAGCTAGCAAAAACCTGACCCAATTTTGATTAAAGTTAAAGAGAGATTTTATTTCACATGTTCAAATTCAAATCTCCTCTGGCATCATATTAAGACTTTAAACCAGCCTTGGGATGTTCTTCTGACCCTTTTTAGAGATATATATCAATCCTTGATAGCCCATAATTATGGTAATAATTATTCTTGATTACCACTCTTTATGTCCTTAATTTCGGATCATCTCTTGCCCTTTAAACGGTCATTCCCTCACGCCTTTCTGATTCATTTTGTGCTTTAGAGCATTAATAACTTGCATCTCCTCTACCATAATCACATCGATCCTCTCTATATTTTTCCTCTCGGCATCAACACTCCAACAACCATTAAAAAACTTTGTAGCCTCTAATCTACGTCCTCAGCACGACAACTCCGACCACCGCTTCACCAAGCAGCGGCCGCACTTCACGTATCGAGCAGCGAACAACAACCAGACGACGAGAAACCGCAGTAGCCATAAGCCAAGTCGTGGTCGAGTTTTGGTTCATTCATTTCCTTCGTTCCTAATCGAGCGTCTAGTTTTCCCAAAGAAAGATAATCGGTCGAACTTTTCCCGTTCATTCTTGCGTGCTTGTGATTAGTTCGCTGGTTCTTACGTTGTATCGATTTTCTTGTTAGTCGAGATTTTTTTAAGTTCGTGTCCTCGCTCATTGCCTTTGTGTTTCGGGTACTTTGTCATGAATTTTTGGAACCCTCGTTGTTAATTGAGCATTCTTGTTGTGTATATTATCGTTTAAATTTGGAGCCATGTTGTTGTAACCGAGCCACGTTCATGCTTATCATTTTATCCATTATTTCGTCATTCCAATTTCTGTTCATTTGAATAATGATGTTAGTATTTTGAACATAATTCTGTTTTGGATCCGCAAAGTGCTAGATGGCATATAGAAATATACTCGTAACTTTGTTCATATATTAGGACCTTATATTTAAGCCTTTCATGAAGATATATACTTATTCTCCTTAAAGATTTTGTCACGGAATCGAGTTCAACTATCTATAAAGGAAGTTGTAATTTTTTTTTTTATTTTTTTGCTGAAATGGAATTTTAGTTTTGATAAAATTTCATACAGATGTGCTTAGCCCTTTAGTAATTCACATGGTGTGTATATGTTTGCATATGTGAGGGCGAAATGGGTACTTGGTTCTTTGCATGCTCTTTAGTAATGCTTAGTTTAAGTATTTTGTTTTAGTTGGAGAATGATTATAGAAAAAATCCCTCATGTTTAATTATACTACTATTTCTACTAAAAGGACATTGTAATATTATTTGAACAAGAATTTGAGGTAATTGTGCTTGATTAATTGGTTGTTGTATTTGGTTCTCTATCGTGTTGCTCATGTTAATGTGGGTATGCTTATTGTTGGATGTTGAAGAGTGTTTATTAGTCTTCCTAAATATTACATGCGTAATAATTTATATTAAATAATATTGTTAATGTACATGTTTTAATGATTATTTTCGACCTTATGATGTGATCCAAGAAAATCAGGTCGAACCGAGAAGTTTACGTGCTTTTAATTGCTTAATTATTTTGACTAAATTATATGCTCTTATCTAATATGCGTGCTCTGTGTGGTTTAATTTTTTTTATTCTGTTTATTTTCGATCAAAACCCTTACGTCTTAATTTTTATTAAGTGTGGGGTTTAGGTTAAGTTCGAGTAGTGAGATAGATTATTGATATATTCTATCGCTTAAATGTAGGGGTTTGAGGAGTCGAAACCTCAACCTACGTTTCTGCTATTTGAGGATTTTGTCAACCTCGTCATCTAGGTGGGTATAGTTTGTGTATCTATAATTATCGCATTTCGTTATTTGGTATAAATGTTCGTCTTGATAACTTTAGTATGCTTGAGAACCATAGTCTGGTGTGTTACACCGCCAGGGATGTCTCGCCTATAGTGCCTTTGATGAATGCAAAACAGTGAGAGGTCACCTGATCCGTGTGTGAGTTTCGGGGGGTGACGCCCTGATCCGTGTGATGTTCGGGGGGGTCCTTTTGGTTCCACTGTCTCCCGGAAAAGGATCCCTTAGCCCATGTCGAGATGGGGTGGGAAGGTTTCTGGTAACACCTTGTCGATGTCTGATCGGAAGGTTGTTGTATGTACATAGGAGGTTTTGCGATAGGGCCGATTAGGGAGTTAGACCTGGATTCTATGCATACTTCGATTGATGTTTTTGATCTTTATGCGAAATATACTATGCGATATTGGTGAGCATAGTGGTTTTGATCACTCCCATTATTTGTTTTGTTCTCTAGTTTCCTCTTCCTATCTTTAGGTTGATCATTGTTGGCGGCGGTGGCGAGAGACGAGCAAGTGGTGGTCATTGGATTGTCATGTCTTTGCTTCTGCATTTATTGTTTATGTTTCATTATTATTTATGTATTATGTCGCTTCCGGTAAAACATTTTGAACATGTTTATGGGATTATGTTGGAAACCTTTTGAACTTGGTTTTGAAAGCCTATTATAACTTGATTTGAATATCATGATGTTGGAAACTCATGTGTAGATGATCGTACTTGTTTTGATTCGATATTTTGTTGATAGTTAAGTAGCGCCTGTTTAAGTCACAATTTTAATTTGGAATTATGCAAAAAATTTACTTTAGTTTTTATAAATAAATTTGGTAAACTCATTAAAATAAAACGGGGCGTTACAATATGGTATCAGAGCTAGTCTGTGTTTCTGTAGACTATCTCTAGTGTATTGTGTTAATGACCATTGACCACTCGCTTTGTCTCGCCACGCCAACTCGAGGTATGAGTTTATTGTTTTGATCATATTAATGGGGCTTAGGACTATCCACCTTTATGATATTTTGAATTCTAGTGTTTGGATGATGAACTCTAGAAACATTATCTTGTGCTAAAATTTTTCTCGGATTATTCAATGTATAGCTATGGCTCGTCGCAATGCTTGCAACAGACAGCCACCTCTGTCTCCATCCCCGTCTCCATCCCTGCCTCATCAGCAGGCTCCTCCCGATCCAGACCGAGATTTTACGAGGCTGATCATTCAGTTTCAGGGCATGCATCCGTCTATTTTCACGGGGACGGAGATTCCTACTGCCACTTTTTTGTGATTTTATTTTTGTATTTTTCTGTAAATATAAAGAGATGGAGGAAGATGTTGAAGATGAAAGAGAGAGATAATATTAGAGGAGAGAGAAGGAGGGAGGATGCATGAGAGAGAATAAGAGAGAGAATATTGATTTGTTATCTCCAAAATTGATCTGTTACATGCTCAACATCCCTACTTATATACCACACTTTTTTGCTTTCTTTTACTTAAAATAAAATAGAAATAGAGATAGATAAACCCAAACTGGGGGCCTTCAATAACTTGACCCAAATTATGCTAACAGCAAATTCATGAATCTTCGCAGCCCATTTCCTTCACTGGCCCGTTAATTCTCAACCCATTCTGTTCTCTTCTCAGCCTAAGTCTCGATATACCGAGTACATGACAATACTCCCTTCCCGAAAGAGTATCGTCCTCGAGACTCATACATTGAAAATGTAGGTATTGCATCCATTGGTTCCCCTTTCCAAATCTCCAAAGGCTCGAAAGTAAAATCTTGGCAGCTCAAAGATAATCCATGTTTCTTGGCAATAATTGGCCCAATTTTAAGCTTCCTAAATGCTAAGCTCAATAATATAGCAACCGACCTCAATTTCAAATAAGATAGCCCAAAAAAATTTATCTTTTTCTCGATGCTACTGCCATTTTCCAGTCCAAGTTGACAAGGCCCAAAGCTAATTATGATTAGGCTCCCAAATATCATAAAAAGTACCAGAGCCCAATAAAATGACCAAGACCCACGTAATGTTAGCCCATAAATTGTAACAATTGTCAGCCCATAACTAAAACTCACCAGCCCAGCACACTTCTCCAGAATCACACTTTCGTTTCCATAATCGTCCATGACCACCAACAGAATCCCAATTTTTTTTCGATCGCAAACCTTCATAATTTGGTGCCGACGATTTCGAGCTTTAACGATCCGGCGAGACCAAGCTTCCGACCGCCCACCATGCTTGTAAATTCAGTAAGAACAAGGCACTTGGTGCTCATTTTCGAAATTGGTGCTCTTGCCATTTTTTCCTTGTTCCCCGATATCTGAAATCGGTCGCAGCTCTGGTCCTTTTCTCCGGCCATCACACCTTGAAGCAATTCGTCGAGACCACGCGTTCGACCGTCCGCCGCTCTTTGGAGTTCGACTAATCCGAGCCTTATCTCGACCTTCGTTTCGGTTCTTCTCGTAACTGAAAGGTCGGCAGCTCCGACAGTGAGTCTCCTTGCTATTTCCTTTCTTAGTCGCTGCAAATCCGGCGAGAAAAGAATAGATTCGCTCCTTTGTGGTTCGTCGTGAGTAAGATCTACGTCTACCGACATGTTTCAGGGGCCGGCGAGACCAAGCCTCTTCGAGGCCGCCGCCCCTTGTCTTCTCCAAACAGCCCTCGCCCTGCACTCGTCTTCCACGATCTATCACGAAGGACGTCCATATCAATGTTACTGTTTCCCCTTGACCGGTATCAGCAACAAGTCACTCGAATTGTCGAGAACTTCATCAGATTTCTGGATTTCTAGCGTTTGAACATCCACTAAAGTCGGATATGATACCTCAACGGACTCGTCGATTTTTGTTGTTTTCAGGTATTTATGCTCGATCACTGCCACACATATTGGCTCATTCTTTGAAATTTCCATCGATTTTTTTATCAACACTGAGGCTTCATGTTCTTCAGTCTTTTCCTCATGAATTTCGTGAAAAATGGGATGCGATTCTAAATTGTTTGGTTCCTGGGTTGTGGTGTTTTGTTGTTGATTTTCACTTGATGTTGGTCTTGGATTTTTCTTCTCAATTTCATGAAAAAATGGCTGAGAGTTTGGAGGGTTTGGAGTGGAGATTGATTGGGCAAGAATTTGTGTTGGGTGCGATTGAGCTGGAGATTCATTTTCTGATTTTTGTTTTGAAGATTGAAAATGAGTTGTTGAATGGACTCAGCTACCTGAATGGCTTGATCCAATTTTTGATCCAATCCAAGAATCTGCACCTGAAAATTTGATTTAAACCCAGGGATGCTAGATTTTAACCCATCAATTTGGCTTTGTATCTTCAAATGGCTAGCCTCTCTTTTTTGGATTTCCACCATTAATTTTTTGCTCCATATGTTTTTGTTGCAACTCCGAACAATCAAGGATAAATTCATCGGCCATCTTCCGAGGATCGACTGCTCTTGATACCAATTGTTGTGATCTTACTTTTTTGTGATTTTATTTTTTTATTTTTCTGTAAATATAAAGAGATGGAGGAAGATGTTGAAGATGAAAGAGAGAGATAATATTAGAGGAGAGAGAAGGAGGGAGGACGCATGAGAGAGAATAAGAGAGAGAATATTGATTTGTTATCTCCAAAATTGATCTGTTACATGCTCAACATCCCTACGTATATACCACAATTTTTTGCTTTCTTTTACTTAAAATAAAATAGAAATAGAGATAGATAAACCCAAACTGGGGGCCTTCAATAACTTGACCCAAATTATGCTAACAGCAACTTCATGAATCTTTGCAGCCCATTTCCTTCACTGGCCCGATAATATATACCAAGTACATGACACCGTGTTGGAGTGGATGAAGGAGTTGGATAAGATCTTTTCTTTGCTTCCTCTCAGTCAGCCACAGCGCGTCTCTCTGGCTGGCTTCCAGATGAAGATGGACGCTTCGGACTGGTGGATTGGTTACTGGGCCTTGAGGCCAGAGGCGGAGCGCAATGTGCTCACCTGTGAGCGTATGAAGGATATCGTCCGAGATAAATTTCTTCCCCAGAGTTTTCGTGATCGCATGGAGCAGGAGTTTTGGCACCTCCAGTAGGGGAATGCTAGCGTGGACGAGTACACGCACAACTTTACTCGTATGAGTATCTTCGCTGGCGAAATGGTGAATACTGATGTGAAGAAAGCCCGCAAATATCTGAAGGGGCTTAACCAGTGAATTCGCGAGCTTGTAGGGAGTCATGGAGCAATGCCTTATGCCGATACCGTTCTGCGAGCTCAAGAGGTTGAGGGTTGTTTGATCCCGATAGCTCCAGTTCCCTCCTATTATCATGCTTCTTAGACCACTCAGACTGCACCTCCGCTCATCTCTTAGTCACCTGTCATTCCTCATATTTTCTACCAGTATCTTGCCCCGTTCACTTCAGCTCCCCCGTCCTCTAGCTCTGGCAAGAGGAAGAATGATCAGCAGAACTGCAAGAAGGGCGAGTGCCCTAACCATGGCCATCGCCAGCATCAACAGCAATTTGTGGCCCAGAATGTTCACCCCATCCAGCAGTTTCAGGCAGGACCACCACCATGTAGAGCGTGCGGACGAGTCCATGAGGGCAACATGTGTCGTGCTGCCGACGTGACTTGTTTCAACTGCTAGAAGAAGGGCCATTAGTCTCGTTCCTGCCCCGAACCCCGAAGGCCAAATAAGCCCAGCCTCATCAACAGTAGCAGCAGCAGCGAGCCCCAGCCCGAGTTTATGCCATTACTCAGGCAGAGATAGCCAACAATGCAGGCACAATGTCTGGCATGCTATCTTTATCGAATGTGTCGATTTATGCTATATGTGATACTGGGGCCATGCATTCTTTCATCTCTCGTCAATGCCTGGAGTCACTGGGAATCCGTAGTGTTAGTAGGGGCGATGCTCTCAAGGTTTGTGTAGCTTCGGGAAAGACGATCTCTACCGACGCGATGGTACATGGACTTGAAATTTCGATCGGAGGCCAAACATTGGCGGCAGATGCTTATATCATTGATATGCGGGATTTCGACGTCATCCTTGGCATGGATGTGCTCACCCTATACCGTGCCGACATCCGATGCTTAGAGAAGGAGGTCACGCTTCACCCAACCGATGGAGAATCAATCGTGTTTTATGGCGCCATGTCGAGGACCGTGCCGAAGGTCATATCATCCCTGAAGGCCATGAAGATAGCGAAGGGTAGTTGCCAAGGCTACCTAGTGAGCATGATTGGAGAAGGAAAGAGAAGAAACCATCACCGGGGGATGTATCAATCATGTGTGAGTACCCGATGTTTTCACCGACAAGTTGCCAGGTGGACCGCCTAACCTGTCAAGTGGAGTTTACCATCGACTTGTTGCCAGGAGCCAGACCCGTTTCGAAGGCCCCTTATCGAATGGTACCAAAGGAGTTGCAAGAACTTAAGATGCAAATCCAGGAGCTGTTGAACCTTGGTTTCATCTGACCGACTGTTTCACCCTGGAGAGCGCCAGTGCTATTTGTGAAGAAAAAGGATGGTTCGATGTGAATGTGCATTGTTTATTGTGAGTTGAACAATTTGACGATCAAGAACAAGTATCCCTTGCCGAGAATCGAGGATCTCTTTGATCAGTTGAGAGGAGCTAGTGTTTTCTCCAAGATTGATCTGCGGTATGGTTATCATCAGCTGAAGATCAAGGAGTCCGATGTCTCGAAGACCGCCTTCCGAACTAGGTACGGTCATTATGAGTTCGTGGTTATGCCGTTTGGGTTGAGTAATGCCTCTGCGGTGTTCAAGGACTTGATGAATCGTGTTTTCCACCCGTACTTGGACCACTTTGTTATCGTCTTCATCGATGACATCTTGGTGTATTCCCGGGACATAGAGGAGCATAAAGAACATTTGAGGATTCTGCTAGAGACCCTTCGTCGGGAGAAGCTCTAGGCAAAATTCTCGAAGTGTGAGTTTTGGCTGGAGAGAGTGGCTTTCTTAGGCCACATTGTCACGACCAAGGGAATTGAAGTAGACCCGGGAAAGATTGAGGTCGTCACTAAATGGAATATGTCGAAGAATGCTAGTGACATCCGCAGTTTTCTGGGACTGGCAAGATATTACCGGCGTTTTATCGAGGGGTTCTCGAAGGTGGCTCAACCGCTGACAAACTTAACCAAGAAGAATGCCAAGTTTGTTTGGAGCCCTCAGTGTGAGTCGAGTTTTCTAGAGGTGAAGAAGAGACTCACATTCGCGCCCGTGTTGACTATTCTGGATCCAACTTTGGAGTTTACTATTTATAGTGATGCTTCGAAGATGGGTCTGGGCTGTGTGTTGATGCAGCAAGGGAAGGTCGTGGCTTATGCATCGAGGCAGTTGAAGCCTCACGAGGTTAATTATCCGACCCATGACCTGGAGCTTGCCACAGTGGTTCATGCACTTAAGATCTGGAGGCACTACCTTTATGGGGGCAAGTGCAAGATCTTTACGGACCACAAGAGTTTGAAATATATCATCACGCAGAAGGCGCGCAATATGAGGCAGAGGCGATGGTTAGAATTGGTGAAGGAATACGATTGCACAATTAGCTACCATCTGGGGAAAGCTAATGTGGTCGTCAACGCGTTGAGTCGGAGGAACCATGGTGCGCTGAACTTCATCATCTCTCGGGAGAAAGAGTTAGTCCGAGACTTCGAGCGACTGAAGTTAGAGATCGTAGAGTCTACTCCGCGAGCTAGTGGTGTGTTGGCATCATTAGTTGTGGGGCCGACTTTGCGAGAGAGGATTATAGCCAAGCAGCTGAACGACTGATTCCTTTTCAGGATGAGAGAATTGGCTTTAGCTGGATGGATTGGAGGATTCACGGTTGCAACCGATGGTGCCTTAGTCTTCGAGGGGCAACTTTGTGTAGCGAAGGTTTGGGAGCTGCGCCGTGAGATTTTGAAGGAGGCTCATAGTGCTCTTTATTCCGTTCACCCTGGTAGTACGAAGATGTACCAGGACTTGAGAAAGACCTTTTGGTAGCATTGTATGAAACGCCAAGTAGCGAGGTTTGTGAATGGTTGTCTAGTGTGTCGGCAATTGAAGGCTGAACACCAGAAACCGAGAGGCCTTTTGAGTCCGTCGGATATTCCCATGTGGAAATGGGAGTGCATTACCATGGACTTTGTGGTAGGCGTACCGAGGTCGAGGAAGGAACATGACTCTATTTGGGTGATTGTGGATCGACTTACGAAGTCGGCCCACTTCCTGCCTATCAGGACAACACTGAAGGCCAGTAACTACGCCGAATTGTTCGTCGATGAGATTGTTCGATTGCATGGAGTACCGTGGAGATTGTGTCTGACCGAGATGCAAAGTTCACCAGGCAGTTCTGGAGGACGTTGTACCGAGCTATGGGGACTAGGTTGGAGTTCAGTACAACCTTTCATCCTCAAACAGATGGTGAGTCTGAGCGAACGATCTAGTACTTGGAGGACATTCTTAGGGCTGTGGTTTTGGACCGTAGCCTAACTTGGGAGGATTCGCTGCCATTGGTCGAGTTGACTTTTCATGATAGTCAGAACAGAAGAACACGTCTCAACTGTGATCCATTCAATGCGATGCAGCGCACTAGTATAAACCAATAGCCAAGAAAAGCTACATCCAGTTTATACTACAACCTACACCGATAGTCATGTCCATAACTATCTCAGTTGTCAATACCATTTATATCTTATAAGGGACCGGCAATGTAATCTTTTGTGTGACTACTAACACACCACATCATCTACAATCTAAGATAATTGGACATTTAGCATACAATCAATCATAGAGAATGCAACAATGTGAAAATATTTATTTCAGTCAAATGGGAAATCGAATAAATACAATCCAAAAGCTCACATAAAAGTTTGCTTTACTGTATACCCCAACACCGTCAGAGACAGCAACAGGTTCCACCGTGCCCCACTTGTGGACGACTTCACCGAGGCGAGTGTCGCTTTGGTCAGGATGTATGCTATTACTGTCACGAGCCCGGACACTTTGCTAACCGTTGTCCGAAGAAGGCACAGCAGCCACAGCAGCCTCAGCAGCCACAGTAGCAGCAGCAGCCCCGTCAGCAGGCTCATAGGCCACCCCAGCAGCAGCAGCAGAGGGGCAGACAGCAGGCCCGAGTTTACGCACTCGATCAGGTCGAGGCCGAGCAGCAGCCAGGTACTATGTCAGGGATGATTGTGCTTAATGATGTTCCTGTGTTTGCTTTGTTCGATACTGGAGCGACGCACTCTTTTATTTCACGACGATGTCTTGATGCCATCGGAGTCCATGTTATTACCGTTGTCGATCATCTCGAGGTGAGTTTAGCCTCGGGACGAAAGATAGTGACCTCAGCTAAAGCTTCAGATCTCAGCCTTTCCATCGGTGGTCGTTCGTTGTCTACCGAAGCGTATGTTCTCGACATGAGGGACTTCGACCTCATTCTCGGAATGGATTGGCTATCCTTTTATCATGCAGATATCCGCCGCATGACTTGGAGTTAGCCGCAGTTGTTCATGCTCTCAAGATTTGGCGACATTATCTTTACGGCGGTCGTTGCGAGATTTTCACAGATCATAAGAGCCTGCAGTACATTTTCACTCAGAAGGAGCTCAACATGAGACAGCGCCGTTGGCTAGAGGTCGTCAAGGATTATGATTGCTCGATTCAGTACCATCCGGGGAAGGCGAACATCGTTGCTGACGCCCTAAGCCGAAAGGTAAGGGGTGACTTGACGTATGCCGTTACACAGCAGAGCCCGTTGATTCAGAAGTTTGCCCGGATACAGATTCAGGTGGTTGACGCACTTCCCACAGCCATTTCGAGGAGTGTCAGTGCCATGTAGATTCAGCCGACACTGAGAGAGAGAATCCGGCGGGAGCATGCTTCTGACGAGTTGGTTCGTGTCATGGATACCAAATTCCGTGCCGGAGGCTTCGAGGGTTTTCAGCGAGGTTCAGACGGTGCATTGGAGTTCAGGGGCAGGATCGTGGTGCCGAAAGTCGAGGCGTTGCGGAAGGAGATATTGACTGAGGCTCATACCGCATCTATCTAGCCCATCCCGGAAGAACGAATATGTATCATGACCTGAAAGGGTCGTTCTGGTGGTGAGGGATGAAGAAGGATGTTGCCGAGTTTGTCAGGAGATGTTTTACCTGTCAGCAAGTCAAAGCCGAGCATAAGAGTCCGATAGGCCTCCTGCAACCACTGCCGATTCCGAAGTGGAAGTGGGAGGAAGTCACGATGGATTTCGTCACAGGATTACCGAGGTCGTCTGAACATCACGATGCTATCTGGATCATGGTCGACAGATTGACTAAGGTCGCTCATTTCTTACCCGTTTCGATAAAGATGTCTTTGGATAAGTTGGCTGAGATTTATACCCGTGGGATCATTCGACTCCACGAAGTGCCCATTACTATCGTATCAGACAGAGATCCCAGATTCGTCAATAGATTCTGGCAGAGTTTACACGAGGCGATGAGCACGAAGTTAGAGTTCAGTTCAGCTTACCATCCGGAGACTGATGGTCAGTCCGAGCGGACCATTCAGACGCTTGAGGATATGTTACACGCTTTGGTTGTTGACAGGGGTGCTAAGTGGGAGTCGTTGTTGCCGTACGTTGAGTTCGCGTACAACAACAGTTATCATTCTTCTATTCAGATGGATCCTTACGAGGCACTTTACGGTCGTAAGTGTTGTTCCCCTCTTTATTGGGATGACATCGGCGAGCGACGAGTACTCGGTCCGAAGATGATCGAGGAGATTGTAGATCAGGTCGAGTTGATCCGGCAGAGACTCAAGACAGCTCAGAGTCGACAGAAATCATCAGCCGATCAACATCGACGAGACATTCAGTTCAAGGTTGGCGAGCCAGCTTTTCTCAGAGTTCGTCCTATTCGCGGAGTTGTTCCATTCGAGAAGAGAGGGAAGTTGCACCCTCGATTCATTGGCCCGTTTGAAGTTCTCGAGCGAGTGGGCGAAGTCGCGTATCGATTAGCCTTACCTCCCGAGCTATCCGGCATTCATAATATTTTCCACTCATCTATGTTGCGTAAGTACGTGTGCGACCCTGATCATGTGATTCCCCACTCAGATATTCAGATTCAGCCAGATCTATCGTACGAGGAGCAACCGGTAGCCGTACTGGACCGTCAGGTTCGTCGGCTCCGGAAGCGAGATGTTCCCCTCGTCCGTATTCGGTGGGATCGCCACGGAGCTACGTGGGAGTCCGAGGCTGATATTCGAGCTTATTTTCCCGATTTTCATTTTTAATGTATATATTTTCATGTTCCATGTACATATTTCATGTATATTCAGTTTGTCTTGAATTTCCGAGGATGGAAACTTTTAAGGAGGGAGGATTGTAATATCCCGTCAT
Source organism: Striga hermonthica (assembly GCA_902706635.1). Taxonomy (NCBI): domain Eukaryota; kingdom Viridiplantae; phylum Streptophyta; class Magnoliopsida; order Lamiales; family Orobanchaceae; genus Striga; species Striga hermonthica. Next base: position 4,827,420 of record CACSLK010032525.1, on the reverse strand, counting down.
GTTATTAATATAAATCATGTATTTAGTTCCGATATAATAATATTGTCTAGTATTATTTTCGGAATTAATTATTTCAGTCGAGATTACCCGAAATTATTTTCGACGTCACGTTTACGTTCGGAATAATTTTGGATATTAAGTATCATGTTATCTAATTAATTAAGCATATAGATTATGCTTAATTAAATATTAATCATGCTTAATATATATTAATTACCGTGGGCAATTATCTATATTTGCCCAATCTTTATTGAATTGTCGTTTCCTCATTTAATTTCAATTTGTCGTGAGCAAATTAGTGGGAAAATTAAGGGGAGAAATTTGTCTCCAAGGCTAGCATGAGGTGTCTCCTTCTTGTGCTTTAGTGGTGACTAAGCATTTTTTGAGGAGTTAGTGCGATCAGCTGAGCATTCGAGAAGGTAACTTCGATTTACCTTTGATTGATCATGTTAAAGTCGTATGAGCTCAGTTTTAATTTAGCCATGTTAGATACGGCTTAAGTTCGGCCGTACGAGTAGATCACCGAGTATGTTCATGTTTGGATGCAAAAATCTCTCGAACAACTTCATATATTTAGTTATTTTATATTATATCATGTTCATTCAGCTTGTGTTGTTTCGAAGGATTCATGTTAAATCGTTGAGTTGGCCAAGGGAGTGGCCGCGCACATAGCGCGCACCACGGGCCGTACATGCGTAGCGGTTCGGTTAGATATTAGTTATTTGAGTCCTTTATGTTATTTTGTTCAACAGATAATATGTCATGTTCAGTTGTGCATAAATTGCCGAGAGAAAAGCATGTTCGGCCAAGAGACGGCTTAACGCCGTAGGCGGCGCACGGTGCGCACGCCACGGTCGTGTTTAGCTTCATGTGCAAAAATTCTGGATTTTGAGTATTTTGAGTAAACTTGATCATTTCAAATCATTTCATGTTATGTTAAGTTGAATTGGTGGAGAGGTGTTGCCGGACGGCCGGCAAGGGCCGGTTTTGACCGCGCTGCCCGCACGCAGCGGCAGCATGATGCGGACACGGCGAGAAGGCTTAAGAACGCAGCGAGTCGCGCGTGGAATGCGCGAAGCAGGCTAAGTCGTCGTGCCAGCGAGGCGCGATACGCGGATGGGCAAACGCACGCAGAAGATGACGTGCTCGATATTATCGGGGCCGAGTGCGGGTTTGAACACGCAAGCGACGGGATGCACGCGCGAACTTGCCTAGGCGCGCGAGGATTAGGCGACCTGCTGGACGCATGCGCGGGAATGGAAGATGAAGCCCTAGTGCTTGGGCGATTAGGAAACAAGGACTTGGAGTGCAAGCCAAGGCGTTAGATTCCCTAGTTATTTAGTTTCCTTATTGCTTTATGATATCTAGATTATTTAGGACACTTAATATTTTATTGCTTTATTAGAGTTATAGTTATATTAGGATTAGATCTAGTTGATGCCTATATAAAGGCCCTTCCTCTTGTTAATTTAGGGTCGAAGAAATCAATACAAAAAAAACCGCACTTTTGTTCAAACACTTTGCGTAGATTTTCCTGAATTCTATTGCAATTTTACTTGTTTCGAAGGACTGTGGACGCGGATCTTCGAGACCCTATCTCGATTTAAGGCACTCGTGTGGCTTGTCGAAAGTCCGAACACACGATTTCATCATTGGTGCTTTCATTGAGAGGTGTTTGATCGTGTGTTCTTCTTCCTCCTGATTCTAATTTTAATTTTCTTTGTTTAATCTTTCTCCGTTCAA
>CACSLK010032525.1:4793240-4803891 GCA_902706635.1 Striga hermonthica | reverse complement strand
CGCAATACAATGTGCCGCGAATGATGTGCCGCGTTGTCGAGCAGACATTCATGAAAGGTAAGGACCAATATAGCTAGTTATCCTCATTTGTGCATATGTGTATCTCTGAAATCTTCCGTGTGTACCTGCGACAGGAGTCTTCATCACCAGAATTCAGATTGGAGATCCGCCAGCAGCCAGGAGATGATGACCAATTCGTTTCAGAGTTTCGTTTTGAAATCATGTCTTATCAGTGGAACACTTTCTTTTAGAAAAGTGTCCATTTTCAGTCAGCAGTATTCTACAATTCACTTAATTGTGAATTGATGTATCTTCAGTTCAGATCAAGTCTCTTATGCAGTATTAAATTACTAGATTCTCAAGTCATCCAATCAGTAAGTATAAGCTTTAAGTTAAGCTTGTACATTCCAGTTTTACTATTTCCGAGGAGCTCAAGAGGAGGTTAACTTCAGTACTCGTGTTGACTATTCCCAATCCTTCTCGGAGTTTCACTATCTTCAGCGATGCTTCGAGACAGGGCTTGGGATGTGTCCTTATGTAGGACGGCCAGGTCGTTGCGTATGCTTCACGTCAGCTTCAGCCACATGAGCAGAACTATCCGACGCACGACTTGGAGTTAGCAGCAGTCGTTCATACTCTCAAGATTTGGCGACATTATCTTTACGGCAGACGTTGCGAGATTTTCACAGACCATAAGAGCCTGCAGTATATTTTCACGCAGAAGGAGCTTAATATGAGACAGCGCCGTTGGCTCGAACTTGTCAAGGATTGCGACTGCTCTATTCAGTATCATCCGGGAAAGACGAACGTCGTCGCAGATGCCCTAAGCCGTAAGGTAAAGGGTGACTTGACGTACGTCATTACGCAGCAGAGTCCGTTGATTCATGAGTTTGCCCGGATGCAGCTTCAGGCGATTGATGCACTTCCCATAGCTGTTTCGGAGAGTACCAGTGCCAGTATCAGTGCTATGCAGCTTCAGCCGACGCTGAGAGAGAGAATCCGGCGAGAGCAGGCTTATGACGAGTTTGTTCGTGTCATGGAGGCCAAGGTTCGCGCCGGAGGCATCAAGGAGTTTCAGTTAGGTGTCGATAGAGTTCAGAGGCAGGATCGTGGTCCCGAAGGTCGAGGCGTTGCGGAAGGAGATTTTATCAGAGGCTCATACCGCACCCTATCTGGCCCATCCCGGGAGCACGAAGATGTACCACGACCTGAAAGGGTCGTTCTGGTGGCGAGGCATGAAGAAGGACGTCGCTGAGTTCGTGAGGAGATGTCTTACCTGTCAGCAAGTCAAAGTCAAACATCAGAGTCCGATCGGCCTCCTGCAGCCACTGCCAATTCCGAGGTGGAAGTGGGAGGAAGTCACGATGGATTTTGTTACGGGATTACCGAGGTCGTCTGAACATCACGATGCTATCTGGGTCGTGGTCGACAGACTGACTAAGGTCACGCATTTCTTACCCGTTTCGATGAAGATGTCTCTGGACAAGTTGGCTGAGATATATACCTGTGGGATCATTCGACTCCACGGAGTGCCCGTTACGATCGTATCAGACAGAGATCCCAGATTCGTCAGTCGGTTCTGGCACAGTTTACATGAGGCGATGGGCACGAAGCTAGAGTTCAGTTCAGCCTACCTTTCGGAGACAGACGATCAGTCAGAGCGGACTATTCAGACGCTTGAGGATATGCTTCGCGCTTTGGTTGTTGACAGGGGTGCTAAGTGGGAGTCGTTGTTGCCGTACGCTGAGTTCGCGTATAACAACAGCTATCATTCTTCCATTCAGATGGCTCCTTACGAGGCACTTTATGGTCGCAAGTGTCGTTCCCCTCTCTATTGGGACAACGTCGGAGAGCGGCGAGTACTCGGTCCTATGATGATCGAGGAGACAGCGGAGCAGGTCGAGTTGATCCGGCAGAGACTCAGGACAGCTCAGAGTCGACAGAAATCTTCCGCCGATCATCATCGACGAGACATTCAGATCGAGGTTGGCGAGCCAGCCTTTCTCAGACTTCGTCCGATTCGTGGAGTTGTACGATTCGGAAAGAGAGGAAAGCTGCACCCTCGATTCATTGGTCCGTTCGAGGTTCTCGAGCGAGTAGGCGAGGTCGCGTATCGATTAGCCCTGCCTCCCGAGTTATCAGGCATTCATAATGTTTTCCACACATCTATGTTGCGTAAATACGTGTGCGACCCCGATCATGTTATCCCTCATACGGATATTCAGGTTCAGCCAGATCTATCGTACGAGGAGCGACCGGTAGTTGTACTAGACCGTCAGGTTTGTCGGCTCCGGAAGCGAGATATTCCCCTTGTGCGTATTCAGTGGGATCGCCACGGAGCTACTTGGGAGGAGGAGTCCGATATTCGCGCTCGTTTTCCCGATTTTCAGTTTTGATGTACATATTTCTTTATCCTATGTACATAGTTCATGTGTATCAGTTATGTTTTGAATTTCCGAGGACGGAAATTTTTTAAGGAGGGAGGATTGTAATATCCCGTCAGTTATTAATATAAATTATGTTTTAGTTCCGATATAATAACGTTATCGATTATTATTTTTGGAATTAATTATTTTCAGTCGAGATTACCGAAAATTATTTTCGACGTACCGTTTACGTTCGGAATAATTTTGGTAATTAAGCATTATGTTTAATTAAATGATTAAACATAAATTAAGGGATTAATTAGCACTTAAACACTCATTTAAGTCTTAAAGCCGTCCCAAATAATTGCAAAGGCATGACATAGCCGTACAATATCTTTCCCCAAAGCCGTAGCTTACCTTAAGTGGGGGGAAACTAAGATTTTCATTTTTTTTTATCATGAAACGTGGCTATTTGGGAGAGTAAGGAAAGGATTAGTCATCCTTAGAGTCTTTAACAAATTTCCAAATGTCTTTAGTATAATTGGCCACGATGGCTCATCATCATCACCCAAAGTGGGAGCTTCCTCGGCTTTTAGTATAAATAGGGGGCATTTAGACGAGTTTTTCCCTCTTTTTCCATAAGGTACATTCAGCAGCCATAAGCTATATATTCAGTAGCAATAAATTTCATCTTATTCCCTCAAATTCTCATAAAATCGTACGGCATATACCGAAGCTACCGCACGGCAAGTCACGCACAACCGGGGTAGGAAGATCTTGATCAATTGGAGTGATTCGATCGAGTAATTGAAGAGGTAACTTCCTCCTCAGCTTATATTCATGTTAGTAAGGTCGTATTAAGGTTAAGTGTTCGAGTAATTTTCAGAAATTCATTAGAATGTTCATGTTGAACTCGGTTAGGGCATGTTAGTTCTATACCGAAATTTGTCCATTTTATTCCCACAAGTCCCGAGCGTTTATTGTTCTTTTACCCTTTATTAAGTGTATCATGTTCAGTCAAGTGGGCTTTGTCGAGTAAAGTAGAGGTTCGGTCGAGAAATTGGCTTAAAGCCAAGGACCGCACGTGGTGTGCGTGTCAACGGTCGCGTCGTGTTATCTTTGGCTATGTTCAAGTTTGTTCGATCAATCAATGTATAAATAATCATGTTAAGTCATATTATGTTCAGTTATATTAAGTTGTTCGGGAAGTTTTCATGTTTAACGAAGAAGTAGCCATGAGCCGTGAGCTCGCACGTAGCGAGTGCACCGCGGCCATGTGTTGGTCCATTGAGCAAGTTCAGTACTTTCCCTGTAAGTTCAAGATATTAAGTCATGTTAAGTGAGAAGATGTGGTTTATGCTGAAGTTGTCATATGTAAACGCCGGACGGCCGACAGGTGTTGGCCGTGTGTGCGCTGCCCGCATATCGCGGTAGCAGCGTGCCGGCAGGAGGTGCATGGTGCAGGGATTGCGCGGTAGAGTGCCGCGTAAGGCCAGTGCCCGCAGCCAATAGTTGTTGGCGTTGCGCGTGCGCACGCCAACCCTCCCCTGTCATGCCAGCCAGCGTACAGTGACGCACGCCAGCGTGCAGTACGCATTCAGTAGTTGTCCGCAGCGTTGCCCAGTGCACGCTTGCGTTCAGTTCATGCCCAACGGTACCGCAGCAGCGCACCAGCGCACGGCCCCATGCGTGACTGCGCGCAGTACCGCGGTGATGAAGATCGCGTGTCCCGACTGTTGATAAGCCGCTAGCCCGCGCCTTGAATCGCCGATAGGTGCTTCTCGAGCCACAACCGCGCCTCTTGAAACGAATAAAATTGCAATAGAATTTTGGTGGAAGACTAAAGCAAAGTGTTTGAACAAAAGTTCTGGATTTTCTACTAACTAAGACTACTCAAAGATTCAATTCATTCATCTATGAAAAATAACAAGAGGGAAGGGGCCTTTATATAGGCACAAAATAAATCTAATTCTAATCTAACTAGATCTCCTAATTCATGCAATAAAATAAATCCTAATGCTAGTAAATCTCCTAATATCTTTTACTACTAATAAATAAAGGCAATAAGGAAAGTAAATATCTTAATAGAATCCTAATAAACTAGAAGGTCTTGATCTCCAAGTTACTTGTACTCCAAGCACTCTCTCTCTTCCTCTCTCGCACGCCCCTCGCACGCCGCCCTCGCGCCAACCGCCTCGCACGCCCTAGTCCTTGAGGACTAGGGCAACGCCTATTCGCACGCGTGTTGTGTCCCCGGCGTGCTGCGCACGCCAGCGCTTTGTGCGGCCGTCCCTTGCGCGTGCTACCCCGTTCTCGGCCGATTCCTTCGCGATCGCGCCGGCGTACACTCACCATTCCTTGGCCTGCTGGGACGCGAATTCCTTTTGCCCGCTCAGCGCCCCGTCCGTCATCACGCACACTGCGCACACCCATCGCCCATGCACGCCCGTGTACGTCCATTGGCCGCGCATCACCGCCCGATGCACGCCTCCCGCCTATTCGCCTATTGGCCATGCCCGACCAATCTTCACATTCGCCGGGCTCGATTATTGCTTCCGTATCATTCCCGCCCCCTTTAAGCACATCCTTGTCCTCAAGGATCGAGGCTATCTCCAAACTCCTCATTTCGGCTTCTCGACTTTTTCCTTTTGGTTCGGTTTTTAGCATGATGAGTTGGCTTCCCGAGTAGAACTCCATTATGCCTTTCTTGTAATTCGTAGTGACTTCTCCAAGTCCTTAAAGCCATTGAATTCCAAGAACTATCTCGGGCCCCACAATAGGTAGTGCATAGAGGTCGGCTTTGATGATCTCACCTTGCAGGTTGATGGGCACTTCCTGATAATATTCGTGACATCTTAGCCGCTCTCCATTGGCAACCCTTACATCGAACGGTTCCACCTTTGTTGCCTTGAGCTTTAAGTCCTTAGGTACTTTGTCGCAAATGAAGTTATGCGATGAGCCGGTGTCGACTAGTACCTCGATTGGCCGTTCTTTGATCATGGCGGGCAGTCGGATTGTTCTCGGTCCTTGTAGGCCTGCCATTGCATTAACCGAGATCTCTATATCTTCGTTTACTTGTTGCGCCGGTTGGTCCTCATAGGCCTCTTCCTCGTCCTCTTCAATGACATCGATCAGAAAAAATTGTTTGCATTGATGGCCTGGGGTGAACCTTTCTTCGCACTTGTAGCAGAGACCCTTCTCACGTCGGCGTCTCATCTCTTCAAACGTGAGTTGTTTAACGTTCGGAGGTGGCGTTCGAAAGTTGTTCAACGGTCGCGGGTTGGGATGGACGTTGCTCACGTTCGATGGTGCGTTGTCTTTGATGGTGCGCTCGTCCAAGTGTTGGTCCGCGCGCCGTTGCTCCAAGTTGCGCACACTCTCTCGCCCGATCCTCCGTGTGGCCGTTAAGTGTTCATCCCTCCTTCACGCAGACTCCATGGCCTCGCGCATGGTCCGTGGTTGGTCGAGCCTTACTTCTGCGGCTAGCTCGAATTTGAGCCCATCTATGAAAGTCCCGATGAGTGCAGAGATCGGCCAGTTGCGCACCCGACATGCGAGTCGCTCGAACTCTTTCATGTAGTCTCGAAGACTTCCTGTCTGCTTGATGTGTGAAAGTGCCTCATCGTAGCTATGGTAGTCGGACGACCCGAATCGAGCAAGTAGCTCGCGCTCAAATTCTCCCCATGGGATGTGGAGCGGGTTGCCTTGGTAGACGCTCACGAGCCATTGCCACCAAACGTTGGCTTCTCTGTCTAGATAATAGGCTGTATACTTAACCCTCTCATACCAAGGCGTCTCGTTGATGTCAAAATATTGCGCAGCTCGGTTAAGCCATGCATCGGGGTTTTCTCCGTTGAACGTGGACAATACAAGCCTCGGTTTCTCGATACGTGGGCGACCATGATGATTCGAGGCCTGCGATTGCCTCTCGTACTCCTCCTCCTGCTCGCGCTCGAATTGCTCGAACTCTCTCCTAGCTTGGTCGTGTGCATGGGGCGGTGGTCGAGCACCATGTGGGGGTGGTCGATCGCCATGTGGAGGTGGTCGAGCGTCAAACGGTGATGGCCGATCATCATGCGGTGGTGGTCGATGGCCTTGGAAATTCCTCAAGAGTTCGTCGAACCTTTGGTTGATGGCCTCCATTACCGCCGTGCGGTGATCGGTTATGGCAGCCTTGGTGTCGACGAGCTCTCCGGTTAGGGCTTCGAACCTTGCATCGATAGATTCGTTCATGGTTTTGAATTGGCGTTCAAAGCTCTCGATTTTTTCCTTCATCTCTCAATTGGCCATGGCTTTCTTCTCTTCTCTTCGCTCCTTACTACGCGGACTCGTGTTTGAAGATTTTTTTTTTTTTTTTTTTTTTTTTTTTTTTTGATTTGGACGAAAGGAAGAACAAGGAAAAGAAAAAGAATGGGGAAGAAAAAGACACACGATCTAAACCCTCTCAATGAAAGCACCAATGATGAAGATCGCGTGTCCCGACTGTCGATAAGCCGCTAGCCCACGCCTTGAATCGCCGATAGGTGCTTCTCGAGCCACAACCGCGCCTCTTGAAACGAATAAAATTGCAATAGAATTTTGGTGGAAGACTAAAGCAAAGTGTTTGAACAAAAGTTCTGGATTTTCTACTAACTAAGACTACTCAAAGATTCAATTCATTCATCTATGAAAAATAACAAGAGGGAAGGGGCCTTTATATAGGCACAAAATAAATCTAATTCTAATCTAACTAGATCTCCTAATTCATGCAATAAAATAAATCCTATCGCTAGTAAATCTCCTAATATCTTTTACTACTAATAAATAAAGGCAATAAGGAAAGTAAATATCTTAATAGAATCCTAATAAACTAGAAGGTCTTGATCTCCAAGTTACTTGTACTCCAAGCACTCTCTCTCTTCCTCTCTCGCACGCCCCTCGCACGCCGCCCTCGCGCCAACCGCCTCGCACGCCCTAGTCCTTGAGGACTAGGGCAACGCCTATTCGCGCGCGTGTTGTGTCCCCGGCGTGCTGCGCACGCCAGCGCTTTGTGCGGTCGTCCCTTGCGCGTGCTACCCCGTTCTCGGCCGATTCCTTCGCGATCGCGCCCGCGTGCGCTCACCATTCCTTGGCCGGCTGGGACGCGAATTCCTTTTGCCCGCTCAGCGCCCCGTCCGTCATCACGCACACTGCGCACACCCATCGCCCATGTACGCCCGTGTACGTCCATTGGTCGCGCATCACCGCCCGATGCGCGCCTCCCGCCTATTCGCCTATTGGCCATGCCCGACCAATGTTCACATTCGCCGGGCTCGATTATTGCTTCCGTATCACGCGGGCAAGCCTCCAGTCAGCCTAGCGGGACGCTGCACACGCTCAGCACGCCCAGCCGTGCCGGGGGCGGCTGTCCAGCACCCGCAGTCAGCCAGCAGCACCCGTGCACGCTGCGCGCAGCACGCGGCAGGCTGTTGGCCGAGTCGAGCCGACTGCCGGTCCAGTCGAACTGCAGTCCGGTCCAGACCGGTTCAGACCAGCTGGACCGGTTCAGCCTCATTTTAATCCGGTTCGGTTCACATGATTAAGTGTTCAGCCCGGTTTATGATTTAATGAATATTTTCAATTAATTTTCGGGATTATTTCAGTTCAGTAAATTCATGTCCAATCAGTTCATGTTAAGTCAGTTCCGGTTATTCCAGTTAAGTTAAAACATCATATTAAGTTCAGTAGAGCATCTTAACGAAATTTATCAGTTAAGTTAACAGTCTGAGCATAGTCATTAGTAATTGTTTATATTATTTTCAGTGATCAGGCATCAGCACTACCGTTCAGTCAGCAGTTCAGGTGGGGACTCAGACTAAGTACTACATTGATTATAATTACGGTACCATGTTTGAGGTATGTATTTCAGTTGAGGTATCCGCTCGGAATGGTCGCCGGTCCATTCTGGGTTCTAGTGGCCCTAGTCTGCCCACTAGAGTGTGCACATGGTGTCCGGCTTTGCCGGCAGATGAGGTAACGGTCAGGGTCACGGTTGCGTGACGATTTCAGGGTCACGGTTGCGTGACGATTTCAGATTCATGTTCATGTTATTACCGGCTTGAGGTTGAGGTTATGTATATACTGATATCATGATGTTGTTATTATTTTCAATGTTTACATTAGTATGAGTTTCCACGGAGCACAGTGCCATAGTGCTCACTTCCCACTTTTATCATGTTTTTCAGGTCAGGACGTCGGGCCGGGAGCATGAGCTGACGGAGGCTTCAGGACATTTATGTTTTTGACTGAAGAATTATTATGACGACTTACGCTTCCGCTAATGGTGTTTTGATGACTTTTGACGACGTTTGATGACTTTTGACGTACTCCTATTTTGATGAACTTATATTTTGACGAACTTTTGGAAAACTTATGATTTCAGTAACCAGATGATTTTCTTAAAAATTAAAAAATAACGGTTTTCCAAATTAAGTCACGATTTTAAGGTAGCACCCCGAATCAGTTTCGCAAAGTAAAAGGCATTATTTTTAAAAAACTTTGCGAAAATTTCGCACTCTGATTTAACGATAAGGAGGGTTGTTACATTATTCATTTCCGAAATTAGTACCACTCAGCCTTTAACCATTATGTCAGACAATCGTCTACCTGAAGGGTTTAACATAAGGTTCCTTTCTGAGCTCATTTCGGGGACGTCATCAATCCAGCGCACTGGAACATAGTGACTGTAAATAATCTATAATAGCACATCATATAATTATTCTTACTAACCAAAATACCTCGTATGTCATCCTAACAGAATAGGAATCACTTGGTAAATCAAATAAATAAGAAATAATAATATATGCCTATTTTATATTATTTTACAGCTTAAGAGTACGCATCAATCACTGAAGGTCTAGGTTACGACAACGGTCAGTGAGTCTCATATCCTTATCCTTCCGTGGTCCTGTTCAACACTTAACATAAGTGCTAGTGTAATCCTTCAGTCAAAGACCAACTGAATCGCGAATAAACTACAGTCTTTTTCCAAGTGGGGTGTCACTGCCAGTCTAGACTATGAACGAATAGTTTAGTCTTATAAGGAACCGATAGGTGATCTTTCCGTTCGAAACTCTTCGAACCACACTATCTCAATATAAGACATGGAGTATGTATTGCATAAATAAATAAACTGCAAACATATGTACTTTGACCGAAACATGATTGCCAGATCAAAATGCAATTGATAGAAACTGCAAAACACAGCTTTTACAGCATACCTCTAACAGAATGAGCTAGAGGTTCTTGGAGGTTTTATTGACGGGGAAACCCAGGTCGATATCATGCTCCAATCTCTGCCGCAGAGTTTTGATCAGTTCCGGTTGAACTATAACATGCACAAGATGCATATGGCTCTTCCAGAACTGTTGTCAGAACTCCAGTCGGCTGAGGCCTTGTTCACTCAGAAATCAGTTGTGATGGTTGCCGAGCAAGCCGGACCTTCCAGGCCTCACAAGGGCAGGAAGAGGAAGAAGGCTGCAGGAAAGGCAAAGGCACAGAGCACCCAGTTAGTGCCTCAACAGGATGTGGCAAAGAAGCCGAAAGGTAGATGCCACAAATGCAATAAGTAAGGGCACTGGAAGGTCGATTGTCCTCTCCTCAAGAAGGGCAAAGAAGGTAACTCTCATACTTTCATCGTAGAAACGTGTTTAGCGGTTGTATCTACCAGTATCTGGTGTGTAGATACTGTGTAACACCCCACCTTACTGTAAAATCAGAGTTGCGCAATAAATCGCAAAGTCTTTAAAAATAAAATCTTTTTACTTTGCGAAAACTGATTTGGGGTGCTACCGTGAAAAATCGTTACTTAACTTAAAAACCGTTATTTTAATTTAATAAAACGTCCGGTTTCTGAAAACTTTACTTACTTAAAAGTTCGTCAAAAATATGATAAGTTCGTCAAAACCATCAAAAACATTGTCAAAAGTCATCAAAAGATAAGCGGAAGCGTAAGTCATAAGTATATTTATACAGTCCAAAAACATATATAAATATCCTGAGATCCCGTCACGCCCCGTCACGTCACGCTCCCTGCCCGACATCCTGACCTGAAAAACATGAATAAACTGGGGAGTGAGCACTAAGGCACTGTGCTCCGTGGAAACTCATGCTAATGTAAAACATCGTAAATAATAACAATATCATGAACTAAGCACATATATCTGAACTGAACTGATACCAGTCTGAACTCGCGACCGAAGTCACGTAACTGATAACTGATCTCGTGACCGAAGCCACGTAGTGACCGAAGTCACATCTGAACTGAA
>CACSLK010032525.1:4744831-4775974 GCA_902706635.1 Striga hermonthica | reverse complement strand
TCCATATCCTAACTATAGATTCCCCTGCGTTAGGATTTATTTCGATAAAGTTCAATGCCGTGCATGTTGTTTGACGTTCCTAACAGAACCCAACACTCGGCAGGCCCGCTGGCCGAGCCAGTGCCCGACCGCCCGGCTCAGCAGACTGGCGGTCCGGTCCAGACCGGTTCAGACTGGTGGGACCGGTTCAGCCCTTAATTTTATGTTTATGGTCCCGGTTTATGTTAGTCTCATTTTTAGTTAAAATTTCGGGTTCAATTCAGTTCAGTAAATTAATATCAGGTCAGTTCACTATTTAGCCGGTTTCAGTTATACCGGTTAAATCCAAATATCATGTCGAGTCCAGTAGAGCATCTTAACATAATTAATCAGTTAATTTATCAGTCTGAGCATAGTCCTTAGTAATTGTTTATATTATATTTCAGTTTGATCAGGCATCAGTCATCAGCACTTCCTTTCATTTTCACGGATCAGGTGGGGACTCAGACTAAGTACTACATTGATTATAATTACGCTACCATGTTTTAGGTATGTATTATCATTATCCGTTCGGAATGGTCGCCGGTCCATTCTGAGTTCCAGTGGCCTTAATCTGCCCACTATAGTGTGCACATGGTGTCCGGCTATGCCGGCAGATGTTCAGTTATCACTCAGGTGATTTATATCACATTATCAGTATCAGATTATTCAGTACCGGTATCAGATATCAGTTCAGTTATATATGCCAGGATCATGATATTGTTATTATATTCACTGTTTTACTTTAGTATGAGTTTCTGCCGAGCACAGTGTTTTAGTGCTCACGCCCCCACATTATGTATGTTTTTCAGGTCACAGAGTCGGAGACGAGGAGTGAGCTGGCAAGCGGTTCAGGACATTTGTTTATATGTACATGTTATGTTTTGGCTACGTTGATGTTTCCGCTACATTTCAGTACTTTAAACCAGCTTTTGACTCGACGTTAGTCGGTTAATATATTTTATAACCGTTTTTATTATCAGCTTAAAATTAACAGTTCTCAGATAAAAGTCAGATTTTACGGTAACACTCCGAATCAGATTTTGCAAAAAGAAATATTTTATTATTTATTTAGAAAAATTGCAAAAAAGCGCACTCTGAATTTCAGTAAATAGTGGGGTGTTACCGGTGACATGCGAGGCACGCGCGCGGGTTTCCGCGCACGACAAGGAGTAACGCCGAGGCGGTGCGCGAAGTAGGGCGGCCGAGAGTTATGGGGCGTGAAATTTAGAATTATTTGGAGCAAGCCAAGCAAGATCAAGACAATCAAGTTAATTAGGACTCTAGTATATTTAGTTTCCTTCTTGCACAATAATATCTAGATTATTTAGGAATTTAATATTTTATTGCTTTAATAAGTTTCCTAGGTAGATTAGAATTAGTCATAGTTAGGATCTATAAATAGGGAGCATCCCTCATTGTTTTTTGATGGTCTTGGATTTGATGAAATAGAGAAGAATGTTTGTTCGAAACTGTGTGTTAGGATTTGTGAGAGTTCGATCATACAAATTGAATTTGTGAGGCTAAGACCCGAGCCAGTTCAAAATCGAGTGAGCAAGGCTAAGACCCGAGTGAACTCAAGTATCGTGAGAGAGTTAGGCTAATAACCGAGTCGATCACACCTATCGTCGAGAGAAAGGTCATGGCGAAGCTGTGTTCGAGACAAGTCGAGTGGAACGCAACACACGATCTTTCATCATTGGTGCTCTCGGTGAGAGTGATTGATTGTGTGTTTGTTAAACTTTTTCTATCCCATTCTTTTTCTTTTGGTCCGATTTTTTGTCCCTTTTGTTCGAATTTTTTCGAATTTCATCCCTTAATTTTCGAAAAATTTCGTGAGTCTCAAAAAAAAAAGTTCCATCTAGTCTTTTGTTATTTTTCTCCTCCCTTTGATTCGAATTCATTCGAATCTTCTTTTTCTCTTTTTGAATTTTTTAGAGTCTTAAAAAAAAAAGATAGTCATGACGAATCGTGAGAGATTCGATATGCTTGAGGAAAGCGTGAGGTCCCTTGGCAACGGAAAACACGTTGTCAATGAAAATATGGCGAAGTTGGAGCTCATAATACACGACTTGGCGAGAAAGCTCGAGAGAGTCACCCACCACATGCGGAGGAGCCGCACATCAAGATCAACCATGGCGGGAACGGGCAGTTCGACGTGTAGTCGCGATGACGATGACGAACGGTCGCGGGCGACGCTCGCGACGCGCACAACCCGACACCACAGTGATCGAAGGACGCACGGCCATCGGCATCATCGCGAGGAGCATATACGTGCGAGACCGAACATAACGATGCCAACGTTCGAAGGAACAGATCTGGATGTTTGGTTAAGTCGTGCCATGCAATTTTTCTTGATCAATGAGGTACACAAGTCTGAAAGAGTTCAAATTTCTGCCTACTACTTGGATGGTGAAGCCAACACATGGTGGCAATGGGTGTCACATGTTTACAAGAACAAAGGCGAGCAAATCAGATGGCGAGATTTTGAGAAGGAGCTGATTGCCAGGTTTGGATCTAGTGATTTTTTTGATTATGATGAGGCATTGACAAGGATCCGCCAAACCGGTAGTCTACGTGACTATCAAAAGGAGTTTGAGAGGATAGCAAGCCGGGTACGCGATTGGCCCGAGAGTGCACTGGTTGGTGCATTTGTTGGAGGTTTGAAGGTGGAGTTGGCTACGGAGGTACGATTGGACAGGTCAAGATCGACAAGGGCTGCCATGGAAGCAGCGCGACTGCATGAGGATCATCTCGCGGCAGTGCGCAAGGCAAGGCCGAGCGAGGGGCGCACGGATGTTCGGCGTGCGAGCATCGCGGTCAACAATACACCCCCACGGGCCGAGGTTAAACTGATAATTGGCGAAGGTACACGCACAACAAGCAACTACCGACGGCTGACGGATGATGAAATTCAAAGGCGAAGAGAGAAAGGATTGTTCTTTACTTGCAACGAGAAATTTTTGCCAGGCCACAAGTGCAAAGGTAAGGAAATTTTTTTGTTGGAAATTGAGGAGGAACGAGAGGAAGAAAAGCCACAGGAAGATTCCTGGTTGCATATGGTTAAGTGCAATAAGCGTGGTCCTAGGATGATCAGGTTTACGGTTGAGATAAAAGATGTGTTGCTAGAGGTACTGGTGGATAGCGGGTCGAGTTTAAATTTTATTGATGAGGGGATAGCCCGAAAGGTGAAATTGGTACCCACAAAAGTCAAGAAGTTTGGTGTCAAGGTGGCCAATGGACATGAGCTACAAGGTAGTCAGTTATTCAAGAAGGTCCCGATAATAGCACAGGATCATGAGCTGGAAATTAATCTTTACGCCTTACCGCTCAAGGCAACAGATGTAGTATTAGAAGTGTAATGGCTCGAAACACTTGGGCCTATTACGACTGACTATAAGTGAGGAAAGATGGAATTTGGGCGACCGGGGAAGCGCATAAGTTGAGAACTGAGGATCAAGGTGATTCACCTATTGAAGAAGGTGATAGTGATGTGGACGTCCTGAACTTTCTCATCCTTGGGGACAAGGAAAGTCTTGAAGAGGAGGGGAATGATACGAGAGTGATGATCGAGCCCGGAGAATGCGAAGATGGGTCGGGCGTTGTCGATGGGCAAATAAGCAAATGGCGCGCATCGGGCCATGATGCGCGCGAGGTGGCAGCAAGCGATAGCGTGTCTCGAACGTGAGACGAACGAGGGACAGCGCCGGGTGCACGCAGGTGCACGGCAGGCAAGCGGAGCGCAGGCATTCGCAGGATGCGCTGGGCATCACGCGGAAAGAAGGCGGGGTGCGCTGGGTGCGCGTGATACGGAAGTGGAGGTTAGAACCTGCGAGGCTAGTGAAAATGGGGAGCTTAAGCACGAGAATCGCGCATCGAGACATGATGTGCGCAATAAGGCAGCATTGGGAGCACACGGCTACGCGACGGGTGAACAGCGTGCGGGCGTTGACGAGACGCATAGGGCGATGGGCGACGACCTAGTCCGAGAGGGCATAAGGGTATTAAGCGCGCGACGGCACGCGCGCAAGGCTGCTGGCAGGGACTCGCAGCGCGCAACGGCGTGCGAGTGGACGGTACACGTGGGCGCAGACCTATGCGCGGGAGGTGTAGGCGAAGGATGCTGGCACGCACGCGCAGGGGATAAGGCGGTGATGCTGGGCGCGCGCACAGGCACGCACGTGCGACGCGTGGAGGACACGAGAAGTGAGGCGGCCAACTTGTGCTTCAAGTTATGCTTGGAGTGCAAGTCAAGACAATTAGTACTTTAGTAATGTTAGGATTTTAATTCCATGTTACTTTTATTTATTAGTAGTAGAAGATGTTAGGAGATTTACTAGCATTAGGATTTATTTTATTGCATGAATTAGGAGATCTAGTTTGATTAGGCCTAGATTGATTTTGCACCTATAAATACCCCATGTACCTCATCATTATTAGACATGTCTTGAATATAGTATTGAATTGGTGAGCCAATTGTGAGGGGAACTTTATGTTCTAACGTGTGATAAACAAGGCCGTTAGTGCGTGTTTACATACAATGTCAGAGAGAAGGCCATTATTTCGTCTTGAAGTCATGGTATCTAGGAGAAGGCCCTGAGTGCGTATGTTTGATACACCTATCGTGTTTAATCGAAGGCCCTAAGTGCGCTATTATTCACACCCAAGTATAGAAAGAAATTCGATCCGTCATTATTGGTTCTTTCATTGAGAGGTGCCGATCGAATCTTTGTCTATCCTATCTTTTTCTTTTTCTCGGTTTGCCTTTTGTTGAGGGACCGAATTTCTCTTCTTTCTTTTTGTTTTGGTCGAAATTTTCAAATTTATTTATTCGAATTTTTCAAATTTTTTTCGTGAGTAAAAAAAAAATAAAAAAAGTGTCATCTAGTCCTTTGTTATTTTTTTCAGTTATTACCTTTTGTTGAGGGGCCGAATTTCTCTTTATTTTTGGTTCGAATTTTGTTCGAATTTATAGAGTCTTAAAAAAAAGCGGATCATGATGTCAAACCGTGAAGGAATTCAAGCGTGGGAAGATAACATGAAGATCATTGGTGATAGCCAACATGTCACCCACGAGAACTTAGAGAGGATTGAGCTGATGGTGCAGGACTTGGTCGGGCAACTCACACGCATGCACACGCGACCAAGGAGGCGTCACGATACAAGGTCCACGGCGACAAGCACTGGGACCGAGCGCAAGGACGATCGCCGATGGACGCGGACCACCTCGACGAACGCCGACGTCCAGACCAACGGGCGGTCCAACACCAGTGGTGTGAGGAGGACTACGACCGGCAGTCGTACCCATCATAAATATCGCGGGCGCAACACGACGACCACAGGCGCAACGATCGACGCTATGAGGACGAGGGTCGGCAACGACACCAGCCACGCGATAACCGACGCCGCGATCGCAATGTAAACCAGGACGAACGGGCAAGTACACGACCATAAATTGTTATGCCCACGTTTACAGGAACAGATCAGGACGCATGGTTGAGTCGAGTTGTGCAATTCTTTGAGATCAATGATGTGCCTAGGTATGAAAGAGTTCAAATTGCTGCTTATCATCTTGATGGAGAAGCAAACGTATGGTGGCAATGGGTTTTGCACAAGAACCGTGGTGAGCACATACGTTGGAGGGATTTTGAAAAAGAGCTCATCACAAGGTTTAGCACGAGTGACTACCACGATTACAACGAGGCTTTGTCTAGAATCAAGCAAGTTGGTAGTCTGAGGGAGTATCAAAAGGAGTTCGAGCGCATTGCTAGTAGGGTGAGGGACTGGCCCGAGAGTGCGCTAGTGGGAACGTTTGTTGGAGGACTTAAGGCTGAGTTAGCAGCAGAAGTACGGTTGGATAGGCCAGGATCAATACGAGCAGCCATGGAGTCGGCGAGACTACATGAGGATCATCTGATGGCAGTACGCAAGGTAAGGCCGAGCGACGTGCGCACGGAGACTAAGCGCACGCACGCCGCGACTGAGGAACCAGGGGCACGAACCGAGAACAAGTCGTTGGGCGAGGCTGTGCGCAAAACGAGCAATATACTGCGACTTACTGACGAAGAGATGCAGTGACAGCGAGAAAAAGGCCTTTGCTATTCGTGCAATGAAAAATTCACACCGGGCCACAAGTGCAAAGGTAAGGAGGTATTTGTTAGAGGTATGCTGTAAAAGCGATGTTTTGCAGTTTCTATCAATTCCATTTTGATCTGGCAATCATGTTTCGGTCAAAGTACATATGTTTGCAGTTTATTTATTTATGCAATACATACTCCATGTCTTATATTATGATAGTGTGGTTCGAAGAGTTTCGAACAGAAAGATCACCTATCGGTTCCTTATAAGACTAAACTATTCGTTCACAGTCTAGACTGGCAGTGAGACCCCACTTGGAAAAAGGCTGTAGTGTATTTTCGATTCAGTTGGTCTTTGACTGAAGGATTACACTAGCACTTATGTTAAGTGTTGAACAGGACCACGGAAGGATAAGGATATGAGACTCACTGACCGTTGTCGTAACCTAGACCTTCAGTGATTGATGCATTCTCTTAAGCTGTAAGATAATATAAAATAGGCATATATTTTTATTTCTTATTTATTTGATTTACCAAGTGATTCCTATTTTAATTGGATGACATACAAGGTATTTTGGTAAGTAAGAATAATTATATGATGTGCTATTATAGATTATTTACAGTCACTATGTTCTAGTGCGCTGGATTGATGACGTCTCCGAAATGAGCTCAGAAAGGAACATTATGTTAAACCCTGCAGGTGGACGATTGTCTGACATAATGGTTAAAGGCTGAGTGGTACTAATTTCAGAAATGAATAAGAAGTTGATTAATTATTTTGTCAGTAATTTAATTAATCAATTGACGTTATATCTTAAACATAGGGAGGTAAATCGATCAATCATATTAATATTATTTAATCATGGAGGCTCGATTTTATTGGTAAAATAGTGGTGATATGGGATATTGTATACTAGACCGATTTGCTGGGTTCACCGGAGAAAATAGGCCGGCCCGTCGGATTACCTGAGTAAGGACGGGTCGAATGACATGTTCGAGCAGGACCAGATGCTTGCAATAGAGGACAGAGAGTAGACAGCAGAGACTAAGGAGATCAGAAGTGGTCGACAGATACGAGTCACTCGAGGAGCTGGTCGAGGGAAGACTATCGAATAGGACGTGGTCGCTTAGAACTGGTCGAATATAGGAGCGCACAAGGGAATCTCCAGCACGTGAAAGGGAGGACACGTGGCGCGCTGTGAGTGGCCACATAGCTGTAACGAACTCTGAAATTCCCTGACAAATGGGACGCGTTTCCTGACACCAAGGACAGTGGAGGCGCGCGGTTGTACGGACGAGCAGAGGATAGTTGGCCGAACTCGCCCTACTCGCGCGTGTAGAACAGGTAGCTCGCCCTTATAAATAGGGGCAAGAATCCTCACTTTGGATAAAATCTCATATACTCTCATATATTTTTCATACACCGATATTATCTCTCAAGATCTGACTTCAGCGTTGGAGGCTCTTCACCGGAAAAAACCTCCGGTGTGGGAGTTTCGTGCAGGTTCCGTGTTCAACCAGCGAGGAGAACAAGCTTGGGGCGATTTCCAGCCGGTCGGGGTGCGAGACTTGTATTATTGGTTCCGTCTGTGGGACCTTCGTTCAAAAAGTTGTGTTCTGAGCTCAGCTATGGCGGACGAAGTTCCTCGAATGAATTTGCAATCGTCGTTTGATAAATCGTGGACGACAACAAGACCGATGGGAACAGGGCCTCCGCCTGGTTTCTCCAGGCCTTTGCAAACACTGGTGACCCCAGCACCGATGCCGCAGTGTGACGATCCCAGGTGAAGGAGAGGGCACGAGCAGAGAGCACGAAGCTCGTGGAACAGGACCAACGGCCATACTCACGCTGTTGCAGGCAGGCCCAGTTGCGGCTCAACCAGTTGGACCATTGGTGCAGGCGGGGACGCCGCCAATGGGAGGAGCACCGCAACCCCCCGCCCAACAAATGGTGACCATGACGAGGGAAGAAATACAGAGGATGGAGGCCAACACGGCGACATAAGCTGTGCAGCAGGTCACCCACAGATATCCCAGGCAGCTACTACACCGACCACGGTGCCGGGGACGCAAGAGGAGGACGAGTCGAGTTATGGCGGGGGAGGAGAGCACAGAGATAGGGCGATGGAGAGGATGGCTGAGCAGCTCCGGCAGCTGCAGGAGAAGGTGGAAGGAAGGTCGGACAGGCGTGCTCGAGGACACCCATTCTCGAGAGAAATCCTAGCTGCACCGCTGCCCTTAGTTTCCGGGAGATAAATCTTATTTTTGATGGGTCGAGTGACCCGTCGAGGCACGTGAGGGCATTTGAAAACATGTCCGTCTTGCACAGGTATTTGGATCCGGTCAGTTGCAGGGCTTTTCTGTCGACCTTACGAGGAGGCGTGCTCGACTGATTCCACCAATTAGCTCCCGGTTGGATAAGAGACTTCGGGGATTTCGCAGGACAACTTACTAATCAATACTCAAGCGCAGTCGCCCAGGAGAAGACATACCTCACTCTGATGGCAATGCGACAAGGCGAGAAAGAGTCCCTGCGGAAATATGTCGCTCGATACAATCGGATGTGTTTAGAGGTGCCCACGGCGGGCGACGAAGTGAAGGCAGGGGGATTGATTAGAAGTCTGCGACCAGGACCATGTCGAACATCATTGGCGAAGACGCCTGCTCGAACCTACGACGAGGTGCTTAAGAGGTGCAAGAAGTATATTAATTCAGAAAAAACGGAAGCTGAGTTTGCCAAGCTAGAGGAGGTCGTGAAACCGGAGCAAAAGAAGGGAAGGTTGTGCTCGCCCAGAAGGGGATCACCTAGGAAAAACTCCCCGAAAGGTGGGCCCTTTAAGAAGATGTCGCCCAGAAGGGATGGGCGAAACTCGTTCCGTGAGGGATGAGAAGATCGCTGGCAAGGACGACCCAAGTTACCAAATGGCCAAAGATATAACCATTTCACTCCTATCAACGCCCAGGTGGACGAAGTCTTGGCGGCCATCGAGGAGAAGATGGAGAGCAAGGAGGTCATTGTTGGGACATATGAGGATCTCGATATGCACAAATCACGGACAAACATTCAACATAAACCTATGCGCAGCGGATCTAAAGTTTTGATGAAGAAAACTTACTGCTTAAAATTTATGTAGATCTGGTTGGCCCGAACAGTTGACCGCAAATCAAATCTTCTCGGAATCGAACAAACTTGACCATTCCAGAAAGCTGACGTCACGGCGAAGTCAACTGCGTTGACCGATCGGAAATCGGACGTTTCACGCGCTCTCACGCGCGCGAGTAAGCTCTGGCAGCTGCTCCCTTCCGGCGGCGCGTGGCGGCGCGTGCGGCGGCGGCTGGCGGCGATCTCGACGGCGATCTCTTCGTCTCGTCGTCCTGGTCGTCGTGGTATGGTCACTTGCTGGTTTTGGTCTCCGGTTTGAATGTATGATAGATCTGATTGGAGTCTCGTATATACCTTAAGATCTTCTACTGTATTCTCAAACAGCTATCTAGATCTTGTATCAGTGGAGCACAAGAAATAGAACTACTCCTTGGAAGAGAGAGAGAGAGGGGTGGACGACTTTCCCAAGTTATGGGATTCTGTTCTCCTCTTCCATGAGCCTAATGCTGTATATATAGAGCTACAGTAGGGACCCTAAGGAGAATAGGATAAGGGCTTCTAATATATTAATACTGTGGAGCAACCCCACAATTAATATATTAATAATATTAAAGTCCACCGCAATAATATTATTGCACTCCCCTCACCTATCCCAAATTACATTTGAGACTCCTTATTGTAATTATCCGATTTACCTCCCCATGTTTAAGATATAATGTCCATTAATTAATTCGATCACTAATAATGAAGAATTAATTAATATATTATATTACCGAAGCTAGCGCTCACTCATAGCATTCATATTATGCCGGAACAAATCCACCTGCAGGGTTTAGCATAATATTCCTTCATGAACTCACTTCGGGGACATCATCAGACTAACGCACATGGTGACCGTAAATATCCTAATAGCACATCAAACACATAATGTCATTACCCAATTCATTAAGTATGTCGACCCGGCTTGGATCTCACCCAAAGAATCAAAGCAACAACAATTATGTGCACATGCCTATTTAATATCTTACGAGTTAAGAGCACGCAATAATTAACTGAGGCCTAGTTCGTTTACGACGATCAGTATAAAACGAACATCCCTCTCTGGGATCCTGTTCAATACATAAATGTACTAGTGCAACTAATCGGTCAAGACGAACCGTACGGTTGACACTACAACCGTTCCGATGGGTTGTTCAATTCCATCTAGATTGTGATCCAATGATTTTTGTTTCGCAAGTAACTGATATAGTGATCTTCGGTACGCCCAATGACGACCCACTTATCTACATGCAAAACAACAGAACGTGGAACTTATTTAACCAAACATAATTCTCATTCATCAAGAAATAACAAGTGTAATATCCACTAATGCAAAGCTTAAGTATATAACACCAACAATCTCCCACTTATACTTAAAGCTGCCGCTTTACTAGTATAGTCCTATCAATCCGTATCCTAAAAGACCTATGTCGATCCTATCACCATACATTTGAATCCCATTCCCTCTACGTGTTTGGCGAAGACCTTCTCCGGCAAACTCTTCGTAAAAGGATCAGCTAGGTTGTCTTTTGATGCAATCTTGGTGATCTCAACTTCTCCTCTTGCCACAATATCTCTGATAAGGTGGTATTTGCGCTCTATGTGTTTGCTTGCTCTGTGGGCTCGTGGTTCCCTTGAGTTTGCTACTGCACCACTGTTATCACAGTACACGGTAATAACACGTGGCAAACTCGGAATCACTTCTAAGTCCACCAAGAAGTTTCTGAGCCAAACTGTCTCTTTCGCTGCCTCAGAGGCTGCGATGTACTCGACTTCCATAGTGGAGTCTGCTACGCACTTTTACTTAGCACTCCTCCATGAAATGGCTCCACCTCCCAAGGTAAACACATAACCTGAGGTTGACTTACTCTCGTCCCTATCTGACTGAAAATCAGAATCGCTGTAACCCAGCAGAAACAAACTGTCTGCACGGTAAACTAACATGTACTCCTTAGTCCTTCGCAGGTACTTGAGTATATGTTTCACCGCAGCCCAATGTTCCCTTCCTGGATTACTCTGATATCTCACTACCATGCCAATGGCGTAGCTAATATCAGGCCTAGTGCACAGCATTGCATACATGAGACTTCCTACTGCCGAAGCATAGGGAACTGTCTTCATGTCCTCTATCTCCTCAGTCGTCTTAGGAGACAACTCCTTAGATAAAGGTACTCCATGTCTGAAAGGTAATGTACCTCTCTTAGAGTTCTGCATACTAAATCTGGCCAAGACAGTATCTATATATGAAGACTGGGATAAGCACATCATTCTTTTCTCACGATCACGAATGATCTTGATACCAAGAATGTGTCCGGCTTCACCCAAGTCCTTCATATCAAACTGCTTAGACAACCACGCCTTTACGTCTGACAACTCCTTCTTGTTGTTGCCAATAAAAAGTATGTCATCCACGTATAGCACAAGAAACACCACCACGCTTCCACTAATCTTCTTGTATACACAGTGCTCATCCGGACATTGGGTGAATCCATATGACTGGATTACCTCATCAAACCAAATATTCCAAGACCTTGAGGCTTGCTTCAGTCCATAAATGGACCGATTAAGCTTACAAACTAAGTGCTCATGCCATAGATGTCTTCCTGAAGGTTCCCATTAAGGAAAGTTGTCTTAACATCCATCTGCCACACTTCATAATCCATATGAGTGGCTACAGCTAAGAGAATCCGAATGGATTTAAGCATAGCTACTGGCGAAAAGGTTTCATCATAATCGATACCCTCTTTCTGTGTATAACCTTTCGCAACAAGCCTAGCTTTAAAGGTTTCCACCTTTCCATCCGATCCCCTCTTTCTCTTGTAAACCCACTTGCATCCAATGGGACGTATCCCATCGGGTGGTTCTATAAGATCCCAGACCTGATTGGTGTCCATAGACCCCATCTCAGCTTTCATTGCAACCTTCCACGAATTTGCATCTCTATCTTGGAGTGCCTCGTCATAAGTTCTTGGGTCCGATTCTAGGTCTCCTGGAACTGAGTCTGATGACTCTCCAAGACCTATCCATCGGTCAGGTTGTGTAGAAACCCTCCCACTACAACGAGGTACCGTCTGTACTGGCACACTATCAGTGTTACGTGTTGCAGTACTATGTGATGTATCTACTTGTGCACTCGGTGGGGAACTATCGATATCTCTCCCTAACTCCTCTAGGACAAGTTTACTACTGGGCTTATGATCTATGATATAGTCTTCTTCCAAGAATCTAGCGTTCATACTAATGATCACCTTCTGATCCTCAGGACTATAAAATAAACCACCTTTCGTTTCCTTGGAGTAGCCGACAAACAGTCTCACTTCTGATCGTTTCTCCAACTTGTCAGCCTCCTGCACTAAGACATGTGCAGGGCAACCCCAAATTCGAATTTGTGAGAAACTAGGCTTGCGCCCTTTCCACAACTCATAAGGAGTACTGTCTACTGATTTTGAAGGAACAGAATTCAGAATGTAACATGCTGTCTCTAATGCAAATCCCCAAAACGAATCTGGTAACTTCGAATAACTCATTATCGACCTAACCATTTCCATAAGAGTTATGTTTCTTTGCTCTGCAACCCCGTTCTGCTGGGGCGTGCCGGGTGCAGACAGCTGGGATTCAATCCCTGCTTCTGATCGGTATGTCCTAAACTCTCCAAAGAGGTATTCGCCTCCTCGATCAGATCGAAGACACTTGATACTTTTACCTTGTTTTTTCTCCACAACTGTCCTATACTCCTTGAATTTTTCAAAGCATTCGGACTTGCGGTGCAACAAGTAAATGTACCCATATCTAGAATAATCATCAATAAAAGTGACGAAATACTCATAGCCTCCTCTAGCTTGGATCGACATAGGACCACACAAATCAGAATGAATCAATCCTAGCACTTCTTGGCTCCTTCGCCCCTTTGCCGAAAACGACCTCTTGGTCATCTTACCTTCTAGGCAGGACTCGCAAGTCTGGTAATGATCTTCTACTGGACCAAGATGCCTAGTAGATACCAACCTTTGAATCCTCATAAGGTTGATGTGCCCAAGCCTAAGGTGCCAAAGATATGCTTGATTCATCGAAGACTCTTTTCTCTTATTAGTATTAGTCGAGACATTATTCGATTCATTTTGTTGCAGTGTGGGAGACTTTGGTTTCAGAACATATAAATTGCCAATCATTGAACCAGAACAAATCAAATGATTACCATAACGAATAACCACTGAGTTATTAAACGAAACTGAATAACCATTCAAAACGAGTTTAGAAACTGAAATTAAATTCTTCCTAAAACATGGAACAAAAAGACAATTGTTCAAAACCAAAATACTAGCATCAAATACTAAAGTAACTACTCCCACTGCAACTGCTGCTACTTTCGTAGCATTTCCCATGTAGACTGTAATCTCTCCATCCCTAAGCCGCCCGGTTTCCTGGAACCCCTGCAAAGAATTGCAGCCATGACTAGTGGCTCCAGTATCTACACACCAGGTACTGGTAGATACAACCACTAAACACGTTTCTACGACGAAAGTATGAGAGTTACCTTCTTTGCCCTTCTTGAGGAGAGGACAATCGACCTTCCAGTGCCCTGACTTATTGCATTTGTGGCATCTACCTTTCGGCTTCTTTGCCACAGCCTGTTGAGGCACTAACTGGGTGCTCTGTGCCTTTGCCTTTCCTGCAGCCTTCTTCCTCTTCCTGCCCTTGTGAGGCCTGGAAGGTCCGGCTTGCTCGGCAACCATCACAACTAATTTTTGAGTGAACAAGACCTCAGCCGACTGGAGTTCTGACAACAGTTCTGGAAGAGCCATATGCATCTTGTGCATGTTATAGTTCAACTGGAACTGATCAAAACTCTTCGGCAGAGATTGGAGCATGATATCGACCTGGGTTTCCCCGTCAATAAAACGTCCAAGAACCTCTAGCTCATTCAACTGCGCCATGACCTTGAGAGCATGCTCCCTTACGGGTGTACCCTCTGCCATGCGCGTGTTCATCAGAGCACTTAAAGCCTCTTGTCTTGCAGCCCTCGACTGATGCCCAAACAGTTCCTTAAGGTTCAGAAGCATATCTGCAGCAGTGGCCATTGACTGATGCTGATGTTGAAGGTCATTTGACATAGAAGCCAGAATGTAACACTACGCCATCTCATCAGCCTTCTTCCACCGAGCATACTCCTGTTTCTCCTAATATAGGGCATTATCAGCCGGCACATCAGGACAAGCCTCAGTTAGCACATACTTATAGCTTTCAGCAGTCAACACTATGTCTAAGTTCCTTTTCCAATCAATGTAATTAGGACCGGTGAGTTGATTTTCTTTTAGGATAACAGACAACGGATTGAACGACATGATGAATAAACCTGAGAATTACAAAAATATTTTTACTGATTAAACATTTTGAATTTAACTGTTAATATTGACATCCTCAAAGCAATACTAACTTAAATTCACCGACATCTTTAAACCTTGAGAATTTAGTATGATGCTCGGGAAACTCTACTAATTCTTCGTTTCTTTAAAGAAGGGTTTTTCCAGAACCCATTAATTTCCATTAGTCAAAACCAATTTCATGACGAACGAAATTAATAATCGGTCACCGTTTGGCCATGCAATAAAAATCAGGGACTCCTCAGGGGGTTATGAAATGAATTGCATTCTAAGTGAATCCCACTTCTCGGTCCTAAGGTCGTCAAAATCAATTATACGTTCACCTCGGGGTGACCCGTACGCTCTCATTCGATTTCCTCTAACCGTCTAAATTTAGAAATTCGTTCTGATAATTATCCTTCAATTAATTTTCAAGTAATGTCATCCTCGGGGAAGCCCACACTATCAATTAATTGATTTACCAATGAATTAGAAATGGAGGCCTTAGGAATTTAAAATTATCTTAACTTTAAATATCCTTCTCAACATAGTATTTTAAATGAGGATTTTTAATATATATATATATATATATATATATATATATATATATATAAATATGCAATTCTAAATAATTCTACGCACACAAGGCAACAATTATTCTCATGCATAAATAAACAAATAAATAATTAATGCCATAAATAAATATCCACTATTATGGCCAATTAAATATTTATTATCCTTGGATTAGGATTTCTGTCCTAAACCAACTTGAACTCCCACTGCAGTGGAATCCCGGTTGACTTGTATTGCAAGTTCCACAAAACCTCCACCAGTGGAAGCTGCGGCCGCGCCGGCCAGCCTTTGCTCCCGGCTCAAGTTTCTTCCTTGCTTTGTCGAGTCTCTTTAGATATTTGTGAAGGCCCGGTCTCCAACGGTCGATCACAATTCGAAAAATATAATTTACAAAATTACGTAAATCGATTCCTTGATCCAACGAGTGGATGTACATGCGTTCTACTAATTAATTAAACTATCCGGTCAACCCCCAGGCAATTAATACAAGCATTCATCCATAATTCCTCGACAATCCCGAGGCTTTAAAAACAAACTTAAAACCATACAACCAACCATCAATTAAGCACAAACACATAAAAGGGTGGCCATAATAGTGGATTAACTATTTCCTGCAAAACCAAGTTATGCATATAATCCAATATATATGGCTGCGCTTGAGCACACATAGACAATATAAGCAGTTTAATCCGGATCTTGTACATAATGGATTAACCTCATGCTCTGATACCAATTGTTGGGACATATGAGGATCTCGATATGCACAAATCACGGACAAACATTCAACATAAACCTATGCGCATTGGATCTAAAGGTTTGATGAAGAAAACTTACTGCTTAAAATTTATGTAGATCTGGCTGGCCCGAACAGTTGACCGCAAATCAAATCTTCTCGGAATCGAACAAACTTGACCATTCCAGAAAGCTGACGTCACGGCGAAGTCAACGACGTTGACCGATCGAAAATCGGACATTTCACGCGCTCTCACACGCGCGAGTAAGCTCCAGCAGCTGCTCCCTTCCGGCGGCACATGGTGGCGCGTGCGGCGGCGGCTGGCGGCGATCTTGACGGCGATCTCTTCGTCTCGTCGTCCTGGTCGTCGTGGTATGGTCACTTGCTGGTTTTGGTCTCCGGTTTGAATGTATGATAGATCTGATTGGAGTCCCGTATATACCTTAAGATCTTCTACTGTATTCTCAAACAGCTATCTAGATCTTGTATCAGTGGAGCACAAGAAATAGAACTACTCCTTGGAAGAGAGAGAGAGAGGGGTGGACGACTTTCCCAAGTTATGGGATTCTGTTCTCCTCTTCCATGAGCCTAATGTTGTATATATAGAGCTACAGTAGGGACCCTAAGGAGAATAGGATAAGGGCTTCTAATATATTAATACTGTGGAGCAACCCCACAATTAATATATTAATAATATTAAAGTCCACCACAATAATATTATTGCACTCCCCTCACCTATCCCAAATTACATTTGAGACTCCTTATTATAATTATCCGATTTACCTCCCCATGTTTAAGATATAATGTCCATTAATTAATTCGATCACTAATAATAAAGAATTAATTAATATATTATATTACTGAAGCTAGCGCTCGCTCATAGCATTCATATTATGCCGGAATAAATCCACCTGCAGGGTTTAGCATAATATTCCTTCACGAACTCTCTTCGGGGAGATCATCAGACTAACGCATATGGTGACCGTAAATATCCTAATAGCACATCGAACACATAATGTCATTACCCAATTCATTAAGTATGTCGACCCGGCTTGGATCTCACCCAAAGAATCAAAGCAACAACAATTATGTGCACATGCCTATTTAATATCTTACGGGTTAAGAGCACGCAATAATTAACTGAGGCCTAGTTCGTTTACGATGATCAGTATAAAACGAACATCCCTCACTGGGATCCTGTTCAATACATAAATGTACTAGTGCAACTAATCGGTCAAGACAAACTGTACGGTTGACACTACAACCGTTCCGATGGGTTGTTCAATTCCATCTAGATTGTGAACCAATGATTCTTGTTTCGCAAGTAACTGATATAGTGATCTTCGGTACGCCCGATGACGACCCACTTATCTACATGCAAAACAACAGAACGTGGAACTTATTTAACCAAACATAATTCTCATTCATCAAGAAATAACAAGTGTAATATCCACTAAAGCAAAGCTTAAGTATATAACACCAACAGTCAGGTGACCGGCGACGAGGTTCTAAGGACCGACCAAACACAGGTCGAATAAATACTGCAGATTCCATAGAGATTATGGGCATAACACAGAGGGTTGTAGGCACTTGAAAGATGAGATCGAGCGTATCATATAGGCGGGGCACTTAAAAGAATTTGTCATCCGCGATCGACCGCGGGGTAAAGATAGGAGGAGATGCAGGGAGGATTCAGTGGTAAGGAGTGATAGAGAGGATGATAGGGAAGACGATGCTAGGAAAGAAAGAAGGAGACGACAGAACGATGATCGAGAGGATTTGAGAGGGGAGGTGCACGCGAAGAGGGGCACGATTTATATGATCTCAGGAGGACCCACGGATGGAGATTTAAATAATGCACGAAAGGGGCATGGGCAAGCTGTGAAACGCAAAAGGGAGGAGGTCGGTATAACTGGTCGAATGCCAGTGATCAGTTTTCGAGCAGAAGATGCAGAGGGGATCCTGCTACCCCACAATGATGCACTGGTCATCACGCAGAGGTGGTAGGTTTCGACGTAAATAGGGTGTTCATCGACACTGGAAGTTCGGTCGATGTGATGTTCTACGATTGCTTCGCGCAGATCAACAAACATTTGAATCTGGAGCTGAAGCCGGTGGCAACACCCTTGTATGGTTTTAATGGAGGGGAAGTGATGCCAATGGGCGAAGTGAGCCTGACTGTGGCGTTGGGGTCGGGCGATACGAGAAAAGTAAGGATGGTCAGTTTCGTAGTGGTTGGTGCAGAATCGTCTTATAATATCATTTTAGGACAGACAGGTTTAAACGCGTTCCAAGCGGTCGTGTCTACATACCACATGACGATCAAGTATCCGGTGGGGGAAAATATGGGCGAGATTGCTGGGGACTAGCTCACGTCGAGAAGTTGCTACCAAACTACAGTCAGCAATAACAAACAGATGGCAGAAAAGCAATCGAAAGGCAAGAAAGAAAAACCCGATCGACCAAGGTGTCGAGAACGAAAGAAGAAAGGGGATGGCAGGATAAGGAAAAGGAGAAGATAGACATACAACCCGGAGGTGAGGTCGAGGAAGTTCAGATGGTGCAGGGGCGCGACGATCGCAAATTTAGGATTGGGAAAGATTTGGGAGAGCCGATCAGGTCGAAGCTGGTCAGTCTCATAAGGGAGTTTACGGATATCTTCGCGTATACAGCGGATGAGCTAACGGGGATCGATGCCAGGGTGATCGAGCATAGGCTCAATATTGATCTCAGTGTAAGGCTGGTAAAACAGAAAAGGAGGCATCATGGTGTGGAAATGGACAAAATTATCGAGCAGGAGGTCGAGAAGCTGTTGAGCGCTGGGCACATCAAGAAGATTCAGTTCCCTGAATAGTTATCTAACACAGTGATGGTGTCCAAATCAGGAGGGATGTGGAGGATGTGCATCGATTTCCGTGATTTGAATAAGGCCTGCCCAAAGGACCTGTACCCACTACCAAGGATCGATCAACTGGTAGATTCCACAGCAGGATGCGAATTGCTTAGCCTAATGGATACCTCACAAGGATACCACCAAATCCCCCTGGCAAAAGAAGATTGGCAGAGGGTGAGCTTCATAACGAGTAAAGGCACCTACTGTTATGTGGTCATGCCATTTGGACTGAAGAATGCCGGGGCCACTTATCAGAGGTTCGTCGACCAGATTTTCAAAGACCAGTTGGGCAAAAATATGGAGGTATATGTCGATGACATGCTGGTAAAGAGCAAAATGGAGACGGATCACGTGGGCGACCTGAGAGAGACTTTCCAAACACTGAGGAGGTATGGCATGAAGCTCAACCCGGCCAAGTGCTCGTTTGGTGTAAAGGCAGGGAAGTTCTTAGGATACATGGTAACCAAGCGGGGAATAGAGGTGAATCCTGAGAAGGTGAGAGCGGTAATTGAGATGACGCCACCTGCTAGTGTGAAGGAGGTGCAAATACTAACTGGTCGAATAGCGGGGCTGAGCAGGTTCATTTCCAAAGTGGCTGAGAAGAGCGGTCCTCTGTTCAAAACATTGAAGAAGAGCACGAAGTTCCACTGGACAGAGGAAGCCCAGAAAGCCTTCGAAGAGTTACAGGAGGTGCTGGCAAACTTGCCCTTACTAGCTAAGCTAACACATGGAGAAGAACTTGTGCTCCACATATCGGTGGGCGAGAATGCTGTAAGCTCGGTACTGTAGCGAGAAGAGGGAGTGACAAATTTCCCAATATACTATGTCAGTCGGGTAATGCAGGGAGCAGAGTTGAGATACTCAGAAATTGAGAAATGTGCATTGGCGGTGGTCGTGACGGTCCGAAAGCTGAGGCCGTATTTCTTAAACAATAGGGTCAGGGTGCGAACAAACATGCCTCTGGAGCAGACTTTGGGTCGACCAGCGGTGTTCGACCGACTAGTAAAGTGGGCAGTCGAGCTGAGCGAATATTCTTCCTATACGAGCCAAGAAGGGCGATAAAGGCACAAGTTTTGGCCGACTTTATTCAGGAGGGTACGAAGGAGGAAATGAAAACGGAGGGAACTTGACAACTGTTCGCGGATGGCTCGGTGTCAAGGAGCGGAGCGGGCCTGGGTATAGTACTGGTGTCGCCCAAGGGAGATTACTTGGAATTTGCTGTGAAAATGGGGTTTTGAGTATCAAACAATGATGCAGAGTACGAAGCGGTGATCAAGGGACTGCAGTTAGCCCTGGCCAGAGGTGCTCGACAAATCCAAGTCCACTCCGACTCTCAACTGGTGGTAGGACAGTTTCAGGAGGGTTTTGAGATCAAGGAGGACAGGCTGCAGCGTTATGTGAATGATATGAAAAGGCTAAAGGAATGATTCGGATACTTCGAGTTAATGCAAATACCAAGAGGAGAGAATGGTCGTGCCGATTTATTTTCCAAAATCGCTCAAAATTTGGTGGATTGTCAGAGCAGAAGTGTAACCCTGCTCCACATGGAAAAAAGTGTGGTCGAAGCAGAAGTGGTAGAGATCGAGGAAGTCGAAGACTGGAGGGCTCTGATCTTGAAAGAGCTAAGAGAGGGAACAGTCAAGGTAATGAGAAGGTTTTTCGAGCAAGGAGGGATTCTTTACAAGCAATCGTATGTCGGGCCACATTTGCGGTGTGTAACCAAGGAAGAAGGTCGGCACGTCCTCAAAGAGGTGCACGAAAGATACTGCAGTGACCATAGCAAGGCTGGAGCCATGGTGGCAAAAATCCTGAGGGCAGGGTATTTTTGGCCGACAATGAAGGCGGATGCCAAGGAGATGACCAAAAGATGTTTGCAGTGTCAGAAACACGGTCCACTTATCCACCAACCCGCAGAGACAATGACCACTATGAGTGCGCCAATTCCGTTCGCGCAGTGGGGGATCGATCTTGTCAGGCCAATGCCACAGGCGACGGGGTAATGAAAATTCTTGATTGTGGCAGTCGATTAGTTTACGAAGTGGGTGGAAGCAGAGCCACTGGCCAAGATCACTGAGGAGAAAGTGATCCAGTTTCTGTATAACAACATTTGCTGCCGCTTCGGAGTGCCCAAGGTCCTGATATCCGATAATGGAACGCAATTCAATGGTAAGCGGATCAGGACATGGTGCAAGGAGATGGGAATCGAGCAACACTTTGCCTCCGTCGCCCACCCACAAGCCAATGGGCATGTAGAAGTGACCAACAGAATTATATCGAATGGGCTGAAGACAAGACTGGAGAAAGCCTCGGGGGCGTGGGTCGACGAGTTAACATCTGTACTCTGGGCCTACAGAACTACTCCGAGGTCGACCACAGGACCTTCAGCCTGGTCTATGGGATGGAGGCGCTGTTGCCGGTTGAGCTAGAATTGCACTCGCAACGGATAAACGCGTATGACCAGGGGCAGAATGAAGAACTCATGATGGCTGCCTTGGACAAGATTGAAGAACTCAGAGAGCAGGCTTCGACCAGAGTGGATGTGTACAAACAACGCATGAGAGCAGCCCATGATAGAAAGGTGAAAATCCGTCGATTTCAGGTGGGCGATCTAGTCTGGAAAGGGTGGACGTGCTCAAGCATGTAGGGAAGTTGGAGCCTAATTGGGAAGGACCATACTTGGTCGAAAAGGTTCATGCAGGAGGAGCATATTCCCTAAAGGATGCAGAGGGTAGATCACTAGCCAGGTCGTGGAACGTAGCTAACCTCAAAAAATATTATGTATAAGCGTGTCATTTACAAGTTGTGATCACCTTCTGTGTGCTCGAAGAAATTGGATTAATGTAACTTCAAGCAGAATCTTGATTCAAAAATTGTCAAAGTCATCGATTTCTATGATTACTGATTTCTGTTCATATTTACCATTGGTTTCACACAACATGTCATTTACAAGTTCAGCTTGATTGATTTGACGGCATAGTCACAATTTACTGGGAAATGATTAAAGCAAATTCATCAACCTTTATAAATGGTTACATGGGTCTTAACTTCGGCATGAATGATACAAACCGATCACTTATACAACTTCTTTGGAATTTCTTGTTGGGTACATGCGGAGCCACATGTGTAATGTTAGAGGTATGCTGTAAAAGCTCCTATTTACAGATTCTATCAATTTCATTTTGATCTGGCCATCATGTTGTTGGGTTCTGTTAGGAACGTCAAACAACATACACAGTATTGAACTTTATCGAAATAAATCCTAACGCAGCGGAATTTATAGTTAGGATGGACGTTTACCTTTTAAAATTTTTGCCCACTCTGAGACGATGTAGAGTGCCGTTGATGAAGTTCGTCTGAACACCACAACCTAATGGGCGATAGGCGATTTTCGGCAATTCCTCACGGCTGTGATCGGCGTTGATGATGATGATGACCGGAAAATATAGTTCTTAGAAAGCTCAATCAATTGTACCAAAAAGCCTTCTAATGGATTACCTAAACACCTATTCCGATCAAACTTGGTGGAGCGTCTAATCGAATCTCCCTAACTCTCAAACGATGATATTTCTCGCGTGTATGTAGGTGAGAAAATCGGCCAACACAACATTGTAGGAGAGGTTGGGACATGGTGTATTTATAGGCTCCATTAGGGACCTTAAGGAGGTGCTAAATATGGGATTATTCCATTAGGCCTAGGAAACCTAATTCTTTTCCAATACTAATTTAATGTAGGAAGGAAACCTCCTACTAATCCTCTACTTCTAGAAGACTCCTAAGTCTTCTAACAATAGAGAAGATCCTTGTAGAAATATCTTTCCTAATTAAATTAATAACTATGGAATAAAATTAATTCCTAATTTAGGAAACCTAATTTTACTCCAACTAATAATATAATGTATGAAATATATTTCCCACTAATCCTCATCTTCTAGAAGACTCCCAAGTCTCCTAATCCAAGAGAAGATTCTAGTATGAATTTTATTCTCTTAATTAATTAATTAATATGGAATAAAATTAATTCCTATTTACTGGAATTAAATAATAAAACATCCCACTAGAGTAATATTATTGCTCTCCCCATTTAGCCACTATTTTACCAATAAAATCGAGCCTCCATGATTAAATAATATTAATTTGATTGATCGATTTACCTCCCTAGGTTTAAGATATAACGTTCGTTGATTAATTAAATTACTGACAAAATAATTAATCAACTTCTTATTTATTTCCGAAATTAGTACCACTCAACCTTTAACCATTATGTCAGACAATCGTCTACCTGCAGGGTTTAACATAAGGTTCCTTTCTGAGCTCATTTCGGGGACGTCATCAATCCAGCGCACTGGAACATAGTGACTGTAAATAATCTACAATAGCACATCATATAATTATTCTTACCTACCAAAATACCTCGTATGTCATCCTAACAGAATAGGAATCACTTGGTAAATCAAATAAATAAGAGATAAAAATATATGCCTATTTTATATTATATTACAGCTTAAGAGAACGCATCAATCACTGAAGGGCGAGGTTACAACAACGGTCAGTGAGTCTCATAACCTTTGCCTTCTGCGGTCCTGTTCAACACTTAACATAAGTGCCAGTGTAATCCTTCAGTCAAAGACTAACTGAATCGAGAATACACTACAGTCTTTTTCCAAGTGGGGTCTCACTGTCAGTCTAGACTATGAACGAATAGTTTAGTCTTATAAGGAACCGATAGGTGATCTTTCTGTTCGAAACTCTTCGACCACACTATCTCAATATAAAACATGGAGTATGTATTGCATAAATAAATAAACTGCAAACATATGTACTTTGACTGAAACATGATTGCCAGATCAAAATGGAATTGATAGAAACTGCAAAACATCGCTTTTACAGCATACCTCTAACAATCTCCCACTTATGCTTTATAAGCTCATGGCTAAACAAAATAACCACAATTACTTTCAATCTAATTCTCAACGGCTAGTCTACTATGTCGCCCTACTTGGCAACAACGACTTCTCCTCATTCAATGATTTCTCGTATCGGGTGGTACTCGCGCTCTATGTGTTTACTCGCTTTATGAGTCTGTGGTTCCTTCGAATTTGTTACTGCTCCGCTGTTATCACAGAACACTGTGATTGCAGCGGGCAAACTCGGCACCACGTCAAGGTCGAGGAGAAAATTCCTGAGCCAGACAGCTTCTTTCGCTGCCTCTGAGGCTGCCACATACTCAGCCTCTATGGTTGAGTCCGCCACGCATTTCTACTTGTCACTCCTCCATACTATGGCTCCTCCTCCTAAAGTAAACACAAACCCTGAGGTTGACTTGCTTTCGTCCCGGTCTGCCTGGAAGTCAGAATTGGTGTAACCCAACGGAAGCAACTCATCTGCCTGGTAAATCAACATGTACTCCTTAGTCCTACGAAGGTACTTGAGTATATGCTTTACCGCAGACCAATGTTCCGGTCCTGGATTACTCTGATACCTTGCTACCATGCCCACGGCATAACAAATATCAGGTCGCGTGCACAACATAGCATACATGAGGCTTCCTACTGCCGATGCATAAGGAACTGCCTTCATGTCCTCTATCTCTTGAGGCATCTTCGGGGACATCCTCTTAGATAGAGGTATTCCATGTCGAAAGGGCAAATCCCCTTTCTTGGAATCCTGCATGTTGAAATGCTTTAGGACAGTGTCTATGTATGTGGATTGGGATAGGCATAACTTTCTCTTCTCTCGGTCACGAATGACCTTGATTCCGAGAACATGTCCTACTTCACCCAGATCCTTCATATCAAACTGCTTGGATAACCATACCTTTACGTCTGACAACATCTTCACACTGTTTCCAATGAGAAGAATATCATCCACGTATAGCACTAGAAACACCACCACGTTTCCATCACTTTTCTTGTACACATAGTGCTCATCCGGACATTGGGTAAATCCATACGATTGGACAACCTCGTCAAAATGGATGTTCCAAGACCTCGAAGCCTGCTTCAGCCCATAAATGGACCTCTTCAACTTGCAGACCAGATGCTTTTGGCCCTTTGCAACGAATCCTTCTGGTTGCTGCATATAGATGTCCTCGTCCAAATTCCCGTTAAGGAAAGCGGTCTTAACATCCATTTGCCAAATCTCATAATCCATATGAGCAGCCACAGCCAAGAGAATCCTGATGGATTTGAGCATGGCTACCGGCGAAAAGGTTTCCTCATAATCGATCCCTTCTCTCTGAGTGTATCCTTTCGCAATAAGCCTAGCTTTGAAGGTCTCAACCTTCCCATCTGATCCTCTCTTTCTCTTATAGACCCACTTACATCCAATGGCGCAAGCACCTCTGGGTGGCTCTACAAGATCCCATACCTGATTAGTGTCCATTGACTATATTTCAGATTTCATCGCCTTTTGCCAAGACTCTGCGTCCCGATCTTCGAGTGCCTCATTGTATGTCCATGGGTCGGATTCAAGAACGTCTGGAACGGCCTCAGCAGACTCTCCCAGACCCATGAACCGTTCGGGTTGCCGGACAACCATCCCACTACGACGAGGTACTACCTGCTCAAGTGCAACGTCAGCGATACGTGTTGCAGTACTTTGTGGTGTAACATCTAGCGCACTCGGTATTGAAGTACTCACTCCCTTTAACTCCTCAGGAACATGTATACTACTGGGCTTATGATCTAAGACATAGTCTTCTTCCAAGAACCTAGCATTCGTGCTAACGATTACTTTCTGGTCCTCGGGACTATAAAATAGACCACCTTTCGTTTTCTTAGAATATCCCACAAACAGCCTTACTTCTGATCTCGGCTGTAACTTATCAATATCGGTTCTCAGCACATGTGCTGGGCTACCCCAAATCCTGAGATGTCTTAGACTAGGCTTATGCCCAGACCATAACTCAAATGGTGTAGACGATACTGATTTAGAAGGTACTCGATTCAGAATGTATGCCGCTATTTCTAGGGCATATCCCCAAAACGAATCTGGTAAACTACTATATCTCATCATTGCCTTAACCAATTCCATAAGAGTCCTATTCTTCCGTTCTGCTACGCCATTCTGCTGAGGCGTGCCAGGCGCAGTCTGCTGGGACGTAATCCCATTATCCGTCAAGTAGCTCCTAAATTCATTCGAGAGATATTCGCCACCACGATCTGATCGTAATGACTTGATACTTTTTCCTAACTGCTTCTCCACAACTGCCTTATACTCCAAGAACTTCTCAAAGCATTCAGACTTGCGATGCAGAAGGAAAATGTACCCATATCTCGAGTAATCATCGATAAACGTAACGAAGTACTCGAAACCACCTCTCGCTTGAATACTCATAGGACCACATAGATCGGAATGAACTAGCCCTAACACATCTTCGGCTCTATGCCCCTTTGAACTAAAAGTCCTCTTAGTCATTTTACCTTCCAGGCAAGACTCACAAGTTGGAAAAGCCTCGACTTCTAACGACCCCAAGGGCCCGTCTGCTACCAACCTTTGAATACTCGTAAGGTTAATATGACCAAGTCTTAGATGCCAAAGATATGTTTTGTTCATTTTGGAAGGTTCCTTTCTCTTATTCAGATTAGATGATGAATTAAGTAATTGTTTATGTTGCAGTGGAGATGACTTAGATTCTAGAATGTATAGATTGACAACCAATGAACCAGAGCATATGAACTTTTTGCCAAAACAAATAATAACTTTATTATCAAACGTAGCGGAAAAACCGTTCATAAACAACTTAGAAACTGAAATCAAATTCTTTCTAAAACTGAGAACATAAAGACAATCTTTCAAAACTAGAAACCTAACTAAGCCAAAATCTAAATAGACGTCTCCCACTGCAACTGCTGACGCTCTACTAGCATCGCCCAAGTAGATGGTGACTTCTCCTTCCCTAAGTCGCTTGGTTTCCTGGAACCCCTACAATGAATTGCGGACATGATCAGTGGCCCCCGTAGCTACACACCAGGTACTGGTAGATAACACCGCTAAACATGTTTCAACGACTAAAGCAAAAGGAGTACCTTTTTTTGGTTTCTTGGGAAGAGGGCAGTTTGCTTTCCAGTATCCTTTCTGCTGACAGTTGTAGCACTTGCCTTTCGGCTTCTTTGCCTTTTGTCGAGGTTGCACGTCACTCATGACTGCATTCCCTTTCCAGCGGACTTCCTCCTCTTCTTGCCCTTAGGAGCCTTAGAAGTTGAAGCTTCACCCCGCTGGGCAACCATAGCTTGGGTCTTCTGACGAAACAGGCCCTCTACCGACTGAAGTTCCCCAACAAGTTCCGGAAGACTCATCAACATCTTATTCATGATGTAATTCAACCGGAATTGCTCAAATCTCTTCGGCAAAGACTGGAGCACTATATCGACCTGGGTTTCCCCATCAATAAAAGCCCCAAGAACCTCCAGCTCATTCAGCTGGGCCATCATAACAAGAACATGTTCCCTTACGGGAATGCCCTCGCGCATGGTCATGTTCATCAGAACCCTCATGGCCTCTTGTCGGGCAGCCCACGACTGATGACCAAATAACTCCTTGAGATTGAGTAGCAGTTCCGCTGCAGTGTTCATAGACTGATGTTGATGTTTAACTACATTTGACAAAGATGCCAAGATGTAACACATCGCCATCTCGTCAGCCTTTTTCCATCGAGCATACTCCTCTTTCTTTTGGTCTGGTGCATTGTCAGCAGGCACAGCCGGACAAGCCTCAACAATTGCAAATTTTTACCCTTCAGCAGTTAACACTATATCCAAGTTCCTTTTCCAGTCAATATAATTGGGACCAAGAAGTTTGTTTTCTTTGAGAATTACGGACAACGGATTGAAAAACATTTTGAATTCCTAGGATCATGCAAACATAGTCTTTACTCAGTCAAGTAGTTTTAAATTTATACATCAAATATTGATCCCATTTAATAACATTTGAATAAATTCACCAACACCGAATCCCCGCAGGCCACTGAGTGTGGACGTCTACGGTTCAAACATTCGCAAGAGGAGGGATAAATCCCATTAGCTTGACATACTGCCCAGCAATACTCAACTAATAGTCGGTTTCATCTTTTGGCCAGCGCAATTAACTTTTTAAAAGAATAACT
Organism: Striga hermonthica; assembly: GCA_902706635.1. Classification (NCBI taxonomy): domain Eukaryota; kingdom Viridiplantae; phylum Streptophyta; class Magnoliopsida; order Lamiales; family Orobanchaceae; genus Striga; species Striga hermonthica. The sequence continues at coordinate 4,748,075 of CACSLK010032525.1, read as the reverse complement.
TTTTAAAAGAATAAAAACGACCTTGTCCTTTGGGACTATCATAAATATTTGCACTTTAAGCGTAACCCATTAATTGGTACTAAGTTTACTACCAAAATTATACGTCCACCTTTGGGTGACCCGTACGCTTTTGAAATAGCTCACTATAACCATCCCGAAGGAGATTCGTCCTTGTGAACCGTGAAATAAAACGTCATATGGGCTCAAATTAAATCACTTCACTGACAAACCTATAATGGATGCCTTGGATGTAATTTATTTCAACCCATTGCACACTTAATATAATTTTTATTTTATGGGATTTTCTTAACATGTTTGTATTTGCACAAAAGCAATCACGTAAAACATGCATGATTAATGAGCAATAATAAACTAGGAACTATAATCCAACTATCATGGCCATTAATCAATCTCCAATGTTATGGAGAAAACACAGTCCTGTCCTTGTCGAGTGTGTCCTCCGTTTCGAGTATTAGAACTCCCTCTTTCGCAGTGACTCCCACTGAATTGGTCGTCTCCGGGAAAGTCGCCATTGGATCATCACCATGGCATCGGTGTTGGTGTTTATGCCTCACCCCATCAAGGTTGGTCCACACCCGCCGGATCAACAATGAATAAAATAATAAACAATTACATAATTCATCCTATGATCCACGCAGGAGTCGTACATGAGTTTCTATGAAAGTAATAAACTATGCGGTGTCCCATCGCGCGAATAATTTATTACAAGAATTCACCAACCCAAAAATTCCTTGACATGTCCAAGGCTTTAAAAACAGCATACGTTCAACATGAATTAAAATCCATACATACGGGCCACAATAGTCGGATTCGAAACACCTGCAAAAACTTATTGCAATCTCTAATCTACTATGCCACTGCGTCCGTACGCACATAATTCATGTAGACAGGAAAATCCAAAATTTAAACTGTGCACGAGTTTGCATTAAGCCTGGACTATGATATCAGTTGCTGGGTTCTGTTAGGAACATCAAACAACATACACAGTATTGAACTTTATCGAAATAAATTCTAACGCAGCGGAATCTATAATTAGGATATAGACGTTTACCTTTTAGAATTTTTGCCGACTCTGAGACGATGTAGAGTACCGTTGATGAAGTTCGCCTGAACACCACAACATAATGGGCAGATAGGTTTGGCCTTTAGTTGATTCTAATCAACTCGTCAAACGGTCCTCGGTCGCACGGTGCGCAGGTCTCAGTCGTCGAGGTGCAGCGGCAGGTACGCGTCGGGTGCGGGCACGGTCGTGCATGTCGCTGACAGCAGGTATGCGCATCGGGCGCTGGGCGTGATGAGCGTGTCGCTGGCAGGTGCGTGGATTGCAGACGGGGCGCGTCGGGCGCTGGGCGTACGCGTGGGTTGCTGAGATCTGCGGACGGGCGCTGGCGTGCGTGTCGCGGACGTGCGCTGGGACTCCTAGGCCTCCGCGGATTAAGCGTGCGCGTCTGGGATCACGCGGGCAGACTGTTGCGCGACTCCTGGTTGTGCGAGGAAAGGGGCCCGCGTAACTGACGGACGCTGGGACCTTGCGCAGGCGTCGACTGGCAGCGCGGGTGGACGGCGAGCAGGCAGGCGATGCTGGGAGCTCGCGGACGTCGACTGGGCGTTGCTAGGCGTCGCTGGCAGGGCCTGGGCGATACGCGACTGCTTGAGGTAGCATGCGATTGCGATCGCCTGAGCTCGTGCGGCGTCCGGTGGCGATAGGCGATTTTCGGCAATTCCTCACGGCGGTGATCGGCGGTGATGATGATGATGACCGGAAAATATAGTTCTTAGAAAGCTCAATCAATTGTACCAAAAAGCCTTCTAATGGATTACCTAAACACCTATTCCGATCAAACTTTGTGGAGCGTTTAATCGAATCTCCCTAACTCTCAAAAGATGATATTTCTCGCGTGTATGTAGGTGAGAAAATCGGCCAATACAACATTGTAGGAGAGGTTGGGACATGGTGTATTTATAGGCTCCATTAGGGACCTTAAGGAGGTGCTAAATATGAGCTTATTCTATTAGGCCTAGGAAACCTAATTCTATTCCAATACTAATTTAATGTACGAAGGAAACCTCCTACTAATCCTCTCCTTCTAGAAGACTCCTAAGTCTCCTAACAATAGAGAAGATCCTTGTAGGAATATCTTTCCTAATTAAATTAATAACTATGGAATAAAATTAATTCCTAATTTAGGAAACCTAATTTTACTCCAATTAATAATATAATATAGGAAATATATTTCCACTAATCGTCATCTTCTAGAAGACTTCCAAGTCTCCTAATCCAAGAGAAGATTCTAGTAGGAATTTTATTCTCCTAATTAATTAGCCAATATAGAATAAAATTAATTCCTATTTAATGGAATTAAATAATAAAACATCCCACTAGAGTAATATTATTGCTCTCCCCATTTAGCCACTATTTTACCAATAAAATTGAGCCTCTATGATTAAATAATATTAATTTGATTGATCGATTTACCTCCCTATGTTTAAGATATAACGTTCGTTGATTAATTAAATTACTGACAAAATAATTAATCAACTTCTTATTCATTTCCGAAATTAGTACCACTCAGCCTTTAACCATTATGTCAGACAATCGTCTACCTGCAGGGTTTAACATAAGGTTCCTTTCTGAGCTCATTCTAGGGACGTCATCAATCCAGCACACTGGAACATAGTGACTGTAAATAATCTACAATAGGAATCAATTGGTAAATCAAATAAATAAAAGATAGAAATATATGCATATTTTATATTATATTACAGCTTAAGAGAACGCATCAATCACTGTAGGGCGAGGTTACAACAACGGTCAGTGAGTCTCATAACCTTTGCCTTCCGCGGTCCTGTTCAACACTTAACATGAGTGCCAGTGTAATCCTTCAGTCAAAGACCAATTGAATCGAGAATACACTAAAGTCTTTTTCCAAGTGGGGTCTCACTATCAGTCTAGACTGTGAACGAATAGTTTAGTCTTATTAGGAACTGATAGGTGATCTTTCTGTTCGAAACTCTTCGAACCAAACTATCTCAATATAATACATGGAGTATGTATTGCATAAATAAATAAACTGCAAACATATGCACTTTGACCGAAACATGATTGCCAGATCAAAATGGAATTGATAGAAACTGCAAAACATCGCTTTTACAGCATACCTCTAACACATGTTTCGGTCAAAGTACATAAGCTTGCAGTTTATTTATTTATGCAATCATACTC
>CACSLK010032525.1:4721507-4734069 GCA_902706635.1 Striga hermonthica | reverse complement strand
ATAAATAAACTGCAAACATATGTACTTTGACCGAAACATGATTGCCAGATCAAAATGGAATTGATAGAAACTGCAAAACACAGCTTTTACAGCATACCTCTAACACGAACTCCCCAGGTCAGTGTGTACGGCCAAACCTTGACCTTGTAGCTGGTATCCGAGTGGGTACACGCACGCGTCCCAGCGCCCCGCATATGCAACGCCAGCGTGTGTGTCACCTCTCGAGTGACAGTGCATTAAACTCAGTCCGACCTTGTCCTTTTAGGGGTCTTGAAACTAGATTTTTGCTCAAAGTGTAGGTTGATCGAGTCGTTGTGTGATTTCCCTAACCAACAACCCTCAATGTGTGAGGTTGGTCGATTAGTTTCCTTTTTCCACATGCGAGATTTTCTCGACATGGCGAGATAGTAGTTTCGTATTAATGTGGGGCGGAGCCTTGAGTCTCAACTAGAGACTGACTCTGGGGATGGAAATCGTTATTGGGTATCTAGCCTTTACTTACTAAACCGCATACGAGATGTTGTTCGTGTCGGCGATGAGAGAGGCTTTGTCAATGGTATCAGACAGAACCGTTTGTTCTGAATGTACCAGATTTGAGTATAAGTGATGATTGTCTGTCCTATTATGGTTCATCGACCAAGTCGATAACTTAGCTTGATAATTGACTCCATCACCGAGACTTGCGAGGAATGCATGACACGTTCTAGGCCTCGTGATAGAGGAATGTGTGCGTGATCTCGAGGTATGTGTGAATTGTGAGTTGCGTGATGGGCAGGATCCTACCTGTATGGAGGTACCGGTGACCTTTTGGGACAAGGAGTCCATCAGGGAAAGACCGGGAGGGGTACTCGTCAAAGTCCAGTGAGTGTGGTCAAGTCGAGGGAGAGACGTCTTGGCAGAGGGACACCGAGATTCGGAGAGAGTACCCGGACCTCACATTTTGATGTCCCCTTTTTGGTACTCTCTTGCCTTCTAGTCGTTTTTTTTTTCGAATTCTGAGGACGGAATTCTTTGTAAGGTGGGTAGACTGCAGCGCCCAGTTTGTTTATGAATAATTGGAATTATTTAATTTGCATAATTGTTATTATTATTATTATTATTATTATTATTATTATTATTATTATTATTACTATTATCATTATTATTATTATTATATGTCTAATTATCATTAATTGTTATATTTATTTATTAATATAAAATAAATATTAGGTGTATGATGTATATATATAAATAATTATTGTGTGTACTATAAATATATATAAATGTCGGTTGATTTATTTTATTTAATTCTCGATCGTTATACGTATAAACCCAGCCTATATTAAATTATTCGTTGAATTGTTCGACAATTTCGGTTAAATTGAGCAATGCTAATTTCAGCCCGTTGTCATTATTTCTCGAGCAATTGATCTGGTCCCTTTATCCCTTTGGATTTGAAGTTGTTTATTTTGAATTTCAAATTCTAATTAAATTGATGAGTGACTCCTTTTTGGCAAAAATATAAAGCCATAAACACCCCTTTGACACGGTTGTGATTGGCTTATTAAACCAACTAAATCACCTAATTATAGGGTAATTGTTCTCAATCTTTAACCTCTTTATTTGCCATAAGAAACTCTTCCAATATTTTTTTTTCCGCAACTTCGGAAATCAGAACACATAATTGCATAGAAAGATAAGCATCAATTATCATATCTTTCCTCCAAGACCAAGCAGATGAAAACTTTTCGGATCATGCGATTATTCTTTCCGCCACTCTATGCCTTCAAATCCGTCTCTCTCACCATCTCTCGGCGAGAAAGCAGTAGCGTGCTGGAGATTCCCCGAGTCTAGCAGTTATGTTTTCTTCCTGTTCATGCACACCACCAGCCCCATCGTGCGATTAGCTCTAGCCCTCCGATCGCCCGTCGTCCCCTTAGTTCATCTCCGGACCATCTGTGCGGGATTTCTCTCTCCGCGTAAGAATTCTTCCAGCGAGCAGCCCTCCATTCAGGTGTCGTAGGGAAGGCTCGAGCACTTCTTTTCTTGATCAGCAGCGCCGTTATTTGCACAGACGACTCCCGACCAGCCTGAGAGAAAACCACGTGAAGAACCGGCAACCGTCACCTTCCGTTCGCGCGAGCCGAGACGAGCAGCCCCGTCGAGGCCACCACCGCGCAAACGTGCAGCAGGTCCCGCCTTTCACCATTGATGTGCAGCACTACGTCGGCTTCTAATCGCATCCAACAGCTAGTCGGGACTGCCTGAGAACACCCGACCGGTCTCTTTTTGCGAGCGGCAACCTCGCCCGAAGGTGTCCTGTATGCCGTGCATTTGAACAGATTCAAGAAGTCGAGGTTGAGCTCTGCATCCGGGGCCCATTAGCGAGGAACCTCAGCCTGTGAATCGTTCACGCACGTCCTCTCCTCGTTGCAACCATAGTCGTTTCGTTTCCGAGAAGGGTAGTGTTCGAAAGGATTCGAGCTTTCGAGTTTCGTTCGTTTTTCTGTTGCCAACCAAACCATAGATACTTGATGGAAGGTAATCGGTCGAACCTCATATTTATTTTTTTCGTGCTAGTATTTGAATTCGTTGGAATTAATTCGCTTCCGGCAAACCGAGATCCATTGTTTCTAGTTGGATTAATCTTGGTTCGTTTTCCTTGTGTTTACCTTCGTAGAGATAAATACGTGGATATTGGAACTCTCTCATTGTGTTATTGATCCCTCTTCCTTTGATTTGTTCGTTGCTGATTTCGGTCGATTATTAGAGTCTCCTTTTGTTAACCGAGCCATTTGATATTCGTTTAAGAATTGAGTTTGAAAACCCCGTTTTGTAACCTTTCATTTACTGTTGTTTGGTCGCTGTTTTGACCTCTGAAACTTGGTTAAAGGTTTTCGAACTCTTCTAATGATTTGTGGTTCAGTCTGTTATGTTTCATCTCCAACAAGAATCGAGTAAATATCGTTTTTTTGCTGAAAGTTATGGCCAATGTTTGTCGGTTGCACGCCCAGTATTTTTTTTTTGGTTTTCCGGTCTCGTAAATCATCAGTTTTCATGGTTGTTTTTGAACATTATAACCTTGTCATCTCTTTTTGAAGTCTTCATATAAATTGTTTATCAATGTGTTATATTTCTTGTAAAAAAAAAGAATCGAGTGTTTATCATTTTTATATTGAAAAGTATGTCAAAAACTCGATCGTTGCGCAGTCAGTTTTTCGTTCAAATCACATAAGTTTGAGTCTGTCTTTTTACCTATTTTTGGCCTGTTTCGAGTGACCTGGGAATCTTGGTGTCTTCATGTAATTTGGAGTTTTATTTCTTAGGTTTTAAATGGTACAAGATTCATTCAAATACGAATTTTATATAAAAGATACGTTCGATTTTCGATAAGTACGCGAGCAGTTTTTTATGGAAAATTGGGCTGCAGTTTGTGGTTTAGTGTTGATCGGTTTTCACCCATTCCACTTGCTCGTTTGCATTTGGTGTCTTCATTAAAAATGTAGAATAATTTCTTGGCTTTACGTAACTTTAAAAATCTGGCTAAAAGGTTTTCCACATTACAAATTATCTTTGTTTTAGTGGGGCTGCGCGTAGGAAAATTATCCATTTTTCAACAACTTGGTTTTTATATTACCAACCGTCCATTTTTGTGCCGTTTGACTTGTTTACGAGCCAAACCATATTATAATCTCGTGACCATTGTCCCGAGTATTATCTCCAATCCTCTGGGTGTTTCAAAGTCCACAAAATTCTACGAACAACTTAGTCGATAATGTTCGACTAAGTATGAATTCTCGTGATTGTTTCTAAGGGTCAAGATAATGTATTTATGAAATTATCTTGATTAAATGTAGGTGTTTGTTTAGTTGATTCCTTGACTTACGACCAGCAGATTGTGTATTATCGCCGACTTGATTTCCAGGTGGGTTTACTTATAAAATTATCTATGCCATACGTGTGTTTAACGTTTAGTTGGTATGACCAATGTATGAATGTGAACCATGTGGCCTACCGATGTGAGCTGTCACGGCCGTCGGTACGGTTGTCCCCATCGAGTTACAGTACGGTTGCCCTTGCGAGACAAGTCTCTTTAAGATCTAATGAAAGGCCGTGTCCGTTACAGTGGCACGCACTCCCGTCGTTAGGGTTTATGCATCTCCTTTCCGCGGCTAATGATAGATGTGCACATGAGTGATTTATTGTTGTGATTATTAGGAGATGAGACATGATGATGATTGATTTATATTCATGCTGCGACCATACCATCTTTATATGTTATTATGTGCATAGTAGTGAGCACTACTTTATCATTTGTGCTCATTCTCACCTGCTCTTCACGGATGCAGGTTAAGCAGTTGGCGGGTGACGAGGAAAGACGAGTGGGTGGTCCTTAGTTATTTTATTGCTTCCGTATTATCATGAACTATGTTGAAAGTCCGTTTTTGAACTTATGGTTTGATTTATGTTGGATTAGAAATACTCATGATGTTTGGATTTATTAAATTCCAATTTATGCATGCTTTATGATTAAAGCTGAGTATTATGTTATATGATGAGAATCGGTTAATGAAAACCATTTGTGAAAAATCGGGTTTATGAATCCCCGTGAGTCCAGATAAGACTTGGACAAAGTAAATTGTTGTTTAACACCCATGTATTTTTGAAAATGATTTCGAAAATTGTTTACTGATTTTTGGAAAGTCCGGAATTTCTTTAAAATCAAAGTGGGGTGTTACACAGCGCATAATAGATTAGAATTGCAAATAAGTGTGTTTGCAGGTATTCTTGAATCCGACTATTATGGCCCGCATGAATGTTTGTTTTTTAATTCATGTATGTCATTTTAAAAGCCTCGGACATGTCGAGGATTTTTGGGTTGGTGAATGTTTGTAATAATTTATTCGCGCGATGGGACACCGCATAGTTTAAATGCTTTACTAGATCATTCATGTACGACCCCTGCATGGGCCATAGGATCAATGTATGTAATTTTATTATGTAATTGTTCGTTGGACCCGGTAAGCGCGGACATCTCTCGACGAGACGAGGCAGGCTACCCCGCGAACTCGTAGTTGATGGGATACGTGGTACTGTGCAAATGCAGACATACTCGTAGGCAGCTTGCTATCAGATACGAGCATTGTTTAGGTGTTTGCAGATGGATACGCACGAACCTAGGTCAACAAAAGTACGGGCGACGGCGGCAGTAGGCACACGCCAACAGAGGAGACTCGATGGCGACTTTCCCGATGACGACTTGTTCAAGACGAAAAGTGGGAGTCACGGCGAAAAAGGAAATTCCAAGTCCTGAATCGGAAGACCCAGTTCAACAAGGACTAGACTGCGTTTCCCGAAATATTGGAGATTGATTAAAATGGCCATGATAGTTGGATCTTAGTTCCTCGTTTATTATTGTTTTTTAATCATGCATGTCCTTATGTGATTTAATTGCTCTATGTGCAAATTAAATTATTAGGAGAATGTTTAGGAAAATCCCTTTAAACTAAAAATTATATTAAGTGTGTAATGGGTTGAAATAAATAACATCCAAGGCCTCCATTATAGGTTTGTCAGTGAAGTGATTTAAATCGAGCCCAAAGGACGTTTTATTTCACAGTTCACAAGGACAAATCTCCTTCGTGATGGTTATAGTGAGCTATTTCAAAAGCGTACGGGTCACCCAAAGGTGGACGTATAATTTTGGTAGTAAACTTAGTACCAATTAATGGGTTACACTTAAAGTGCAAATAATTACGATATTCCCAAAGGATAAGGTCGTTTTTATTCTTATAAAATTTATTTATAAGTTGATTGCACTGGCCAAAAGTTCGACCGACTATTAGTTAAGTATTGCTTGGCAGTATGTTAAGCTAATGGGATTTATCCCTCCTCTTGCGACGGTTTGAACCGTAGACGTCCACACTCAGTGGCCTGCGGGGATTCGGTGTTTTGAGGTGCCAGTGAATATATTCAAATGCTGTTTTGAAGGGATCAATTTGATGATTCGAAAACACTTGACTGAGTAAAGACTATGTTTGCATGATCCCAGGAATTCAAAATGTCTTTTCAATCTGTTGTCCGTAATACTCAAAGATAATTTACTTGTTCAAACATGATTAGAAATAGAACTTAGATAATGTCTAGTTTTGCTGAAGAATACAAGCCAAATGGCATGTGTATCTGGTTTAAGCGGAATAGACATAAAAAGATGAATTGTCCTATCCTTAATACAAGAAAGGTAAATCTTATTCACTGGAAAGTCGAAGCATTTTAAGTGGTGTTATCTATCAGTGCCTGGTATGTAGATACGTAACCACTAATTATGTAAAAAGGTTTCAGTGAACCAATCGACATGTGAAGGTTAGATTACCATCTAGAATGGGCTAGCTACGGAAGTAGCAACTATTGCAGTGGGAGTTATCTATTAAGTAGATTTTTTGGTTAATCGAGTAATTGTCTTTTCGTGCGAAGTTTTAGAAAGAATTCATATTCAGTTTCTAAATTGTGTATAGATGAAAACGTGATGTTTTATCTATTTGGTACGTAGGTAGACGATATGCTCAGTTAACCAATATGTCTTACAGTGCAGTAGGTGAAATTAGTAACACGTCGACTAGAACCAATAAGAAGAAAGGTCCTTAAATAAATGAATCATTACGTTAATTTGGCATCTATTGTTTGGGATTTTAGTATTTGTAGAATTCAAAGGTGGATAGCCATTGAACTAATGGGTTCTTTGGGAATGGATGAAACTATTAGACCTACGAATTATACTTGGTAGCTAAAATCACAAAAATGACCTTTTGAAGGTCAAGGGTTAGAAGCTAAATAAATGTTAATGTTGGTTCATCCGATTTGTGAAGTTCTATTATTTTAGGACAAAAGATAGTTTTGAATATTTTTCTTCGAAGAAATTTGTTCAAAACAGGGTACATTAAGTGACATTCCATAAGTTTGAGTACATCGAAGAGTGAAATGGCAGTTATGGAAAGGTGTTGAGTTTAATGTATCAGTGGCATTGAGATTGAAATCGTAGTGATTAAATACCTTTTGGAAAATCGTAGAAATACTTATTGGATGTTGAGATTCGATCTCAACGTGTTTCACCTGGTTCATCGGAACAGGACGGTGCAACAGACCGAAGGAAAATGTCTCTCTAGAAGATTGGTTATGTCAATGATGAGTTATTAAGAATTTCGCTTTTTCGTATTGGATTTGTGCAAATAGCAGGATAAGTTCTGAACATAATCCTATCTAAGTTTAGTAGTCATTACTCTGAATGAATTACTGGCAAGGCTTAGGCCTTGTCAGGAACATATTCGGATTCAGAGCTTTTCAGCATGTGCTGGAAAGTCGATACTAATAAGATTGGAAAGGATGTTCGGAAATTAGGCTATTTGTGGGATATTTCATGGTAACGATAAATGAGTGGATTATTAAAGTACTAAAAGTCAAAATATGTTCGTTAGCGCGAATTTTGATTTTTAGAGTAATACTAAGTAATAAATCACTATGTTCATTTGTAGAATTGTTTTAAGGAAAGATAAAGGTAAAGTTCAACTTTATTACCAAGTGTACAAATGTGATACCACAAGAAAAAACTGCAACACATATTTTGTGCTATACACCTTTGCAGAGGGAACCTCGTTGTTGTGGGAGGGTTGCAAGACAACTCCATTCGTGATAATAAGAGAGTTTTTGGACTCAGTCTGTATTAATCACAAGTTCATGGAATTCATGTTTTGAGAAAGTCTCGGACTTAGTCTCTAGTAAACTTGAATCGATCCCTAGTTATACAATGAGGAGATCCAAGACAAGGATGCATAAACTTAGCAAATTTTTAATGATTTCTGATTTAGGGTCATGGACTTTTATCAGATCTGGGTTCTTATAGAATTACCAAGTAGCAAACTTGCTATTGGACGAAATCTATAAGTGAAGACTTTAGTACACGGCTTGTTGTGAAATAGCAGACTCAGAAAGAATGGGATCTATTATGAGTTAGCTTTTCACCAGTAGCCGTGTTTAAGTCTGTACATATAAAGGCTTAATTTGAAATGGTGAAATCAGAAAGAATGGGATCTATTATGAGTTAATTATTTCACCAATTGCCTAATTTAAAGCTGATGCCATTCATATGAGTTATGAGTTAGGCAAAGTGTTTGTCAAGACATTTTCCTTAACCGGAAGTCTTGTAGGAATATCCACGGGGCAGCACCCAGAAGTTTTCATTGAAAAGGGCTAAAGAGCATTTTGTCAGTAGGCTGACAAAGTCCATTTAAAGGACTGTGGTGGGCCGATCATTTGGTTGATAAGTTCGAATCGTGGATTTGATTATTCACCAAATGAGCATTGTGTGTGGCGCAATGGAAGTGTGGTGGTATTTTTGTACTATGCGTAGACAACATCTTGATCACTGGAGACAATGTGAAAATGTTGACAAACGCAAGGGTATGATTATCCAAGTAGTGGTACATGAAAGATTCGAAATCAACAGATATTCTTGAGATTGAGCATCACAAGAAAGATATGTTGCGATTATCCCAATTTTCATGTACAGACTGTCATAAGGCTCATTTTATTTGCATGATACAGAGGCAGTCCTTATGCATGGCAAGCGGAAGCCTAGTATGTGCAATAGATGAGGCCTGATATTTATTTGCATGGTTAGTAAATATCGAAGTAATCCTAGATGGGAGCAATGTTCATGGTAGGACATAAGATCAAGGGCCGTAAAAGGGCTAAGGATAATATGTAAGGTTACCAGATGAACCATAAGCAACCTTTGGATTACAAAGGATTCTGATTTCTAATCTGATGTGGGATATTATACCCACAAGGCGGAACCGGTCTGTTGACTGGTCGAGGAGGTCATATTATGAGGAAGCCAAGGAAATCGAACAGTTAACTAGTCGACCAAGCAGGGCTGTCGACCACACTATCCTTCGACCAGATACGCAATCGAGCAATCCATTCGACCTAAGCAGGTCGATTACTTCGGGGATTTAACATCACGCTGTTCGACCTAGTCATAGGCGCGTGAAGGAAGCCTCTGACGGAATCCCAGGAGAATATTTACCCCATGTGCAGGAGGACACGTGTCGAGAAGGCAGTGGTGGACAGCGATAACCACCTCTGACAGCCTACCCCATGTGCAGGTGGACACGCGGCCAAAGAGGATTGGTGCAGGCGATAGTGGCGACGGCCGCCTCTGACACACGCGTTTGGTGTGTACGGACGGGCAGCTAGGGCAGACAGCTCACCAAATCCGGGCAGCCCTAGGTCAGGTATCTCACCCCTATATAAAGGGGGTGAGCCTTTCTTCTTCAACACGATCATTCCATTACTCTTGAGAATTGATTGAATATACACTGACTTAAGCATCGGAGGCTCTTCACCGGAAAACCCCCCCGGTGTGAGAGTTCTTTGTAGGTACACGACGTTCAACCGGCGAGAAGGAAGGCGATTACTCAAGTTCCAGCCGGTCGAGGAGTTTTGTGTTACCATAATCAGACATGAACAACAAGTAAAAACCACCTTATGGTTTGTGTTCACTTGTGGGAACCAAGTAGATTAGAGGAATGTCAAGCGGTGATGCGTTGACGGATTCCACTATGAACTCAGTACGTCCCTTCCCAAATGGCGAGCGACGTAGAGATTGGATTCGCCATTGAACTAAAAATGTGAAACCTCGTCTAGCCAGGTCAGGTCACAATTTGTTTGTGATGACAGTTGGTGCAGTTACAAACAGAGAGGAATCATTAGTTCATAAAGCAAGTGACACATAGAGCAAGTACGCCCGTTGCAAAGGACTGCGACAGGGTGGATGTTTGTCGCCTAGTTACATCGGTAGACAACCAGGTAAATCCTTTTAGGATTGGCTTTCCAGCGAAAGTGGATGATGGCCATGTTAAAGGATTGAGAATTGAGATTGAAAGAGAATCGTGGTTAGCAATAGCCATGAGCTTATTAAGCATAAGTGGGAGATTGTTAGAGGTATGCTGTAAAAGCTCCTATTTACAGATTCTATCAATTCCATTTTGATCTGGCCATCATGTTTCGGTCAAAGTACATATGCTTGCAGTTTATTTATTTATGCAATCATACTCCATGTCTTATATTGAGGTAGTGTGGTGCGAAGAGTTTCGAACAGAAAGATCATCTATCGGTTCATTATAAGACTAAACTATTCGTTCACAGTCTAGACTGGCAGTGAGACCCCACTTGGAAAAAGACTGTAGCGTATTCTTGATTTAGTTGGTCTTTGACTGAAGGATTAAACTAGCACTTATGTTAAGTGTTGAACAGGACCACGGAAGGATAAGATTATGAGACTCACTGACCGTTGTTGTAATCTAGACCTTCAGTAATTGATGCGTACTCTTAAGCTGTAAGATAATATAAAATGGGCATATGTATTCATTACTTATTTATTTGATTTATCAAGGGTGATTCCTATTTTGCTAGGATGACATACTCGGTATTTTGGTAAATAAGTGTGTTCACATGATGTGCCGTTATAAATTATTTACGGTCACTGTGTCCCAGTGCGCTGGGTTGATGACGTCCCCGAAATGAGCTCAGGAAGGAATATTATGTCAAGCCCTGCAGGCGGATGTGTTATCCGGCATAATGATTAAGGATTTGAGTGGTACTAGTTTCGGAAATGAATAAGAAGTTGATTAATTATTTTGTCAGCAATTTAATTAATCAACGAACGTTATATCTTAAACATGGGGAGATAAATCGATCAATTGGATTAATATATTTAATCAGTGGAAACGAATTAATTGTAATTAAGAGCTAAATGGGGAGAGCAATAATATTACTCTAGTGGAATGTTTTATTATTTAATTCCAAGATTAGGAATAAAGAATTAATTTTATTCCATATTAATTAATTTAATTAGGAAAATAATATTCCTACTAGGATCTTCTCTAGGGATTAGAAGACTAAGAAGTCTTCTACAAAATGAAGATTAGTAGGAGATATATTTCCTACATTAGATTATTAACTGGAGTAGAATTAGGTTTCCTAAATTAGAAATTAATTATATTCCATAATTCCCTAAGGATGGGAATATTCCTTGTAACACCCCGCTATTTACTGAAATTCAGAGTACGCTTTTTCGCAAATTTTTAAAATAAATAAATAAAATCTAGAGTCCTCAAATTTAGCCCCTTTCTAAGGTTTTGAATTCTGATTCGAGCATCCTTACTGATGACATCATACTGAGTATAGAAAGCTCACAAATCTCTTGACGAGTTGCTTAACATGGCTAGAAAATACTGACATTAATCCTAGAAAAACTAGCGTTAAATCATGAATATACTGAACTATGGGTCCTGAACATGATTCGAGCATCTTAACTAAGTCATAACCGAGACATTTCCGAGCATAGACATAGTAATTTATTTATAATTTAAAAACATGAATCAACACTTACCTGTAGTCGGCGAGGCGTGAGCGTGACGTGTTCAGGTTTTCGAAAATTTCTGACTCGTAAAAATTTTCAGAGACGCAAAAACGTGCTCTGATACCATTTGTATCACCCCGCTATTTACTGAAATTCAGAGTACGCTTTTTCGCAAATTTTTAAAATAAATAAATAAAATATTTATTCTGCGAAAACTAATTTGGAGTGTTACCGTATAATCTGACTTTTCTGAAAAACCGTTAATTTTTAAAATATTTTAACCGACTAACATCGGATCAAAAGCTGATTTAAAGTACTGAAACTGTAGGGGAAACATTAGCGTAGCCAAAACATAACATGTACATATAAATAAATATCCTGAACAGCTCGTCAGCTCACTCCTCGTCCCCGACTCTGTGACCTGAAAAACATGAAATACGTGGGGGCGTGAGCACCAACACACTGTGCTCCGCAGAAACTCATACTAAAGTAAACAGTAAAAATAATAACTATATCATGATCCTGGTATATATACATAACCTGAACATGAAACCAGTAATAACATGAACATGAACCTGATATCATCACGTGAACGTGAACCATGACCGTTACCTCATCTGCCAGCATGAAAATGCCGGACACCATATGCACACTCTTGTGGGCAGACTAAGGCCGCTAGAACCCAGAATGGACCGGCGACCATTCCGAGCGGATACATGACATGAAATACATACCTCAAACATGGTACCGTAATTATAATCAATGTAATACCCAGTCTGAGTCCGCACCTGAACTGCTGGTTTGAAAATGTAAGTGCTGATCATCTGCAAAACTGTGGCATATATAAACAAATACTAAGTACTATGCTCAGACTGATTTAAAATAGCTGTTAATATGCTCGATTGGAACTAATGACTTAACTGGACTTATTGACATGAACTAGGGCTCAACATAAACTGACTTGAACATAACTGGAATTATTGAACTGGACTAAATGAACTGATAATTTAACTGATTTTATTGAACTGACTGACTGGACTTAGAATTTAGCTGAAATCCTAACATAAATAAGAACCGGATCAACAAATATTAAAATATTAGCTAAACCGGTCTGAACCAGCCGGTTCGCTCGCTGGCCGGACCGCCGGCCTGCTGTGGCCGGGC
>CACSLK010032525.1:4689948-4707410 GCA_902706635.1 Striga hermonthica | reverse complement strand
AACGAGCTACTGTTGCGGACAGGCAGTGCGCGACGCCCCGCGGCATGCGCGCAAGCTGCTAGTTCGCGCTGGCTGACTGATGCGGAAGTGGCTAGGCAGCCCAAGAACACCGCAAGTCGAGCCTACCATGCACGCAGGAGACAAGCACGATTGACGGTAGAAGTGCGCGCACTAGAGTGTACTGCGCGCAGAACGGGCGAGAATAGGCCACACACGGATATGCGGTCGGTGCGCACGGATGGCGTGCATGGCGAAGGTGGGCAGGACGCGCAGGCCGTGGTGCTAGCCAGCTCGATCGCGGAAGATCCGCGCGGCGAGGAAGCACGCGCACGCGAATCCTCATGCCTCGAGGTGTGCAGAATGGTGGGGAGGCACGCGCGCGAGGAAGCAGCCGGGGACGAAGGTGCGCGCGATACGCTGGATAGGAGAGCACACGCGATGCGCGAGACCGTACGCCTAGAGGAATGCGGAGTGGCGGGCGAAAACGCGCCTAAGGGCGGCACAAGGGAAAATGGCGTGCGCAGCACGCCGGGCGCCACTGCACGCGCGCACTGGGGCGGCGCGCCCTAGTGCCGCAAGGACTAGACGATGCGGGTGGTTGGGCGTGGGGAAAGGCGGCCGAGAGAGATAGAAAGAGATCCCTTGGAGTGCAAGCCAAGTTATTTAGTTCCCAACTAGCATTATAATTTCTTGCTTGTTTAGAATTCCTAATATTATATTGCTTTATTATTTTCCTAGGTAGATTAGACTTAGACAAATCTTGTGCCTATATAAAGGCCCTTCCCCCATGTTATTTATCATCATTCAAGAAATCAATAGAAATCTTGAACTTTGTTCTTCCAACTTTGCTTTAGTCTTTTCACCAAAATACTACTGCAATTTTATTCGTTCCAATAGGCGTGGTTGTGGCTAGAGAAACACTATCGGCGATTCAAGGCGCGGGTTAGCGTCTTATCGGCAATCGAAACACACGATCCTCATCATTGGTGCTTTCATTGAGAGGTGTTGATCGTGTGTTTTTCTTCTACCCCATTCCCTTTCTTTTTCTTTTCGTTTTTCGTCCCCCTAATAAAAAAAAAAGGTTTTTTTTTTTCGTTCATCATCATCATCATCATCTTCAACCACGGGTCCACAAAGCAAAGAGCGAAGAGAGGAAAGAAAAGCCATGGCCAACAAAGAGATGAAGGATAAGATCGACAACCTTGACATCCAGATGCGAATTATGAGCGAGGTTATGGAAGGAAGGCTTGGGTCGCTTGACGAAAGTCAAAATAACACCAACGCCGTTGTCACACGACTCGAACAACGATTTGGAGGAAGTCCTGCGCGCGTTCCAGCAGCAACCCCCATATCACCGTGATGATCCCCCAAGGCGCGAACCGCGCCGACACGCCGAGCATGTCGATCGCACACCATCACCACAACGCGAGGATCGACGTGAGCAACGGCGCGTGCGCAAACATAACGAGGACCGGCGACGCGAGGGTTACGAGCACGAGGAGGAGTTCGATCAGCGGTCGCAGGCGTCCACCTACCGAGAATGGCGGAAGCCCGAAAAGCCGAGGTTCGTAATGTCCATCTTCACGGGTAGTGATCCGGAGGCGTGGCTCAACCGTATTGCCCAATATTTCGAACTGAATGAAATAGAAGGCCACGATCGAGTAAGGTACGCAGCATTCTATTTGGATGGAGAGGCCAACGTATGGTGGCAGTGGCTCTCAAGGATTTACCGTAGGCGGCAACTGGTCATTACATGGGCTGACTTTGAGAGGGAATTGCTCACACGTTTTGGTACATTCGATTACCATAACTACACTGAGGCTCTGGCACGAATACGCCAGACAAGCAATTTGCGTGAATACATCAAGGAGTTTGAACGACTGGCCTGCTGTGTGCGAGATTTGTCTGAGGATGCACTAGTAGGAGCCTTCATAGGTGGCTGAGATTCAATCTGGCCGCCGAAGTCCGACTAGAGCGGCCAGACACGATGCATAAAGCCATGGAGGTAGCCCGTCGACGAGAAGACCATCTGGTCGCTACGCGAAGGGGGCGGGTGGATGTGCGATTCACAGACACGCGACGCACGGGACCGAACCAGGCAACGGCCAGCGCACGGCCGAACGTCAGCAATCGGCCGGCGGGGTCGATAGTAAGGCGGTTGTCTCCCAAGGAAGTTAAACGCCGACGCGATAAACGCCTATGTTTCAAATGTGAAGAAAAGTTTACACCGGGACATCAGTGTAAAAAAGCTTTTGTGATCGAAGTAGCCAATCCCGACGATGAGGCAGATGAAATCGAGGAAGAACTGGACCCAGAGGACAACTTGGAAGCAGTTAATGAAGAACCTGAGATCTCGATGCATGCTATGGCCGAAATCAGAGGGCCACAAACGATGCGACTACCAGCATGGGTCAAGGATCGAAGGGTAATCGTTCTTGTAGACAACGGGTCATCACATAATTTCATCAATGCTGATTTGTCTCAAAAGTTGAAGTTGCCAACCACAAAAATCGAGCCCTTTGAAGTACGAGTGGCCAATGGAGAAAGGCTACAATGCACTGAGTCATTCCGGAAGGTTCCAATCAAGTTCAACGGAGTTACAGTTAAGGCTGACCTCTATGCCTTACCTTTGGTTGGACCGGATGTCATTCTGGGAGTACAGTGGCTCGAAGGGTTAGGCAAAGTGACTACCGTCTATCAAACGAGAATTATGGAGTTCAACTCTGGAGGTCAACAAGTCACTCTGAGTACTGGCAATGAAAAAGGTACCAAAGAAGTAGGACTTAAGAGCATTGAAAAAGTTTGGCGGGGTGGAGGCCAAATATTTGCAGTAGTAGTCGAAAAAACCGAGGCGCACATAGACCGAGAGGAACAACAGTATGGAGATGTGCGCGAGCTTCTCGAGGAATTTGAGGGAGTACTTGGCGAGCCTAAGGGACTACCGCCACACCGAGAGTTCGATCATCGCATACCCCTGATCAATGAGCAGCATGCCATACATGTCCATCCTTATAAGTATGCCCACTTTCAGAAGACTGAGATCGAACGACAGGTGGCCGAGATGCTTGAGTCAGGACTAATCCAGCATAGCAAGAGTCCGTTTTCTTCTGCAGTCTTGTTAGCTAAAAAGAAAGACGGCACGTGGAGGTTCTGTACTGACTACCGAGCTCTGAACGCCGCAACTATCAAGGACCGATTTCCTATCCCTAGTGTCGACGACATGCTCGATGAGTTAGCTGGGTCACGCTATTTCTCAAAGCTCGACCTGAGAGCTGGTTACCATAAGATTCGACTCCACAAGGCCGACATTCCAAAGACAGCATTTCGTACGCACCAGGGGCACTATGAGTATCTGGTTATGCCATTCGGATTGTGCAACGCCCCATCCACTTTTCAGTTCGCTATGAATTCTATCTTCAAGGAGTATCTACGTAAGTTCGTTCTGGTATTCTTTGATGATATTCTGATTTATTCGATGTCGTGGGGAGAGCATCTTGGGCATTTGAGAGTAGTGCTCGAAATTTTGGAGGCCAACTCATTTCACATCAAGCCATCCAAGTGTTCATTCGGGCAGAAGATGGTTGAGTATCTGGGGCATTTCATATCCCATGAGGGCATGAAGGTTGATCCACAAAAGATTGAGGCTATGATCGATTGGCCTAAACCGACAAGTCTCACACAGCTAAGGGGATTTCTAGGACTCATGGGCTACTACAGAAAGTTCGTGAAGGATTATGGAACCATCGCCAAGCCACTGACAGAGATGACTAAGAAAGACGAGTTCACATGGGCCGAAGCTAGCGAGGAGGCGTTTGGGAAACTGAAAGAAGCCATGACTACAACGCCAGTGCTCGCCATGCCAAGGTTTGATGTCTTGTTCGAGGTACACACAGATGCGAGTGACATTGGGATTGGAGCTGTGCTAATGCAAGAGGGACGACCCTTAGCTTATCTCAGCAAGGCACTAGACACTACATGATAGGGTCTATCGGTGTACGTGAAGGAGATGCTAGCAGTTGTGAGGCTGTAAGGTGCTGGAGGCCTTATCTATTGGGCCGACGCTTTCGGATTGTGACCGACCAACAACCGCTTAAGCATCTACTGGAGCAAAGGATTGTTACCCCCGAACAACAGAAGTTCGTATCTAAACTTATGGGGTTTGACTTCGAGATAGTCTATCGGCCAGGTCGACAGAATGCAGTAGCGGACGCGTTATCCCGACGAACAGATGTAGCCGAGCTTAATGCTATAACTGGGTCGGCTTGGACTATTTGGGAGGAAGTCAGGAAGGCGCAAAAGGAGGACACCTATTGCCAGGAGTTGCGCCAATCAATAGGAGCAGGTAAGATAACCGCTATCGACTATGAGTTGCATAATGGTCTGCTTCTACACCGAGGCCGAGTATTCGTTCCCGACAGTGGGCAGTTACGTGAGCAGATCATGCAGCACTTCCACGACTCTAAAATTAGAGGCCACTCGGGTATCTACCGCACATGGATGAGAATAGCCAACACTTTCTTCTGGCCCAGACAACAGAATACCGTCTGAGATTACATATAACGGTGCGACGATTGCCAGCGCACTAAGTCTGACTCACGCCGACCGAGCAGGCTGTTACAACCTCTACCGGTACCCGAGGCAATCTGGGAAGAAATTACTATGGATTTCATAGAGGGGTTACCGAGTTCTAATGGATTTGACGGTGTTATGGTCATAGTGGATCGTCTCACAAAGTATGCTCACTTCATACCCATCACCCATCCTTACACCGCGAAGTCGATTGCCAGGTTATTTGTGGAGTATGTGATGAAACTGCATGGAGCACCGCGATCCATTGTCTCTGATCGAGACCGGATTTTTATGAGCAGCTTTTGGTCTGAATTCTTCAAGTTGCAAGGGACTAAGTTATCTATGAGCTCAGCCTACCACCCACAGACAGACGGACAAACTGAGGTAACCAAACCGAACCCTTGAGCAGTATTTGAGATGCTGCGTCCATCAATTTCCAAAGCGGTGGGAAAACTTTTTGCCTTGGGCTGAGTATTGGTACAACACCACTTACCACGAGTCGACCAAGATGACGCTATTTGAGCTGGTATACGGGCGAAAACCCCCGACACTGATCAATTATCCATAGAGGAGTACAGTCAATGACGAGGTTGGTCGAGAACTCGAGGAACGAGATTTGATGTTGCGAGAGTTGAAGAAAAATCTCGAAGGATCGATTAACCGAACCAAAGCCTTCGCTGATGGTAAGAGGCACGAAGAGAACTTTACACCTGGATATTATGTCTACCTAAAGATACGACTGTTCAGACAGCGCACAACAGCACAACGGGCCGCAACTAAACTAGCCGTTCGTTATTATGGGCCTTATCAGATTCTGAAGCACATTGGCCAGGTAGCTTATCGCCTAGAATTGCCAGAAAGTTCTCAAATCCACCCAGTCATCCATGTCTCACAACTCAAGAAGAGCTTAGGAGAAGCGCAGAAGTACTGTGAGGAGTTACCAACAACCGCAGCCGATGGCAGGGCCATAGTACGCCCAAAACGAGAGATTGAGTACCGTAAGGTAAAGAAAGCAGGACGCTATCGTTGGGAAGTACTAGTTGACTGGGAAGAGTTTCCATCTAAAGAAGACACGTGGGAAGACCTTGAAGAGATGCGCGATCAGTTCTCGAATTTCGTCCTTGAGGACAAGGACTCACTTGAAGGGGACGGGAATGATGCGGAAGTAGCTAGGCAGCTCAAGAACGCCGCAAGTCGAGCCTACCATGCACGCATGAGACTAGCACGGTTGACGGCAGAAGTGCGTGCACTGGAGTGTAGTGCTCGTGCAGAACGGGCGAGAATAGGCCACACACGGATATGCAGTCGGTGCGCACGGATGGCGTGCATGGCGAAGGTGGGCAGGACGCGCAGGCTGCGGTGCTGGCCAGCGCGATCGCGGAAGGTCTGCGCGGCGAGGAAGCTCGCGCACGCGAATCCTCATGCCTCGAGGTGTGCGGAATGGTGGGGAGGCACGCGCGCGAGCAAGCAGCCGGGGGCGAAGGCGCGCGCGATACGCTGGATGGGAGAGCACGCGCGATGCGCGAGACCGTATGCCTAGAGAAATGCGGAGTGGCGGGCGAAAACGCGCCTAAGGGCGGCGCAAGGGAAAATGGCGTGCACAGCACGCCGGGTGCCACTGCACGCGCGCGCTGGGGCGGCGCGCCCTAGTGCCGCAAAGACTAGGCGATGCGGGTGGTTGGGCGTGGGGAAAGGCGGCCGAGAGAGATAGAAGGAGATCCCTTGGAGTGCAAGCCAAGTTATTTAGTTCCCAACTAGCATTATAATTTCTAGCTTGTTTAGGATTCCTAATATTTTATTGCTTTATTATTTTCCTAGGTAGATTGGACTTAGACAAATCTTGTGCCTATATAAAGGCCCTTCCCCCATGTTCTTTATCATCATTCAAGAAATCAATAGAAATCTAGAACTTTGTTCTTCCAACTTTGCTTTAGTCTTTTCACCAAAATACTACTGCAATTTTATTCGTTTCAAAAGGCGCGGTTGTGGCTAGAGAAACACTATCGGCGATTCAAGGCGCGTGTTAGCGGCTTATCGGCAATCGAAACACACGATCCTCATCACTGACTGCCGGCGCGCTGCTGCCGCTGTGTGCGGGCAGCGCGGCTGTAATACCCCGTTTGAATAATGATTATTTGAGATTGTTATTTGTTATCTTTATTTAGTATCTTTATTATTATTATGATTATGATATGATTATTATTATTATTGGTATGGCCTAATTGATAATTTGATGTTATTATTATTATTATTATTATTATTATTATTATTATTATTATTATTATTATTATTATTATTATTATTAATATTATTATTATTATTGCTAAATGCCTAATTGCTATTAAACTGTCTAAATTGACTGTTATTATTATTAGTACTAATATTTATAATAATTGTAAAATTTCCTAATGTTTTATTTGCCTAATATGTTATAGAATATTGTGTGTAATATATAAATATAAATATAATATCCGGTTTAATTTATTTTGTAATGCGCCGTTTGTTTGTTTGGTTTTTCCAGATTATTATTATTATTATATTTGAAACCATTCCTTAATTAATATTATGAGTTGTGTTATGTTATTTTATATTCCTTGTCAATCGATTTATAGTCTGAATTCTTCGTTTAATCGCATAGGATTAATACCGAGTTGTGAGTTTGACATTCGGCCCAATTTATGTAAATTTCGATTCATGTAGCTAATTTATTCGGCCCTATATTGATCTATATTTTCAGCCCAATTTCTTATGTTTTTCCTTGGGGCATTTTGGGTGATATGTATTTTGGCCCAATTACACCAAATCCTTGGCCCACATGTATTAAGCGCCCGCAACCCTTCTTGTTCTTCTTTTCCGCACGTGATGGAGAAACGGTCCCAATCCCTCTCACCTGTTGCGATTTTGAGGGAATATCTTCCTCGCACGTTTTCGTCCTTCATATATCTCGGCCATAGGAGAAGACTCCAACAGAAAAATCAGTATCTCACCTTCACCATCGTCTCACCTCATCTCGTTTCTTTAAAAAAAAATAAAGAAATCGCGTACGTGTTCTGGCAACCCACCATCATCTCCGGCGAGAGCCCTGCCATCACCTCGTACTGAGCAGCCTTCCGTCGCGTGCCTGCTCACGGTTATTGAATCTGATTCGAAATCCTTGCAACACCCTCACCGGTCACCTCCGTCGAGGACCTACGATCCTTGACCTTGTTCGCGCACGTCACCGAAAAGCACAGCCCCGCCGAGCCGACCATCCTTTTCGTGCCCGAATCTCAGTCCGACCTTTTCGTCCATCATGAGGAACAGCAGGCCGTTCGTGAGCAATAGCCGTCCATCAAGTTTCGAGGAGTTTCGAGTTCCGTTCGTCCGACCCGTTTTTTTTCTGAAAGCTCGTAGTTTCCTAAAGAGAGGTATCCGACAAATCTCCCTTGTTTTATTTTCGTGCCTTATATCATCGTTGGTTCAATCAAGCTCTTGGAATCGTTTTTCATTGATTACTGTTTCGTATTGTTCGTTGTTGTGAATCATGAAATTTTATGGAAAAATCGAAACTCCCGTTTTGTGGAAATCGATTCATGATGTTGCTATGTATATTCGTATGAGATCCGAAGTTTTCTTTATTATTTTTGGAGTCTCTTTTTATGGTTTCGTGCTTTTCCGTCGTCATTGGGTCGTTGTTTGTTTTCGAACTGTATTTTGTGGTTTCGTCTTTCGGTCCGAAAAAACCCGGTCTTTCTAAAGTTTCGAAACTCTGAAAAGCTGTTATTTTCATAATTTTTATCGATCTTTGAAACCTGATGTCGTTGTCAAGTCCGGTGGAGTTTGGGTCAAGCTGATTGCAAGTTGTTCCAGGAAAATTCTGTGTTGGTTTAGCCGCAAACTTTTACTTTCGTTTAGTATCCTGTAATTCCTTTTAATAAACGTAAAGACATATGGTGTAGTGGTCTTCTATGTCCATTGTGTGTGTGTGGGGTCCTGAGTTCGAAACCCACCCCCAGCAGCCCATTACTTTTTTTTTTCACCCAGTATCAGTAGATAGCGCGCGGGCCGTTAGGCTCGAAGTCAGCCCGCAGGCGACCCATTCCTTCTCTGCCCAGCAGCCCGCGTTCAGCCCTCAGTCAGCCCGCGTCCTTGTTCAGCCTTTTAATTTTGGGCCAACCCTTGAGTGCGGCCCAACTTCAGGCTCCAGGTCCATTTTCCCTTGATATTCGGCCCAGTGAGCTTTTAATACAACTATTGTGTTCCGAAAGCCCGCTTTTCGTACCGATTTCAATTATAAAATTTATTTTCAAATGTGAAAAATTTGGAAAAATTATTTTAAGCCCCGAGACTCCAATTTTAGTTACCCGTGTCCTATTTTCCAAATAAGAGAGTTTCGAGTCCACGAAAAATCTGATTAAATCCCTTAAGTCTTAATTCTTATTAAGTATGGGTTTTACGTTAAATTCAAGTAGTGAGATAGATTATTGATAAATTATCTCGCTAAAATGTAGGTGTTTGAGGAGTCGAGTCCTCGACCTACGTACCTGTTTTGTGTGTGATTTTCTACCGCAATTTCCAGGTGGGTTTCATTATAAAATTGCTACGCTTTAATTAATTGCTTTTGTTCTGGTATGATCAAAGTATGCATGTGGACTATGTAGCCTTCGATGTGAGCTGTATCGGCCGTCGAACGGTTATCCCCGACTACGAGGTTGTGTCTTTTATAGGCAGTCTCCTCATATCGTTGTAAGGCCACATTGAGGGGCATTCGGTATGGTAT
This sequence comes from Striga hermonthica, assembly GCA_902706635.1. Classification (NCBI taxonomy): domain Eukaryota; kingdom Viridiplantae; phylum Streptophyta; class Magnoliopsida; order Lamiales; family Orobanchaceae; genus Striga; species Striga hermonthica. The sequence goes on along the minus strand of CACSLK010032525.1, from coordinate 4,698,082 downwards.
CGTTGTAAGGCCACATTGAGGGGCATGCGGTACGGTGTCGTTGTAAGACCACATTGAGGGGCATTCGGCATTTACTCCTACTAGTATGGGATTCGATGTAAGGCCACATTGAGGGGCATTCGTTGTAAGGCCATTTAGTAGTCTATGGTTAGGTGTGCACACGAGTAAGAACTCTGTAATAGGAGATGGGGTAGTTGATTGATTTGTATACATACTGCGACCATACCTGCTTTATTTTATGAACTTGAATTTTGATTATTGCATAGTAGTGACACTACGATTTTTATTTGTGCTCATCCCCACCTGCTCTTCATGGATGCAGGTTAGTAAATGTGGGCACGAAGGAGGGATGCGAGTGGTGGTCTATTATTGATTACTGCTTCCGCCTATTGAATTGTCTTATGATATTGTTGCATTTTCGAATAATGGATATTGGATTATGGAGAATTGAACTATTGTTAAGGAGATGCTCCTTAGTTCCTTTTGAGGATTTATGATTGTTTAATTGAGGAATGATGATAGATAATTGAGAATTGCAAATATTGTTGATTATTGATAATCGCTTTTGAAAATGAGTAACACCTCAATAGATATTGAAATAAATTTTGAAAAATTTATCTTGATTTTCGGCAAATAAAAGTGGGGCGTTACAGTTTGGTATCAGAGCCAGTCTGCGTTTCTGTAGACTGGTCTAAGTATTGATTATGTGATTATGCGCATTGACCTTGTAATATGACCACTCGCTCTCGTCGTGCCGCGCCTGCTCAGGTATGAGTACCTGAATAATTTTGAGATTATTGTTTGTTGCTTGATTATTGATTATGGGTATGATAAATCGGGGCTTAGGATCTATCCACCTTGATTTAATCGAACTCTAGTGTTTATTGGTGAATTCTGGACTTCTGTAATTATGATTATCTTGTTTGTTTTGTGCTAACCTTGTCCGGCTTATTCAATGTAGAATCATGAATACCTACTACAACCGTAACCGTCAGCCATCCCCGACTCCTTCCCCGCCTCGTCGTCATCATCAGGCCCCTCTAGCCATGGACCTCACTCAACTTATCGTCCAGTTTAAGAGGATGAATGCACCCACTTTTGCGGGGACTGAGAACCCCACAGCGGTGCTGGAGTGGATGAAAGAACTGGATAAGATCTTCGTTGTACTTCCCCTCCCTGACCGTCAGCGGGTATCCCTCACAGCTTATCAGATGAAGGAGGATGCTTCCGACTGGTGGATTTACCACTGGGCTCGGAGGCCAGAGGCGGAGCTTCATGCTCTCACTTGGGAGCAAATGAAAGTGATGGTGCGCAGCAAGTTCCTTTCCCAGAGCTTTTGGGATAGGATGGAGCATGAGTTCTACCACTTGCAGCAGGGCAGCTCCACAGTGGATGAGTATATCCGCACTTTCACCCGCATGTGCCTTTTTGCGGGCGACGCAATGAACACCGATGCCAAGAAGGCCCGCAAATTTCTCAAGGGGCTTAATCAGAGGATCCGTGAACTGGTGGGAAGTCACGGACTGATGTCCTATGCAGATACCGTGAGTCGAGCTCAGAAGGTGGAGAGTTGTCTCATTCCTATAACTTCAGTCCCCTCCTACTATCATGCTTCCCAGCATTCTCAGACTACCGTTCAGTATGCTCAGCCCATTTCATCTATGTCGCCCGGCTCTAGCTCAGGCAAGAGGAAGGTTGATTCCCACCGGGATGACCGGAAGGGAAAACGTGGTGGAAATGATCGACGTGGTGAGCGCCCTGCCGACAAGGGCCCGAATCAGAAGTGTCCTATCTGCGGCTGTATACATGGAGGACAGTGCTGGTTTACTAATAAAGTCTGCTATAACTGCCAGCGCCCCGGGCACTTCTCATATGCGTGCTCTGAACCACAAAGGCAGCAACCAAACAGCCAGCGGCCCTACCAGCAGCAGCAGCTTCCCCCGCCGCCACCTCAGCAACAGATCCAGCAGCCTTAGCAGCAACATCAGCATCAGCAGGCCCAACCAAAGTTTGGCGAAGGAGGTCGAGCACGAGTATACACGATGGCCCAGTATGAAGCCGAACTAAACCAAGACTGAGCAGTTGATCGAATATTGGGCTTAGGAAGATTATATATTCCTCCTATTGTTAGAATTGCATTTCTCGTACTTTTTGTCAGACCTTGTTAATTTCCCTTTTTATGGTAGACAAGTTTGAAATTCTTTTTTAGGCTCCTTTTCGGTTATTTTGAATTTCGTTTTTGAAGCTCCTAATTGATTATTCAATTATCGTTTTTTTAGAGATTTCTCTTACCTTTTCTTTCCTCGCGTAGAAGGAAATTTGGATGGAGTTAAGGATTAATTTTTCCGTTAATCATTATTGGTTCTCGTAAGTTTAGAGTTTTGTTTCATGTCATCTTTAAGTCGATGCGAAGGGTTCAAGAGAGCGAATAATATTGCAACTCTTGAAAATACCTGGGCCTAGAGATAAGTGTAAATCAATCACCCCCTTTTTGTGAATAAATTAAGCGTCATGCCGGAGGGTCATACGTGGAAGTCTCCGCCTTCCTGATCGAGAAGAGTTTTAACAAAATTCTATAAATGCTATGGATAAGAAGAAGTCTTTTAAGGAGGGTAGCCAAGGAGTTGTGAGAAACATTGTGAGTAATCAGCCAATTAACTCATGATGAAGTACAAGTATCCTGACAGCAAAGTCGGAGTGCTTGAATTTTGTAGTTTGGATTAGGGTCGCAAAACACCAGGGAATTTTCTATCTTTGTGTACGTATCAAAACGGGGAGATGTAACAGCTGATGAGAAATGAACCGTAGCTACTGGATGCGGGCGGTGCAGGTGTACTGCATGTTGGTGTCGCGCACAGGTGTGCCACGCTCGGTGATGCATCTTGAGTTGTAGGAAGTGTCGTGTGTAGTATGCCGCATGTAGCATGCCGCGTTGCCGCATGCCAGGCCAGCCGTTCATGTCACCGCTGCCAAGTCTCTAGCGTGTAAATACGTATTGATTCCGGGAAATTTTCACGTGTATTGCATTGACCTAAACCTTCTTGGAGGACTAAAGAAGTGAAGCAACCGTGGTTGTTTTACCTTCAAGAGTCGTTGTACTCAATTGCATTATTATGACCACGCGAAGTGAGGAGCTTTGTGGTAAGAAAAGAGGCTGCGGCCGGGTTTATTATGATCCTCGACCAAATCGATGACTTAGCCTGATGATTGACTGCACCACTGGGAATTTGAAGGATGCAGGTTACGTTATATGTCTCAGGATAGAGGAACGTGTGCGTGACCTCGAGGTATGTGTGTTTTGTAACGAGCTGCGTGTTAGGCAGAACCCTACCGGAGGTACCGGTGACCTGTTGGGACCGAGAGTCCATCAGCGAAAGGCCGGGAGGGGTACTTGTTAAAGACCAGCGATGGTAGTCGAGTCGATGGCGAGACGACTTGGGAGAGAGAAACCGAGAATCGGAGGGAGTACCAAATCTCATGTTTTGGTAATCCCTTTGCGTTTTTGTGCTTTCTAGATGTTTGTTTTCGAATTCCGAGGACGGAATTCTTTGTAAGGTGGATAGACTGTAATACCCCGTTTGAATAATGATTATTTGAGATTGTTATTTGTTATCTTTATTTAGTATCTTTATTATTATTATGATTATGATATGATTATTATTATTATTTGTATTGCCTAATTGATAATTTGATGTTATTATTATTATTATTATTATTATTATTATTATTATTATTATTATTATTATTATTATTATTATTATTATTATTATTATTATTATTATTATTGCTAAATGCCTAATTGCTATTAAACTGTCTAAATTGACTGTTATTATTATTAGTATTAATATTTATAATAATTGTCGAATTTCCTAATGTTGTATTTGCGTAATATTGTATAGAATATTATGTGTAATATATAAATATAAATATAATATCCGGTTTAATTTATTTTGTAATGCGCCGTTTGTTTGTTTGGTTTTTCCATATTACTATTATTATTATATTTGAAACCATTCCTTAATTAATATTATGAGTTGTGTTATGCTATTTTATATTCCTTGTCAATCGATTTATAGTCTGAATTCTTCGTTTAATCGCATAGGATTAATACCGAGTTGTGAGTTTGACACTCGGCCCAATTTATGTAAATTTCGATTCATGTAGCTAATTTATTCGGCCCTATAGTGATCTATATTTTCAGCCCAATTTCTTATATTTTTCCTTGGGCCATTTTGGGTGATAAGTATTTTGGCCCAATTACACCAAATCCTTGGCCCACATGTATTAAGCGCCCGCAACCCTTCTTGTTCTTCTTTTCCGCACGTGATGGAGAAACGGTCCCAATCCCTCTCACCTGTTGCGATTTTGAGGGAATATCTTCCTCGCACGTTTTCGTCCTTCATATATCTCGGCCATAGGAGAAGACTCCAACAGAAAAATCAGTATCTCACCTTCACCATCGTCTCACCTCATCTCGTTTCTTTAAAAAAAAAATCACGTACGTGTTCTGGCAAGCCACCATCATCTCCGGCGAGAGCCCTGCCATCACCTCGTACTGAGCAGCCTTCCGTAGCGTGCCTGCTCACGGCTATTGAATCTGATTCGATATCCTTGCAACACCCTCACCGGTCACCTCCGTCGAGGACCTACGATCATTGACCTTGTTCGCGCACGTCATCGGAAAGCACAGCCCCGCCGAGCCGGTCGTGCTTTTCGTGCCCGTATCTCAGTCCGACTTGTTCGTCCATCATGAGGAACAGCAGGCCGTTCGTGAGTAATAGCCGTCCATCAAGTTTCGAGGAGTTTCGAGTTCCGTTCGTCTGACCCGTTTTTTTCTGAAAGCTCGTAGTTTCCTGAAGAGAGGTATCTAACAAATTTCCCTTGTTTTATTTTCGTGCCGTATATCATCGTTGGTTCAATCAAGCTCTTGGAATCGTTTTTCATTGATTATTGTTTCGTATTGTTCGTTGTTGTGAGTCATGAAATGTCGTGGAAAAATTGGAACTCCCGTTTTGTGGAAATCGATTCATGATGTTGCTATGTATATTCGATGAGATCCGGAGTTTCCTTTATTATTTTTGGAGTCTCTTTTTATGGTTTCGAGCTTTTCCGTCGTCATTGGGTCGTTGTTTGTTTTCGAACTGTATTTTGTGGTTTCGTCTTTTGGTCCGAAAAACCCAGTCTTTCTAAAGTTTTGAAACTTTGAAAAGCTGTTATTTTCATAATTTTTATCGATCTTTGAAACCCGATGTCGTTGTCAAGTCCGGTGGAGTTTGGGTCAAGCTGATTGCAAGTTGTTCCAGGAAAATTCTGTGTTGGTTTAGCCGCAGACTTTTACTTTCGTTTAGTAGCCTGTAATTCCTTTTAATAAACGTAAAGACATATGGTGCAGTGGTCTTCTATGTCCATTGTGTGTGTGTGGGGTCCTGAGTTCGAAAACCACCCCAAGCAGCCCATTACTTTTTTTTTCACCCAGTATCAGTAGATAGCGCGCGGGCCGTTAGGCTCGAAGTCGGCCCGCACGCGACCAATTCCTTCTCTGCCCAGCAGCCCGCGTTCAGCCCTCAGTCAGCCCGCGTCCTTGATCAGCCTTTTAAATGTTGGGCCAACCCTTGAGTGCGGCCCAATTTCAGGCTCCAGGTCCATTTTCGCTTGATATTCGGCCCAGTGAGCTTTTAATACAACTTTTGTGTTCCGAAAGCCCGCTTTTCGTACCGATTTCAATTATAAAATTTATTTTCGAATGTGAAAAATTTGGAAAAATTATTTTAAGCCCCGAGACTTCAATTTTAGTTACCCGAGTCCTATTTTCCAAAAAAGAGAGAGTTCCGAGTCCACGAAAAATCTGATTAAATCCCTTAAGTCTTAATTCTTATTAAGTATGGGTTTTACGTTAAATTCAAGTAGTGAGATAGATTATTGATAAATTATCTCGCTAAAATGTAGGTGTTTGAGGAGTCGAGTCCTCGACCTACGTACCTGCTTTGTGTGTGATTTTCTACCACAATTTCCAGGTGGGTTTCATTATAAAATTGCTATGCTTTAATTAATTGCTTTTGTTCTGGTATGATCAAAGTATGCATGTTGACTATGTAGCCTTCGATGTGAGCTGTATCGGCCGTCGAACGGTTATCCCCGACTACGAGGTTGTGTCTTTTATAGGCAGTCTCCTCATATCGTTGTAAGGCCACATTGAGGGGCATTCGGTATGGTATCGTTGTAAGGCCACATTGAGGGGCATTCGGTACGGTGTCGTTGTAAGACCACATTGAGGGGCATTCGGCATTTACTCCTACTAGTATGGGATTCGATGTAAGGCCACATTGAGGGGCATTCGTTGTAAGGCCATTTAGTAGTCTATGGTTAGGTGTGCACACGAGTAAGAACTTTGTAATAGGAGATGGGATAGTTGATTGATTTGTATATATACTGCTACCATACCTGTTTTGTTTTATGAACTTGAATATTGATTATTGCATAGTGGTGAGCACTACGATTTTTATTTGTGTTCATCCCCAGCTGCTCTTCATGGATGCAGGTTAGTAAATGTGGGCACGAAGGAGGGATGCGAGTGGTGGTCTATTATTGATTATTGCTTCCGCCTATTGAATTGTCTTATGATATTGTTGCATTTTGGAATAATGGATATTGGATTATGGAGAATTGAACTATTGTTAAGGAGATGCTCCTTAGTTCCTTTTGAGGATTTATGATTGTTTAATTGAGGAATGATGATAGATAATTGAGAATTGCAAATATTGTTGATTATTGATAATCTCTTTTGAAAATGTGTAACGCCTCAATAAATATTGAAATAAATTTTGAAAAATTTATCTTGATTTTCGGCAAAAAAAAGTGGGGCGTTACAGAGGCCACGACCATCCCTTGTCGGTCGTCCGATGACTTCTCTCGAGCAACATGACTTGAAATAACATGAAATAATTTAACATGATCAAACTTGCTGAAATTACTTAAAAACATGAATTTTGCACAAGAAGCTAAACACGGCCGCGGCGTGCGCACCGTGCGCCGCCTACGGCGTTAAGCCGTCTCACGACCAATTCAACTCAACTCTCTCTTAAGTATAATATTATGAATATGCTGCTAGGAAGGTGGGAAAAAATTGCCCCAACTCTCCCCTTAAATACTAGGACCGAATATGATAAGGAGGTGGGGAGAAATAGCCTTAAGAGGTGGCTTAATATAATCTTGCCATTTGTAACTTAATAAGACCTTGATATGCTTAGTCATAGGATAAAAAGATTAGTCACCCATTAACACATAAAAATGTGACACATCATGCTACTAATTGGAGACAATTCTCCCTCTCAAATTGCTCACGGCTTTGGAAAAAAAAAACGAAGGGAAATAATATACTCATCTTAATGCTACGGCATTAATCATTTAAACATGATTAATTAATAATTAAGCATAAAATTTATGCTTAATTAATTACTAAGCATGACATTTAACTTCCGAAATTATTCCGAACATAAACGTGATTTCGAAAATAATTTCGGTTAATCTCGACTGAAATAATTAATTCCGAAAAATAATATTCGCTAATATTATTATATCGGAACTAAAGACATGATCTATTTAATTAAAATGACGGGATATTACACAAGCCTCGACCGAGAAGGCATAGGAGTACTGGGCGATAGCACGCACGCGCGAGAGGGAGTCCGCGGCCAGCAGGGGCGCGCGAAAGAGGACGCGTGGAGTTCGGGCGCGCGAAGCCTAAGGCGCGAAGGACTAGGCGAGCGGGCGACATGCGAGGGACGCGCGCGGGTTTCCGCGCGCGACAAGGAGTAACGCCGAGGCGGTGCGCGAAGTAGGGCGGCCGAGAGTTATGGGGCGTGAAATTTGGAATTGTTTGGAGTGCAAGCCAAGCAAGATCAAGACAATCAAGTTAATTAGGACTCTAGTATATTTAGATTCCTTCCTTCACAATAATATCTATATTGTTTAGGAATTTAATATTTTATTGCTTTAATAAGTTTCCTAGGTAGATTAGAATTAGTCATAGTTAGGATCTATAAATAGGGAGCATCCCTCATTGGTTTTTGATGGTCTTTGATTTGATGAAATAGAAAAGAACGTTTGTTCGAAACCGTGTGTTAGGATTCGTGAG
>CACSLK010032525.1:4660114-4671159 GCA_902706635.1 Striga hermonthica | reverse complement strand
TTTTTTACCTTAAGCAAGATCGAACAAGTTGTGATAATTTAGATGACCCTAAATTTGAGTTCACCTAGGATGAATTCTGGAGGGTTTCTCGTACTTCGCGAAACAACTTCGAAAATAAATTGACAAAATCGGACGTGAGAATACCTGCCAGAACACAATAACTTAGATTCCACAAGCAATGAACTCGATTATGGCTTAGAGGAAGAATCATCCTTACCTTCAGTTAGCAGTGATGGAAGAAGTAGAAGGAAGACATTTTGCAAACCCTAGTTTTTCAGCGAAGGAGAAAAAATGATTCTCGACAATGTAGATCCAATTATTTATCTGAGGGCATGTTGGTAAAATTGAAAAAGGAACTTAATAGTGGGATAGTGTATTCCGTGTATGAGAGATGGGATGCTGAATCCATCTTTTTGCTTGTAAAGGTACCGGGCCCAACCAAAATAAAGGGCTTTTCATTAACCAACCAAACAACTTAAACGTATGGATATAAGACTACAATGCATGATATCAAGCCCAATATGGGCAACCAAACTGAACCAATTAGACAAGAACATCTAATTAATTAATATAAGTCTAAACGAGAATTATCGGGCTAATAATACAATATAGACAATTAATTCAAATAATAGTAATAATGCCAATAAATAATGTTCGAACGGGGCGTTATAGTCTACCCACCTTAAAAGGAATTCCGTCCTCGTAATGCGAAAACAAAACAACTAGAATACAATAGAATACAAAGGGGAAATCAAAACATGAAGTTCGGATATCTCCTCCTAATATTGGCCTCAATCTCCAAAGTAGTCTCGGACTCGTCGTGTCGGCTCCACAACACCTTGACGAGACAACTGTCTGGTTCCTCTAATGACGAACCTCCAGTCTTGTACAACCACCGGTACCTCCTCATAGGTAAGGTCTCACTCGATCTGCAACTCGCTGAAGTCCACCACGTGCTCGGGATCATGCACGTATCTAAGTAGCATCGAGACATGAAACATGTCATGTACTCCCGAAAAATTTGGCTGTAAAGCTAGTCGATAAGCCAAGTCTCTGACTCGTGTAAGGATCTAAAAGGGTCCGATATAGCATGGTCGAAGCTCCCTTTTCTTCCCAAACTGAACCACACCCTCATGGGTGCAACCTTCAAAAAGACATGATCACCAACGTCATACTGATGCTACTGTCTCTTTCTGTCGGCGTAGACTTTCTGCCTCTCCTAGGCATCCTTGATCCTCTTTCGGATCTCATTAACCTATTCCGAAAGTCCTAAGAATGAACTCCGGACCCATGATCTTCCTTTCTCCGACCTCATCCCAACATAAGGGAGTCCGAACCTTTCGCCCGTGCAAAGCCTCGTGCAGTGCCATCTTGATCGAGGCGTGATAACTATTATTATAGGCCAGCTCAACCAATGGCAACGAACTCTCCCAAGTTAGGCTCGGTCCAAGACCACAGCCCTTAGAATATCCTCCAAAGTCTGGATCGTCTACTCCGACTGGCCATCTGTCTCGGGGTGATAGGTTGTGCTAAACTCCAACCTTGTTCCCATGCCTCGGTGCAAACTCTTCCAAAATTGACCTGTGAACTTTCGGTCTCGATCGGATACAATCTCCACGGGCACACCGTGGAGTCGAATAATCTCCTCGATGAAAAACTCGGCATAATCATTAGCCTTCATCATCGTCTTCACAGGCAAGAAGTGGGCAGACTTCTTCAATCAGTCCGCAATCACCCAGATAGACTCACTCCCGATTCTCGACTTCGGCAATTCCACCTTGCTGACACGAGCAACATCTCGAATCAATAGTCCTGTCTGAGAAAGTTATTCAGACTAGCTCATATTGACTTTTTCGACTATAAGTGTCGACTGCCTCATTATTTCTTCTCACACGATAATTAATTGAGCGCTAAGTCTTAAGCAAGCTCGAATCACTTTCGGTAGTGGCTGGTTGGTCCCAAGAAATTACGAGTCTCACTCGCATTCCTTGGATTCGTCCAATTATCTATCGCCTCTATCTTACCTCGAAGCTCTTCATTTCCCGTGGTAACAACAATGCAATTGAGCACAACAAATCTTAAAAATAAAACCTCCAAGGTTGCTTGACTTCATTAGTCCTCCAAGCGAAACTTAGGTCATTGCAATACATGTGAAAATTCCCAGAATCGGTACGTATTACACGTTACTGACTTTGCAACTGTGGTATGAATGGCTGGCCTAGTATGCGGCAACACGACACGCTACATGCGGTACACTACGCATGGCACTATCTACGACTCGAGATGCATCATCGAGCGTGGCGCGCCTGTGCGCGGCACCAGCACGTAGTACACCTGCACCACCTGCAGCCAGTACCTACGGTTCATTCCACATCAGTTGTTACATCTCCCGGTGTTGATACGTAGACGAAGATTGAAATCCCCTGGTGTGTTGCGACCCTAGTCCAAACCCCAGAATCTAAGTATACCGACTTCGCCATCAGAGTACTTATATTTAATCATGAGTCACTTGGCTTGCAGAACTTCATTATCATCCTCTTCAATCGTTACTCCTTCTAGTGGTGATTACTCACGATGCTTCCCACTACTCCTTGGCTACCCTCCTTAAAAGACTTCTTCTATACCAAAACATTTCTAGAACTGTGTCGAAGCTCCTCCCGATCTGGTATGCGAGGACTTCCACGTACAATCCCCCGATATATCGTTCAATTTGATCGCAAAAAAATAACTGATTGTCGCCTATTGCGAGGCCCAGGTATTCTCAAGAGTTGCAACTTTACTCGCTCTCTTGAACCTTTCGCCTCGACTTAAAGGTGCCATGAAACAAGATTCCTAAATTTATGAGAAATAATGGCTACTCAGAACGACGTCGGTCAGGGGACGCCGACGACGAATTTTCAGGTCGCCGGAAATAATGGCGACAATCAATTTTTTTTATTTTTTTTATTTATTATTTTTTTTAATTGAGTCTGCGCAATTGAGAGAGAAAAACAAAGGATGGATTTGAAATTAATCTGATAAGGAGAAAAGGACTTTGGCCGGATCTTATGTAGATGAGAGTGAAACGTGCGAATGTACGGGGTGATTTTTACTGAAATCTCGCAACAGGTTTTTGAAAAGGAAGAACAGGGTCGTCGAGAGAAGAAAGGAAATTTATCTAATTCATTTTCTTTTTTTCACGTGAAAGTATGACCCTTACTAGTCTTTCCCAATTGGGCTTGACCCAATTGGGCCAATTTAAAACAATTTGGGCTAGAATTAATTGATCTTACAATGGCTAGGAAAGATACACTAATTGGGCCAAAAAATAACTCAAAGCTCGATAAAAAAACGCGACAACACGAATTTCCAATTAACACGGTCGACGATGAATAATACAACAGGATAATATGACTTATTATATTAATTAGACAAGAACATCTAATTAATTAATATAAGTCTAAACGAGAATTATCGGGCTAATAATACAATATAGACAATTAATTCAAATAATAGTAATAATGTCAATAAATAATGTTTGAACGGGGCGTTACAGTGTTGGTGCACACTTGGGCTACTACTCGTGCTTGTTATTGTTAGTCGCCGAGCATGGCGTGGTCAGAGTCACTGGTTCCCAAGTGTCTTAGGGTCTCACATGCTAGTGTGTGTTGGGTCGCGAGGGCGTCGTCCGAGTCGCGCGGGTTATGAAGAATGTACGTGGGTTGTGCGAGATGCACGCTGGTCAGGTAGGGTACTCACGGATCACGCTGCAGGTTACACAAGTCACAAGTGGGCGGCGAATGGTTGCCTGCGGGATGTGCGCGGCATCTGCGGGCTGCATACGGTCGTCTGTGGTATGTGTGCAGGTCACATAGGTTGACGTTTAGTGGTTAGACGGTGGCGCGTAGAGGTGCGGCTGGTGAAGCTGATAACGTCGATAGTTGCATTGGCCTTAGGTGGTGGTGCTCTCCAACCTTTGTGGTCTTCAGAGGTGCCCCGTGGATATATATATTATTTTGGATGTGAAACTAAGACCTTGGGATCTTCTGTTGTATAACCGATCACCTACTCTGATTATTCTTGGTTGGTGACTCATTGGTCTCCCAAAGCCTCACAATATTTTTCCTTTTGACCTCTCGGTTTTTGGCCAAATTCTCAATGAGAGAAATCTGATTCTCCATGTTAATTCACAATGGAACCCTCTTGGAGGCTGAGAGACATGGTGTACTTATAGGCTATAACATGGACCCTAAGGAGGTACTAAATATAGGCTCTCAGGTATGAGCCTAACTGTGGGTGAGACCCACTCTGTTCATACTTCAATAATTTTAAATACCAATATGGAAATATTACTGAAGTCTCCATTTAGCCCCTTAATTACAATTAATTTGTGTATCGACTAATTGTTCGATTTACCTCCTCGTGCTTAAGATATAACATTTGTTGATTAATTTAATTATTGACAATATAATTAACCAACTTCTTTATTAAAAAATAGTACCACTCAATACTTAACCATTATGTCGGAAATTAGTCTGTCAGTTGGGATTCACATAATAATCCTTCTTAAGCTCATTTCGGGGATGTCATCATCCTGGTGGACTGGGACAACGTGACCGTAAACGATCTTAATGGCACATCAGACAATCAACATTATTTACCAAAATATGGACTTTGTTGACTTAGAAAAATGTTTCACCCATGGTAAATCAAATAAATAAGTATCGAATACATATGTCAATTTAATGTCTTAGGGATTAAGAGAACACATGAGTTGCTGAGGTCTCGATTATTTACTTGGTCAGTATAAAATAATCTTATCCTCCTGTAGGCCCATTGCATACATTCTAGATGTACTAGTGGGATTTGACTAACATACATTCGAGATGTACTAGTGGGATTCATTAGTCAAAGTTCAACTAACACGAAAATCACACTACAACCTATCACGACACTTAATTAAATTATGTCTGAGATGTGAATAAATATTCATATTCTACAAGACACCGATAATAGGATCTTCCTGTTCGACACATCGAACCATGTTATTTACAATGTAAAATAAAGTAACCAAGTTTGCATAAATAAAAAAATTACGAACATTCACTTGACTAAAGACACGAACCTCAATAAAAATTGAGTTATGAGTAACACAAACCTAAGCTTCTGCAGTTTACTCCAACAATCTCCCACTTATACTTTAAGGCTCTCGTCTTTTTTAAGTAAACACTCATTCAATCTTTATTCTCAAATAACTGTTGTTCTAACAGTCATACATCCGGCTCCCAATACCTTAAAATGACTATCATCTACTTTCACCAGAAAGCCACTTCTAAAAGGAACTAATTGGTCATCTACTAATGTAACTAGGCGACAAAATATCCACCTCTTTCTGATTATTCGCAACAGGTCTTACATGCTCTATGCACTTAATTGACTTATGAAATTTTGATTCCTTCACGTTTTCAACTACACAAACTGTCATTATAATCAAATTGTAATCGGAGTTGTGTTAGGATAAACTGTAAAAGCTTGGCTTTCAGATTCTAGCAATTCCATTTTGTTCTGAATGTTTTAGTCAAATTACTTATGTTTTATATATTCTGGCGACCATGACCACCGTCTTTAGCCACCGGAGCCACCACATAGCTGCCGCTTGCCACCTCCGGAGATCACCCATAGTCGCCCAACAGCATGTGTAGCTCCCCGTTCGAATATTGATTTTTCAATTTTATTTAATTAATGGCATTTTATTTTTAGATTTCGATGCCTTATTATGTGATTATATATTATATTATATTATTGAGTAAATAATATAATTGCATAGCTTGTTCGATTTCACTTTTATCGATTGTCGTTCAGATGTTAGGTTCAATGGCGTAGAACCGTTTTCGATCCATTCAACTAGTTTTCAAGCCGCTTTGACCCTAACCTCGAGTATGCATTTTGAACCAAGTCCTTTGATTATTTTCAGTCCAAGAGCGTTTCTTTAACCCGGCCAATTAGCTAAAGAAATCCGCCCATTCCTTAAGGACTTGTACACCATTCTTCATTTTGAAATTTGAAAGGGAATTGGCTAATTTTGGCAAGAATTTGACCAACATTTTATCCTTAAAATGCACGGCCATAATCCCCAATAATGAGCCAAATTAAGTCTCTATTTATGGGATGAATCATCCTTGATTTCCCATTAATATTAGTAATTGAAATCCTCTCAATCTCTCCACTCTCTCTCGCGTTATATCCATCAGAATTCCACCTTTCTCGTCACGCTGCAAGAACAAGACTCACACCCATCACCACACTATAAAAAATTCAGAAAAATCTTCCCCTCCATCAATATCTCTCAGAAACTTAAGGAAATCCATCACAAATCGCCATCATCCTCGTCCAGCAGTAGGCTACTGTTCTGTTCGACGGAGAATCGCCCGTCCCCTCAACCTGCTCACATTTTTCGGCCACTACCTAGTTTCGACTGCACTCGTGGACGTCGAGAACCCCTGCACAGCCAGCAGATGCGTGCCTATTATCCGGAGACTCATCGGAGATTCTTCATGCTGGTCGTTCACGCCATACGAGCCGAGCCGCGCATCACCATCGAGGCCACCCCGACACGCGCGACCGCGACCGCGTTCAGCCTTCTTTCATCCATTTTTGTGTGATAACCCCGAGAACAGTACAAGATGGCTTAGACCCCTTTATTTGTGTATATGTGTTGGTTAGTGAATATATAAGAGGTTTCATATGATCATGTTATATGTGTTTGTTATGTGGAGTTCTATTATGTTTGTGTTGAGTCTTGATTGAGAACATGTTAATGGTGTAACCCTCCCCTTTTTATATATGTTATAATGAGATATATGGTGTTCATATAATGTAATGGAGTTGCTTAGGACATAGAGATTCACTTGATGAAGTTTCATTGAGATTTGCATGATTAATCACAATTTTACTGTCTCTGTTGTGCCTCTGTTATGACCATCAAGAACTCGTTTTGTCAAGATGTGTTCTTCATATGAATTATAGTTTATCCTGTTATATTTCAGTGGGTTTTGGACTCTTGAAAATCCAATTTAAATTGAGTGAGATATGATTTTTACAAACTGATTGTACAAGCAAATTTTGTAAATCCGGCAGCATGTATATATTAAATGTCTGGCATGTTTTCGATGTCTGTATGTGCTCAAACTAGACAGTAGTCTTCATGAAAGTTGTATCCTTACTTCTTATCTAGCTGTTGGTTTGTGAATCATGTCATTTGGAGTCTGTAGCATGAATTATATGATAACTACTGAAGCTCTATATGTATATTATTTCAGTTTTCTGACTACAACTCTGTTATAAATGTTTGTTGAACTATCTCCTGGTAAATGACCTTATCTATTATCGATGTCTTCATAAGAGTTGTAGCTGCATGTCATAGAATTCATATACAACTGGAATCCCGTTTATATGGCATATGTGGTGCAAGTTATGTTTATTTTAAAATTGTTGCGCGGGTTAAGTTTTAAAAAACTTATGTTGTGCTTTCGAAAATAGAATTTACTTTTAAATGCATACGTATATAAATTTTATAGCTGAGTTGAACTAAGTGAATGTTGTTATATGTGTATTCATGTGTCGGATAGTTATTTATAGGTCTATTTTAATAAATGTAGGTTCGACGAGATGAATCATCGACCTAATTACTTGCTTGTGTGAATCTATCACTTCGGTAACTAGGTGGGTTTTATTTGAAATTGTTTTGCAGTAAATTGTTGCCTTACGTATGGTATGATCAATGTATGCATGTGAACCATGTAGCCTTCGATGTGAGCTGTATCGGTGGTCGAACGGTTTGGGGTAATCTCCTCTTTACATCCTTGCGTAGGACACATCGCTTAAGACCAGGGTTGTGCTCGGTCGGCGATAAGTACCCCGTTAAAAGACCAGGGTAGTGCTCGGTCGTCGTGGGAGACTCCTACTGGCTGAGCATTGTTGTAAGACCAAGGCAAGGGCCTTGGCATTCGATATGTATACCGACAGTGGTCTATTGAGATAGGTGTGCACATGAGAACGAACTTGGGATAGGAGATTGGGATAATTAAATGATTTCGTATACATGTTGCGACCGTACCTGTCTTATCTTATGATTATTGTTTATTGCATAGTGGTGAGCACCACGGATTCCATATGTGCTCACCCCCACTTTTTTGTCACAGATGTAGGATAAGCAGGTGCGGGTACGGCGGAGCGGAGCGAGTGGTGGTCGGTCTATATGACCAGATCATTTATTATTTTCTTCCGCTAACTTGAACTTATTTATGATTTTATGAACTTGGGATATTATGAACTTGGGGATTTATGGATGTGAGATTTTATGATGACTTGAAATAATGTTGAATAGATGCCCTTTGACACTGTAAGAGAACTTAGGAACCCGGTTTGGGTATTTATGATTTGGGATGAAACCTTGATGAGTTGTTGATTGTTAGAAACGAATTTTGAAAAAATTAAATTGATTTTTTTTAAAAGCCATGGATTTTCTTTAAATCAATGTGGGGCGTTACAGTGTGGTATCAGATCAGGTTTATATTTCTGTAGGCTGATATATATGAATTATGTGAACTTTGTGAAATAATTGAATATTATAATGTATTTATGACCACTCGCTTCTGTCGAGCCGCGCCAACTCAGGTATGAGTTCATAAGTGATATTGGATTGCTTATGTGATATATATGATATTATGTGACATAAATTGGGGGCTTAGGAGTTCATCCACCTGTTCAGAAAATTGTTGAACTTTAGCGATTCTAAATCCTATGTTAAACCTTTTGCTATGTAGAACTATATCTCGAACTATATCTCGAACTCATAACCAACAGAACCAGCAACCGACCAATAACCAGGCTGCTGACCATGCTGAGATTGTGATGAAGTTTTAGCGGCTAAGCCCACCAACTTTTACTGGGGTCGTGGGTCCTGTAGCTGCCACTGAATGGATCCGGAAGTTGTAGAGGATCTTCTACCTTCTATTCTGTACGGATGAACAACGAATTGCTTGTGCACGATTTCAGATAGATGGCAATGTGGCCACATGGTGGTCGAATCACTGGAGGCTGAGGCCAGCTGAGTTGGCGAACTTGCTAGGGACCGTATGAAGGAGGTGGTACTAGAGAAGTACTACCCGCAAGAGTATCGTATGAGTGAGTTTGCTCCACATCTGGTGGACATGGATTCAAGAAGTCTACCAAGTTCCGAGATGGTCTTCGCCCGGACATCTGCTGGCTCCTCACTAGCCACGAGATCTGCCATACGAGGAGATGGTTATCCGTGCACTACAGCTTCAGAGCCGTCAACCATAGCCCACCCTTGTTCCATCCTATCTCCATGACTCCGTGATCCAGCCAGTCACTGCTGTTCCGCCCGACTCTAATTTGAACAAGAGGAAGTTGATTCCCGCCGAGACCTTCAGAAGGGAAAACGTGGAGGCCCCAATCGACCTGGTGAGCGCCCCGCCAACCAGGGCCAGAATCAGAGGTGCCCTAACTGCGGCCGTCACCATGCAGGAGAGTGCTGGTATACCCAGAAGGTCTGCTACAACTGTCAGTGCCCCGGACATTTCCTTAGCATGTGCCCTGAACCCCGAAGGGAGCAGCCCTATCAGCAGCAGCAGCAGCTCCCACCACCACACCGTTAGCAACAGCCTAGACAGCCCCCAGCACAGAACCAACAGAGGGCAGAAGGTGTTGATAGATGGATCCGATCAACGATTAAAATAATATTTGATGAAAGTGTAGAGTAGAAAACAAAGGGAAAATACGGATTAATTATGTTTTATTACGTAGTTACGAGGTCGGCCTCTCGTACGAGGTCGGCACTTTCTTTACAGTTGGAATTATTACAAGAGTTTCTTACAAGATTTAGAGAGAGAAAGTAGAGAGAAGGCTTAAGTAGTTCTGGATTCAACAACCCAAACTTAAATGAGGGTGGTTCCTATTTATAGTACAAATAGATGCTACTGTTTCGGCATTGTTCACGGTCTTTTCGTACAGTGCTTTCATCGGTTAGGTCGGTGCCGCTCTTCTAGTTTAATAAATTCGAAGAGAATCTTCTTAATCATGACCTGCTATGCATTTATTGCCCATATTGGTGGCATTAAATGTTGTCATCACTTTTGTCGGGCTAAATACCGTAGGGTAGCAGATTAGGGTGGCTTACCCCATCGCTCAATCATTAGCCACCAAGTGGCACTATTATATTTTTCCTGTGCTTGGCACTTGTCTCGGGTCCATTCTCCCTAGGTCCTCAGGCCGACACCCGAACATTAAAAGCTTTCTTAAGGTCGCCGAGGTCCGCCACTCAGCTCGGCACTTAGACAGATGGGCACCTCGAGGGAGAGTTGACAGGTGCTGATCTGAATAAATATGCGGGGGGTCGCACCACTGACTTTTCTTCTTCAATCAGCTCGGCACCCACTGTCGGCTCGTTGCACAGTCCGATCCTCGCCACGCAGTACAATCAGTAGGCTCATTCAAATTTCACAAGAATGCATACTGAATGCATACCGAACACACATAATTAATTCGAAAAGCACACGATCAGCAATAACAATATAGATTCGAGCACCTAAACACATAATCAAACGATAAACGAGCTGAGTTCGAGCGCAAGTACCGTTCTCGGGAAATAATCAAAAACAAATGGAACGAAAGGAATGAACGGTACAATCAGTAGGCTCGACGGCTTCGCTTTGTCTCACACGGAGAAGGAGCAGCAGCTAACGGGGCTCGACGGAGGCTGATGGTCGCTGCGAGGAACACGCCGCGGTCGACAGGGGTCACGGTCGATGGGACTGTGCGAGAACAGCGACGATGGCTCGATCAAAGGGTGCACGTGAAAGGGAATGGCACGTCGAACGCATCCGAGATGCGAGCAGCGGCTCGGGACAGCAAAGTACGACCAGCAGGAGGTGAACGGAGCTTGCCGGTTACGTTGGACACTCCGACGGAACTCGACGAGACTCGACGGTCACGTTCGGCACTCCGACAGGACTCGACGGGACATGACGGAGAGTGATGATGGC
>CACSLK010032525.1:4604420-4638804 GCA_902706635.1 Striga hermonthica | reverse complement strand
ATAAGAACAATCTCCAATAATTCATAATCAAACGGGGCGTTACATCTTTGTAGTCCTTGGTAGTCCGGGGACTAATTTTTTAAACACCTCGGTAGGCTGAGGGTCTTCTTTGTAGTCCTTGGTAGTTCGAGGACTAATTTTTTGAACACCTCGTGCGGAAATCCTAGCGCGCTCGCGGGCACCACTCCCGACCTCGCGCAGCAGTCCGCGCGCTCGCGGCGCCCCGCGACCCTAAGCTTCAGCAGCCACAGCTCCGCGCAGAATTAACTCCCGCAAGCACGCCGTGCCCATGCGCCAGTCCGCGCACGCCGCGCGTCCAGGCACGCCCGCACCATTCACCAGCGACCGCTCGCGCCCATGCGCCCAGTTACCGAGCCACGAACCATGCACCGCACCTAATCCCTTGCGCACCACCATGAGCCATGACCGAGCCACCGGGTGAACCACCAAGCCCCAGCGCACCCGGCGACCGCCGGCGATATTTTCCGGCGACCGACGACTTTTCCGGCCGAATTTTCCGGCGAACCTCTTGGGCCCCGTTTTCCGGCCTGAAACGACATTTTCGACCTCCTTGGATCGTTTTGAGCCGGTGGAGCTGTCGAAAACCTTATTTTGCGTCGATGCTACCTCCTTCACCTATTTTTGTCAGATTTTTCACTCTCTTGGAGCTTTATCGAGGTTAATTGCCCAATTTTTCTTACTCTTGGTGCCGAGATCATCGTTTTACAAGGTAATTCACTTAGAACTACTCATGCCATATGTATTTGAATCGGGTGTGACTTTATTGAGTTGGAGGTGATATATGCTAAGTGTGGTGGAGGTGTATCGGGGGCTCATGAGTATTATTATTGATTATTTAGAGGATTTTGGCTATTGTCTTTTGGTGTGAGGCTCGTTTGGAGTGATTGTTAATTGTTTTAGTGGAATTGCCGTGCACTTTAGCGTTTGATTTGAATTTCACTATATCATTGGTGTCGGTTGTGCATGAGGTTATGCTTTGATTGAAAAGTTGGTCGGGTCATGCCATGGCGAGCAATATTATGGGCTAGTGGCCCGAATTTTGAGCTTTCATGCATACGTGTGTCTTCGTTGAGTTTGTGGATTCTCGGTTATTATCCCTCCGAGATGCATACATGTGGCCTTTACTCGAAGCCGACGGACGGGATTCTCTTATGCTTTCAAATGCTATAGTACTCGGTTGGCTCATGGTCGACGCTTTGATTGTCCAATCATTCAGATGGCTTCATTTTCACCTTTATGGATTTCGGATAATTTACTCTATTCCTATTGGACGAACACCATTAGACACACGTTGGTGCACCACCGTGTAGAGTACGCGCTTTCTTTTCCCTTCGTTATTTTCTTTTTCTCTTTATTTTTATGTGCTATGTGTTTCTTTTCGTTTTTTCTCGTTTGTATATATTTTGTTTTGCCGATCGCATGAGCTTGTGTATCAACATGCTCTTTCCTATGCTTTTTGGGTCAAGCAATGAGGACATCGCTTTGTTTTAAGTGTGAGGGAGGGATTTTCGTGATTATGCATGCTTAGGCGTCATTTCTCTTATTTTCGGTGCTTATTTTTTGTTTTTGCTGAGTCGTGGACCGGTTTTGTTTGTTTTTATTGGGTTCTGTGTCGATTTCCCCACATGAGACTTGATGTGAGTCCAATAGTGCAAATGACTAAGTGGCTAGTTTCTATTGTCGATTGTTTTCATTATTAACTCTCTTGCCTTATGTGCTCAACGATTTTGACGGTTTTTATAAAATGAGATGATTATTTGGTGGCATTGGAACTCATATGCGGATTCACGAAATTTTCTTGTCCTTTGTTTGTTCTTGATTGATGATCTTGGTCATGCTTGCCTTGTGCTTGATGATGTGTAAACGTGTTATGCTATACACTTGAGTTATATCTTCATTAGATTGTTTGAACTATGATATTGTATGTGATGTACTCTTGTGCGCCATGCCCTTAAAAAAGAAATAAAAAAGAAATAAAATGTGAGTTCGCGAGGAAGTACGGATTAGGCTCTCTTATTTCGAGCCACTTCGTAGATTGGGATAATGAGCCCGGGAAACCAGTTTAGGAAACTCAAGGAAACCCTTTGAGGTTAAACCTAGATCATCTCGTCCGGAAACTTCGTTTGGAAAGAGAAGCTCACGAAAATGAGTTCGTGAGAGTCGAAAGGATTAGACTCCTCTTGGCTCGGTTAGTCTTCTAGATAAACCGAATTAAGGAGTATGGGAAACCGGCCTAGGATGTTAGAGGTATGCTGTAAAAGCGATGTTTTGCAGTTTCTATCAATTCCATTTTGATCTGGCCATCATGTTTCGGTCAAAGTACATATGTTTGCAGTTTATTTATTTATGCAATACATACTCCATGTCTTATATTGAGGTAGTGTGGCTCGAAGAGTTTCGAGCAGAAACTCTTCTATCAATTCATGTTGAATGTATGTTGTTTTTAAAGCCTTGGACATGTCAAGGAATTTTTGGGTTGGTGAATGCTTGGAATAAATTATTCGCGCGGTGGGACACCACATAGTTTATTGCTTTCATAGAAACTTATGTACGGCTCCTGCGTGGGTCATAGGATGAATTATGTAATTATTGTTTATATTATTCGTTATTGATCCGGCGGGCGTGGACCAACCTTGACGGGGCGAGGCATAAACACGTACACGGATGCCATGGTGATGATCCAATGGCGACTTTCCCGTAGACGACCAATTCAGTGGGAGTCACTGCGAAAGGGGAGTTCCAATACCTGAAACGGAGGACACACTCAACAAGGACAGGACTGTGTTTTCTCCGTAACATTAGAAATTGATTAATGGCCATGATAGTTGGATTATAGTTCCTAGTTTATTATTGCTCATTAATCATGCATGTTTTACGTGATTGCTTTTGTGCAAATACAAACATGTTAAGAAAATCCCATAAAATAAAAATTATATTAAGTGTGTAATGGGTTGAAATAAATTACATACAAGGCCTCTATTATAGGTTTGTCAGTGAAGTGATTTAATTCGAGCCCATAGGACGTTTTATTTCACAGTTCACAAGGACGAATCTCCTTCGGGATGGTTGTAGTGAGCTATTTCAAAAGCGTACGTGTCACCAAAGGTGGACGTATAATTTTGGTAGTAAACTTAGTACCAATTAATGAGTTACGCTTAAAGTACAAATAATTACGATAGTCCCAAAGGACAAGGTCGTTTTTATTCTTTTATAAAGTTAATTGCGCTGGCCAAAAGATGAAACCGACTATTAGTTAAGTATTGCTCGGCAGTATGTTAAGCTAATGGGATTTATCCCTCCCCTTGCGAATGTTTGAACCGTAGACGTCCACACTCAGTGGCCTGCGGGGATTCGGTGTTTTGAGGTGTTGGTGAATTTATTCAAATGTTGTTTAATGGGATAAATATTTGATGTATAAATTCAAAACTACTTGACTCTGTAAAGACTATGTTTGCATGATACCAGGAATTCAAAATGTCTTTCAATCCGTTGTCCGTAATTCTCAAAGAAAACAAACTTGTTGGTCCTAATTATATTGACTGGAAAAGGAACTTGGATATAATGTTAACTGCTGAAGGGTACAAATTTTCTACTGTTGAGGCTTGTCCGGCTGTGCCTGCTGACAATGCACCATACCAAGAGAAAGAGGAGTATGCTCGGTGGAAAAAGGCTGACGAGATGGCGAAGTGTTACATCTTGGCATCTTTGTCAAATGTACTTCAACATCAACATCAGTCTATGAACACTGCAGTGGATATGCTACTCAATCTCAATGAGTTATTTAGTCATCAATCGCGGGCTGCCCGACAAGAGGCCATGAGGGTTCTGATGAACATGACCATGCGAAAGGGCACTCTCGTAAGGGAGCATGTTCTTGCTATGATGGCCCGGCTGAATGAGCTGGAGGTTCTTGGGGCTTTTATTGATGGGGAAACCCAGGTCGATATAGTGCTTCAGTCTTTGCCGAAGAGCTTCGAGCAATTCCGGTTGAATTACAACATGAACAAGTTGTTGATGACTCTTCCGAAACTTTTTGGTGAACTTCAGTCGGCAGAGGGCCTATTTCGTCAGAAGACCCAAGCTATGGTGGCCCTACGTGGAGAAGCTTCCACTTCTAAGGCTCCTAAGGGCAAGAACATGAGGAAGTCCGCAGGAAAGGGCAAGGCAGTCATGAGTGACGTGCAACCTCGACAAAAGGCGAAGAAGCCGAAAGGCAAGTGTTACAACTGTCAGCAGTAAGGACACTGGAAGGCAAACTGCCCTCTTCCCAAGAAACCAGAAAAAGGTACTCCTTTTGCTTTAGTCATTGAAACAGGTTTAGCGGTGTTATCTACCAGTACCTGGTGTGTAGATACGGGGGCCACTGATCATGTCTGCAATTCATTGCAGGGGTTCCAGGAAACCAAGCGACTTAGGGAAGGAGAAGTTACCATCTACTTGGGCGATGCTAGTAGAGCGTCAACAATTGCAGTGAGAGACGTCTATTTAGATTTTGGCTTAGATAGGTTTCTAGTTTTGAAAGATTGTCTTTATGTTCATAGTTTTAGAAAGAATTTGATTTCAGTTTCTAAGTTGTTTATGAACGGTTTTTCCGCTACGTTTGATAATAAAGTTGTTATTCGTTTTGGCAAAAAGTTCATATGCACTGGTTCATTAGTTGACAATCTATACATTCTAGAATCTAAGTCATCTCCACTGCAACAGAAACAATTACTTAATTCATCATCTAATCTGAATAAGAGAAAGGAACCTTCTAAAATGAACGAAACATATCTTTGGCATCTAAGACTTGGTCATATTAACCTTAGGAGGATTCAAAGGTTGGTAGCAGACGGGCCCTTGGGGTCGTTAGAAGTTGAGGCTTTTCCAACTTATGAGTCTTGCCTGGAAGGTAAAATGACTAAGAGGGCTTTTAGTTAAAAGGGGCATAGAGCCGAAGATGTGTTAGGGCTAGTTCATTCCGATCTATGTGGTCCTATGAGTATTCAAGCGAGAGGTGGTTTCGAGAACTTCGTTACGTTTATCGATGATTACTCGAGATATGGGTACATTTCCCTTCTGCACCGCAAGTCTGAATGCTTTGAGAAGTTCTTGTAGTATAAGGCAGTTGTGGAGAAGCAGTTAGGAAAAAGTATCAAGTCATTACGATCAGATCGTGGTGGCAAATATCTCTCGAATGAATTTAGGAACTACTTGACGAATAATGGGATTACGTCCCAGCTGACTGCGCTTGGCACGCCTCAGCAGAATGGCATAGCAGAACGGAGGATTAAGACTCTTATGGAAACAGTTAGGGCAATGATGAGTTATAGTAGTTTACCAGATTCATTTTGGGGCTATGCCCTAGAAACAGCGGTATACATTCTGAATAGAGTACCTTCTATATCAGTACCGTCTACACCACTGGAGTTGTGGTCTAGGCATAAGCCTAGTCTAAGACATCTCAGGATTTGGGGTAGCCCAGCTCATGTGCTGAGAATCGATACTGATAAGTTGGAACCGAGATCAGAAGTAAGGCTGTTTGTGGGATATTCTAAGGAAACAAAAGGTGGTCTATTTTATAGTCCCGAGGACCAGAAAGTAATCGTTAGCATGAATGCTAGGTTTTTGGAAGAAGACTATGTCTTAGATCATAAGCCCAGTAGTAGACATGTTCTTGAGGAGTTAAAGGGAGTCAGTACTTCAATACCGAGTGCGCTAGATGTTACACCACAAAGTACTGCAACACGTATCGCTGACGATGCACTTGAGCAGGTAGTACCTCGTCGTAGTGGGAGGGTTTTCCGGCAGCCCGAACGGTTCATGGGTCTGGGAGAGTCTTCTGAGGCCGTCCCAGACGTTCTTGAATCCGACCCATGGACATACAATGAGGCACTCCAAGATCGGGACGCAGAGTCTTGGCAAAAGGCGATGAAATCTTAAATAGAGTCAATGGACACTAATCATGTCTGGGATCTTGTAGAGACACCTAGTGGTGTTCGCGCCATTGGATGCAAGTGGGTCTATAAGAGAAAGAGAGGATCAGATGGGAAGGTTGAGACCTTCAAAGCTAGGCTTGTTGCGAAAGGGTACACTCAGAAAGAAGGGATCAATTATGAGGAAACCTTTTCGCCGGTAGCCATGCTCAAATCCATTAGGATTCTCTTGGTTGTGGCCGCTCATATAGATTATGAGATTTGGCAAATGGATGTTAAGACCGCTTTCCTTAACGGGAATTTGGACGAGGACATCTATATGCTGCAACCAGAAGGATTCATTGTAAAGGGCCAAGAGCATCTGGTCTGCAAGCTGAAGAGGTCCATTTATGGGCTAAAGCAGGCTTCGAGGTCTTGGAACATCTGTTTCGACGAGGTTGTCCAATCGTATGGATTTACCCAATGTCCGGATGAGCACTGTGTGTACAAGAAAAGTGATGGAAACGTGGTGGTGTTTCTAGTGCTGTACGTGGATGATATTCTTCTCATTAGAAACAGTGTGAAGATGTTGTCAGACTTAAAGGTATGGTTATCCAAGCAGTTTGATATGAAGGATTTGGATGAAGTAGGACATGTTCTCGGAATCAAGGTCATTCGCGACCGAGAGAAGAGAAAGTTGTGCCTATCCCAATCCACATACATAGACACTGTTCTAATGCGTTTCAACATGCAGGATTCCAAAAAAGGGGATTTACCCTTTCGACATAGGATACCTCTATCTAAGAGGATGTCCCCGAAGAGGCCTCAAGAGATAGAGGACATGAAGGCAGTTCCTTATGCATCGGCAGTAGAAAGCCTCATGTATGCTATGTTGTGCACGAGACCTGATATTTGTTATGTCATGGGCATGGTAGCAAGATATCAGAGTAATCCAGAACCGGAACATTGGTCTGCGGTAAAGCATATACTTAAGTACCTTCGTAGGACTAAGGAGTACATGTTCATTTACCAGGCAGATGAGTTGCTTGTGTCGGGTTACACCGATTCTGACTTCCAGGCAGACCAGGACGAAAGCAAGTCAACCTCAGGGTTTGTGTTTACTTTAGGAGAAGGAGCCATAGTATGGAGGAGTGTCAAGCAGAAATGCGTGGCGACTCAACCATGGAGGCTGAGTATGTAGCATCCTCAGAGCGAAAGAAGCTGTCTGGCTCAGGAATTTTCTCCTCGACCTTGACGTGGTGCTGAGTTTGCCTGCTGCAATCACAGTGTTCTGTGATAACAGCAGAGCAGTACCAAATTCGAAGGAACCACGGACTCATAAAGCAAGTAAACACATAGAGCGCAAGTACCACCTGATACGAGAAATCGTTGGACGAGGAGAAGTCGTTGTTGCCAAGATACAATCAGAGGACAACCTAGCAGATCTTTTTACGAAAAGCCTACCGGCGAAAGTCTTTACAAGACACGTAGAAGGAATGGGAGTAAGATGTTAGGGCAACATAGTAGTCTAGTCTTTGAGAATTAGATTGAAAGAAATTGTGGTTATTTTGTTTAGCCATGAGCTTATAAAGCATAAGTTGGAGATTGTTAGAGGTATGCTGTAAAAGCGATGTTTTGCAGTTTCTATCAATTCCATTTTGATCTGGCCATCATGTTTCGGTCAAAGTACATATGTTTGTAGTTTATTTATTTATGCAATAAATACTCCATGTCTTATAATGAGGTAGTGTGGTTCGAAGAGTTTTGAACAGAAAGATCACCTATCGGTTCCTTATAAGACTAAACTATTCGTTCACAGTCTAGACTGGCAGTGAGACCCCACTTGGAAAAAGACTGTAGTGTATTCTCGATTCAGTTGGTCTTTGACCGAAGGATTACACTAGCACTTATGTTAAGTGTTGAACAGGACCACAGAAGGATAAAGATATGAGACTCACTGACCGTTGTCGTAACCTAGACCTTCAGTGATTGATGCGTTCTCTTAAGCTGTAAGATAATATAAAATAGGCATATATTTTTATTTCTTATTTATTTGATTTACCAAGTGATTCCTATTTTTATAGGATGACATACGAGGTATTTTGGTAAGTAAGAATAATTATATGATGTGCCATTACAAACTATTTACGGTCACTATGTTCCAGTGCGCTGGATTGATGACGTCCCCGAAATGAGCTCAGAAAGGAACATTATGTTAAACCCTGCAGGTAGACGATTGTCTGACATAATGGTTAAAGGCTGAGTAGTACTAATTTCGAAAATGAATAAGAAGTTGATTAATTATTTTGTCAGTAATTTAATTAATCAACAGACGTTATATCTTAAATATAGGGTGGTAAATCGATCAATCAGATTAATATTATTTAATCATGGAGGCTCGATTTTATTGGTAAAATAGTGGCTAAATAAGGAGAGCAATAATATTACTCTAGTGGGATGTTTTATTATTTAATTTCATTAAATAGAAATTAATTTTATTTCATATTAATTAATTAATTAGGAGAATTAAATTCCTACTAGAATCTTCTCTTGGGATTAGGAGACTTGGGAGTCTTCTAGAAGATGAAGATTAGTAAGAAATATATTTCCTACATTATATTATTAATTGGAATAAAATTAGGCTTCCTAAATGAGGAATTAATTTTATTCCATGGTTATTAATTTAATTAGAAAAGATATTCCTACATGGATCTTCTCTATTGTTAGGAGACTTAGGAGTTTCTAGAAGGAGAGGATTAGTAGGAGATTTCCTTCCTACATTAAATTAGTAATGGAGTAGAATTAGGTTTCCTAGGCCTAATGGAATAAGCCCATATTTAGCACCTCCTTAAGGTCCCTAATGGAGCCTATAAATACACCATGTCCCATCCTCTCCTACAATGTTGTCTTCGCCGATTTTCTCTTCTACATACACGAGAGAATTACATCGTTCGAGAGTTAGGGAGATTCGATTAAACGCTCCACCAAGTTTAATCGAAGAAGGTGTTTAGGTAATCCGTTAGAAGGCTTTTGGGTATAATTTATTCGAGACTTTATATATATATATATATATATATATATATATATATATATATATATTTTCGGTCATCATCTCATCCCCGCCGATCGCTGCCCATCGCCGCCTTGAGCCACCGCCAGAAATCGCCAACTGTTGCCGGTCGCCACCCGAGTCCAACCGAAGCGCAACCGCACGCCCAGCACGCAGTCGCGCATCGCTCAGGCACATCGCGACGCCCAGCAGTTTCACGCGAAGTCCCAGCGTACTGCCCGTACGCCACCTGCTTGCTCTTGTGTTGCCGAGGGGTTCGTTTGCATCCCCGCCTGCATCGCGTTCGTTCGCTGTGCGTGAGAAGTACGCGCGCGATACCTTGTGCGCCTAGGAGTCTTTCCCCGCACGCACACGTGACCGCACACGCCCAACGCCAGTCCGCCTCGGCATAGGAGTGCTGCCCCTGCACACGCGCGCTGTCCCAGCGTTTTTCTGCGTTCGCCTGCATCCCACGCGTCCCTCTCAGCGCCCGACGCGCACACACGCATCCTGTCAGCGCTCGTCCGCATCACGCCAGCTGTCCGCGACGGTCCTCACGACCCGCGTACACGCACGCTGTCCGCGCCCGACGCGCACGAGCTGCTCGCTGTAACCTGACGCCGAGACCCGTGTACCGTTCGACCGTGATCCATTTGACGAGTTGATTAAAATCAACTAAAGGCCAAACCTATCTGCCCATTAGGTTGTGGTGTTCAGACGAACTTCACCAACGGTACTCTACATCGTCTCAGAGTCGACAAAAATTTTAAAAGGTAAACGTCCATATCCTAACTATAGATTCCGCTGCGTTAGGATTTATTTCGATAAAGTTCAATACTGTGTATGTTGTTTGACGTTCCTAACAGAACCCAACATAGGAAACTCGGGGATAACCCCCGAGGATAAACCTAGGTAATAATTGTCCTAACGGCTCTCATTTGGAAAAAGTAACTTATAAAAAAAATGAAAAAAAAATGG
Organism: Striga hermonthica; assembly: GCA_902706635.1. Classification (NCBI taxonomy): domain Eukaryota; kingdom Viridiplantae; phylum Streptophyta; class Magnoliopsida; order Lamiales; family Orobanchaceae; genus Striga; species Striga hermonthica. Next base: position 4,628,862 of record CACSLK010032525.1, on the reverse strand, counting down.
GGAATTGGCTCATGGTCTCGTTTTTATCATCTTGTATATTGAGTTGACCATTTTAGTTTTTTGCACGTGTTAGTTGTAAAAAGGGAGCTTGACTTGAATGAATCATGAATGAATAACTTGGGCTTGTTTTTGTTTTGTTGAGTTCATATGTGGGAACCGTACCTTCTAATTTGAGTTGAGGTTTGTGAACAACCGAATGATAATGAGAGTTACATGATGCATGTTTGTTAATCTTGGACCTTTCGATTTCTCCTTTCGAACTACTTGTTATTTCGTTTGCTTGAGGACAAGCAAAGAGTTAAGTGTGGGGGAGTTGTTTATTGTGTTTTTGTCGTTATTTTCGTGTGTTTTGTGTGTTTTATTTTATAGATTTAGGCTCATTTTTGTGTCGACCGGTCCATTTTATCGTGTTTTGTGTATTTTTGTCATTGTATAGTGTTTTCGTATTTTTGCGCGTTTTCTCTTTTGTTTTGGTGTTGAATAGGTCCAACTTATCGAGAACGAGGAGACGAGCCGTCCGAGCCGACCGAGTCATCCAACCTGGAAAATTCGACCAAGCTACACCGGGACGAAGAGAATTCAATAATGAGAATTTTGGTCCAAGTTTTGTGCGAATCGGAGTTGTGTGCGAGAAGTTAGAGAGAATCGAGCATCAAGAAATTACCGGGACCATTCCTACGCACGCGCCCATGCCCGCAAGATCGAGGACAAATCCGCGACGTCGAGAGTACCCTTCACTCCATGCCCGCGAGCTCGAGGACAAATCCGCGACCTCGAGAGTGTGCCCTGCTGCGCGCCCGCGCGCCTGCGTGCCCCCGTGTTGCCATCGACCGCGAGCTCGCGGAAATCCCAGCGACCTCGAGAGTGCGCCTGCTGCACCCGCGCCTTGTGCCCAACTCGCGACCCAACGAAATTTTTGGCGAGCTCGAGATTGTTTTACTTAATGTGCATGTTTTTAGTGTGTTTTTGTGGTGTAGCTATATAAAGACATTATGCTTTGTATTTTTGGATACAACCCTCATTTCCCAACTTTTAAGTTGGGAATTCCTCTCTATTTTCTCTTTTTCCTTTTTATGCTTTGCTTTGGAGCTTATGAATCAAGTTTTCCGGCGAATTTCTGGCGAATTTCTGGCGATATTGTTTTGAGTAAAGTTTCGAGCTTTTGACTCTGATTTTCTTCCGAAGTGCGTGTGAGAGTGGGTACTTAGTCTTAAGCCTCATTACTTCGTATATCTTTGTTTTCTTTTGTGAAAAACGATATTGTGCTTGAACTGCTTGGAGGAAACGATTGAATCTTTAAATCGTGAATGCTTGACTAAGTTTGATTAGGAGTTGAATGCTTTCTCGTCTTGTGCTAGAGTTGGGTTTAGCTTCCTCGGGTTTTAGCTAGCATGGCATTGTTCAGTTATTTGCGTGTGATTGATCATGGAGACTCCGGCAAACCAAAATTTCTCTTTCCCCCTTAAATTCTCTCATCTCTTAGCGTGCTTTAATTGCTTTCAATGCCCTCAATTTCATAGATTAGTTTAGCTTAAATCAATCCATTTCAAGCGTATAGAATGTGTAGGACCTTCTTTTCAGTTGTGCGACTTAGACGACTAGGTAGTGAACGAAGTTCCGAAAAGCCTTCCTTTGAGAACGACATGAGTCGTGTAGCTCGGTTACCACATGCCCAAAAATACTACAAACAGTAGTCTGAGGACAAATTTTTTGAACACCTTGATAGGCCAAGGAGCTTCGTCGTAGACCTCGGTAGTCCGAGGACTAGTTTTTTAGACACCTCAACACATCTTAGGAGGCACCTTGAGATCTTAGGAATTTTACCTTAAATTTTGGAGATAGTATGGAAAATATGCTAAGTCCTTAGACCTTGGATAGTTGGAAGAGGAGACGTTAGAACCTTAGGAGCTTTGGACCATAAGATTTGTCCAATCCACTACTCTTCCCACAATTTTTTTTTTTTAGCCCACGTGAAGTGGGCAGAATGTTGTCCTTTTTTTTTTTATCCCACTTGAAGTGGGCATATTTTTCCCCTTTTTCTTTTTCTTTTTTTTTTTATTTGCCCCATGGGCTGCCCAACACGTGGGTTTGGGAGGAAGGAAAAGCTGCAACTGGCAGCTTCGCCAATTTTCTTGTTCCCGGGACCCCAGCATTTTCTTTTAGGCGCCCCACTTTAGTAATTGTCCTTAAATTATCCCCCCTTCTTTATTCTCTTACATCTTCATCAAACATAACCACCAACATATCTCTCTTTTTCTTTTAGTGGCCAAAGGATTTTAAGGGCCACTCAAGAAACTGCTAAGGACTTCTCCAAATAAGTTTTAGCTCCATATTATCAGGTGAGTAGCAACCTTTATACTTGGAGCTTTATTTATTTATTTTTCATCAAGGGCATTAGTAGCAAGACAAAGGAGGGTTCCTTAGTGAGTGTTACTTGAAGCATGTTCCAACTCATTTTCTCATGTAGTCCAAGGACTAGCACCCTTGGCTTTCCTTAACATGAAAAAATTAACATACATTTTTATTCTGATTTTACTTGCCGCCAAGTCACAAACCCGAGGACTCCTTGTCACCTTGTCTCATTTCTCGTGTTTTCACGTCCGTGTATATACTTGCATTTTCAGGTTTGAAAATTTCCATGGATTCTCATGAGTCGTGCGATCATGAGATCCTAGCCCGACGATTCCATGGACGTAGGCAAAAAGCTAGTGCGTATATTGATGGGTCGATGTCCACAGCTATAGAGGATGACATCCATAGGTTCTATGCCAAACATTATAATCATGACACTTGAAATTTCTATATTCCGGAGCCCGGGGAGGGTAGTTTTGGCGAAACTCCTCCTGGATGGCTTTGGCTTTACGAAGACATGTTCAAATGCGGTCTACGGTTCCCTCTACGTCCGACCATCGTTGATGTAACACCCCGCTTTTCGTACATTAAATTTGTAGAATAAATTTTTCTTTTTATAAGACATTTGAAAAATTTACTTGAACTCAGGGTGCTACTCACTTTGAAAAACATTGCATACGTGAACCTTTTCATGAACATAAACATTCCATACATGAACATAGAACATTTCATGGCGTTGCCTTGAGAACTTACACTTTAACTTGACTTGCATGAACCATGACTTATTTCATAAAATAAACTTTGCATAGAGGAAGCTTTTAAAACATAAGTATCATAAACATAAAACATGTGACCACCCTCGCCATCGCTCCTTTGCCAGCTCGCCAAAAACCTGGGTGTGGAAAACAAATGGGGTGAGCATTTCCACTTACTCCGTAAGAGATCCCTCTACGTTATCATCCTAATCAACTATAAAGCATGAAATCATTTTTGTATACTCCACATAGTCATGAGCTCCCGATGAGTGGTGACCCACAAGTCGAAAGACTTTCTTGCTTCTACAACACTATTAGACAACTAAACACTAGAGCCTTTGCATGCAAGTGATTACATTCTTGTCACACTCCCACCACTCACCAAACTTCTTATACCACTTTATGGTGGTGGAAGAACAATGCCTCTCGCAGATGGCACGGCCAATTAGGCTTGATGAGAGTACCTTTTATTTGGTTGAAGGAAGACAGCTTTTCACTAGGCTCCGTACAGTCTTATCGACGGGGACAACTGTTCGAAGAGTGCACCAACGAAGGTTACACATAATCACTTACACCCTCTAACCCTAGCACTTAGCTAGCCTCTAGAGTTATAGTCCGTGAACCTTGGTACTGCAACAAATGACTTGCTCGAATGTTGGAACATTGTATAAACATGGGTACTATGCAAGATACTTAACTTCATTCATAGCATAGATAATTAAAGAGGATTAATAAAGTAGAACTTCCCCCACCTTTTCAGTAGAATGCTCGGCTTAGACTTGAACCTGAAAGAAATCTTGAGGGCTCGACTCCTCGTAAAACTACATTCATTGGGGTCATGTCTTAGTGTCTTAACATGGAACTTATTCTTATACTTATACTTATAATCATACATAAGCTTTAGAAAAACTTTGCTCGTTTGGCTTCGCTCGCTTGCATTCTTTTGAAAACATTCTTATTATAAAACATTTGGACAATTGAACTCTTAGCTTGCTGGCTTACGGATACTATTCTAATCGCCTAAGGTTCATCATGATCTCACTCAATGCCTTACAGCTCATACATGTCACGTAAGCATGCTTTATAAACATAACACTCACTTAAGCAATTACACTTAATCCTTTGACAAAACTTAACACGTGCTGCATTTTTAAAACGAGCATATCTTTCAACATACAAGTCGTATTAATATGATTCAAGTCTCTTATTGCTCCTAAGACATGGTACTACAATTTTTATTTAGCACTCAAAAGCAAATAAGGTCGTATGCATGGTCCAAAACCAGCAAACATTCAGAGCTAAAATGTTGTCCAGAAATTTAAAATAAATTCATGCGCAGTTTAACCAAAGCAGGTATCATTCACTACACGGACCATATTTTTGCTTTTTTCCAGAACAACATGAAAGATAACACATAGAACTACAATTTAAATGAAGACTTCAGGTTCATTTGAGCACATTATCATATCATAAACACACAAAACATCCAAACCTAACTGCAGCCGAATTTAAGAAAAACTGCTCGGCAACAATTTTGTAAAAATCATAACTTATTTGTTTTAAATCGAAATTGCACGATTCCAAAGCTCACGTAAACACAACTGAACGAACTACATATCATATGCAGAACTCGAAAACCGAAAATAACATCTCAGGGGCCTAAATTGCTTCCGAACAGACAACACGAAAACAGCAATTACACATGAAATCATACCAATTTTATTCGAACTTCATAACATGTCGAAAGCAAGATATAATCGATGATTCTAGGCACGTTTATCACACAATAAGACGTGATTATGAACACATAAATTGACAATAATTAACCCTATGCACATATCATTCAATCAATTCTTTCGGAAGCCCGGCAAGGCTCCGACCAATTCCAACTCATCTTATAACTCAACAATAATTTACTCGGACCTTAAGAAAGCATACGAGGTTCAATTATCAAATCTTAACACATTAATAATTCTTACGTAACTTAATCGAATTCAAAAATAACAGTCCAAGGAGGTTAAGGCGTTAGGGTTTTACCGCTCGAATAAAAGGAACAACTCTATCGGTTCGAAAGGGCTCGAATGAAAGCTCGGTGAACTTGGCCGTGTACGTGAAGGGGCTGTCCGTGGCTGAGGTACGATGGCTGCTAGACGAAGGTGGAGGCTGCGAATGGTGGTTGTTTGCTCACGGCAATGGAGGCTGCTCACGGTGAAGGCTTGTGGCTCACGGCGGAGAAGGTGGCTTGCTGCGGTGGCTACGGCTTGCGTCGGGGCTCGACGGCTACGATGGGTACTCCGACGGAACTCCATGGGTCCCGACGACAATGGAGCTTCGACGGTGATGTTGAAGGAGCTTATGCGATGATGGTGATGATGAACTGCTCGCGATGGCCGCCTGCTCCAAGCTGCTTGGACGATGAAGGTGGTCGGAGGAGAAGGACGATGATGGCGGGCTGCTCGATGAAGATGATGGCGACGCACAAGGTGAGGGACGATGATGGTGGTGATCGATGATGAAGGCTGATGATGCTTGATGATCGGTTTCGGGAAAAAAAAAAAGAAAAAGAGAGAGAGGGCCGAGAGAGGTGAGATATTATGTGTGGGATTGGTACCGTATATCACAAGAGTTCTTGCACAATAGAACTAGGTAATTGATATAGGCTAGGACTCTTATTGCTTGGATGAGGAATAAAACATCGTGAAGTCTTGAGCTTTCATCTGGCTTGAGAAAATTGGACTGTTATTTGAGCTCGGTTTATCATCTTAATAATTATTATCTTCATTAATAAATTAAAATTATATTAATTAAATTAAGCCATTTCATAATTAAAATTATATTAACATTATTGCATTTAATACTGGGGAAAATTAAATAGATGAGGACATCTAAATAATTCACTTTTTAATCAATAACTTGATAAATAAATGAGTGTGGACACTCACTTAATTATCACATTAAAATCGAGCTTACAATAAAATAAAAATAACATTATAAATCATTAAATTAAACATAAAATGACCTAACATGAGTTTGGGGTGTTACAATCTACCCTTCTTAAAAGATTTTCGTCCCCGGAAAAAGTTCTTATTCCTATAGTTCATCAAACATAATCAACGGCTTAGCTTCTAATTACTGCCAACATTTCCATTTGAGTTAAGCTCCTCCTCAGCTAGCTCAAGTTCAGTTAGGTCTTGTTCAGTGGTCTCCAATCCGGTCTCCAGTGGAATTCCCTTTTCTTCCCACAAGTTGCCTACTTTCAGAACTAAGTCGTAAAAGCTGACCACATCCTCCTTCTTTCGATTTCCATCTCCCATACCTTCAATCAATAGCTCTATATAGAGTCTATTGACATCGGCCTTCCACTCCAGTGGCAACACGGTGAGTAGTTTCTTGCAGCCATCCCAATGGGACAGTGCATCTTTCTTGATCTTCCTATCCTTTCCCATTTTCCTTGCACCTTCCCATAACTCGAATATCTCTTGGACGTTCGATCCAACAGTTTTCTGGGAGTCGTAGCCGTACTCTCGGAACTCGCGGATATTTCGGGACGTGCGACAAGCTGGTCCTAGAACGGTTTGCATGGCTCGGATGATCGCCATCTAATCAACAATACAACATCACATGCATGCTTACGAAGATCATATAGACAATGATCATAATCCATAAAAATAAAAATTATCCGAAATTTCCAAAATCCAATCCATGCGAAACAAAGCGAAGCAATATCCCATGCAAAAACAAAGCAATAATAGTTTTTTTTTTTAATATCCGATCTAGAAATCAAACAATTCAAATAGCAGATGACAATTATTTCGGCTCCCTCTTCATTTCTTCCTCATAATGAGCCAAGGTGTAGACCCTCGCTGGAGCTCTTTCTCCAAGCCTCCCTTGTCTGGCCGGAGGCAAGTTCTGCTGTGGTGGTGGTGGCGGTTGACCGATTCCCGGACAAGTTACCCTCAAGTGTTCAGGCTTCTTGCAACAAAAACATATGTTCTGCCCCAACAGACACTCTCCACGCTGCTTCTTGCCACAATTATGGCATTCCTGCCTATCCACGGCGGGCACTTGCTGCAGTGGTCGGGGTTGGAGAGCTTGGCCACCTTCTTCCTTCTTCTTCGGGTGTTCGAATTTCCTCTTTTTGTTGCTACCCGAAGCTTGAGCCTCCATGGCTTGAGTAGCTTCCTTTTCTAGCTTGATACTTGCCTCAATTTGTAGCGCCCTGCCCACAGTTTCTGCAAAGGGAAGATCTCCATGGCTCGCCACTAGGTGTCGGATAGTAGGTTTCAAACCTCTTCTAAACTTCTTCGCCCTTTTGTCATCCGTATCCACCAGGTGCTCCACGAAATAGCTTAGCCTAGTTAATTCCCTCTCATACTCATCCACAGTTAGACTCCCTTGAGTTAAGTTCCAGAACTCGCTCTCCAGTTGCTCGCGATAGTGTTGGGGATAGTATTTTTCCGCCATGATCTCCTTGAACCTCTCCCAGGTCAAATTCGTGCGCTCGTCTACCGGCTTCGTCCTCCAATAGGTGGTCCACCACCTCTTAGCGTCCTCTTTCAGCTGGTATTGACCGCACGTTATCTTTTGCTCATTGGTGCAACCCAACACCCCAAAGATATCTTCCATTGTCATGAACCACTCATCTACATGTGTCGGTCCTTCTTTTCGGTGAAAATTGGCGGATCCATCTTTCGAAAATGGCCCATCATTTTAGCTTGATCCATGTCGGTGGCCGGTGGCACCACATTTTGATTTCTCCTTGCCATTTCTGGAAGATACTAGAGTTAATCACTTGCTTCTAAGCTCACTAGGTTTGATCATCTCTAGAGTTCGAATCCATTCATGGGTAGAATCTTAAGCCCCAACTCATGTTATTCTATTATGCGTGTAAGAATAACTTAACTCAAATAGCTTACCTCGGAGTTGGCATGGTGCAACGGTGGCGAGTGGTCATTTCTTGAAAATACTTTAAAATATTTTACGAGTCTACAGAACCACAAAACATGGGCTCTCATACCAAACTGTAACACCCTGCTTTTCGTACATTGAATTTTTAGAATAAATTTTTCTTTTTATAAGACATTTGAAAACTTTACTTGAACTCAGGGTGCTACTCACTTTGAAAAACATTGCATACGTGAACCTTTTCATGAACATAAACATTCCATACATGAACATAGAACATTTCATGGCGTTGCCTTGAGAACTTACACTTTAACTTGACTTGCATGAACCATGACTTATTTCATAAAATAAACTTTGCATAGCGGAAGCTTTTAAAACATAAGTATCATAAACATAAAACATGTGACCACCCTCGCCATCGCTCCTTTGCCAGCTCGCCATAAACCTGGGTGTGGAAAACAAATGGGGTGAGCATTTCCACTTACTCCGTGAGAGATCCCTCTACGTTATCATCCTAATCAACTATAAAGCATGAAATTATTTTTGTATACTCCACATAGTCATGAGCTCCCGACGAGTGGTGACCCATAAGTCGAAACACTTTCTTGCTTCTACAACACTATTAGACAACTAAACACTAGAGCCTTTGCATCCAGGTGATTACATTCTTGTCACACTCCCACCACTCACCAAACTTCTTATACCACTTTATGGTGGTGGAAGAACAATGCCTCTCGCAGATGGAACAGCCAATTAGGCTTCATGAGAGTACCTTTCAATAGGTTTAAGGAAGACAGCCTTTCACCAGGCTCCGTACAGTCTTATCAACGGGGACCACCGTTCGAAGAGTGCACCAACGAAGGTTACACATAATCACTTACACCCTCTAACCCTAGCACTTAGCTACCCTCTAGAGTTATAGTCCGTGAACCTTGGTACTGCAACAAACGACATGCTCGAATGTTGGAACATTGTATAAACATGGGTACTATGTAAGCTACTTAACTTCATTCATAGCATAGATAATTAAAGAGGATTAATAAAGTAGAACTTCCCCCACCTTTTCAGTAGAATGCTCGGCTTAGACTTGAACCTGAAAGAAATCTCGAGGGCTCGAATCCTTGTAAAACTACATTCATTTGGGTCATGTCTTAGTGTCTTAACATGGAACTTATTCTTATACTTATACTTATAATCATACATAAGCTTTAAAAAAACTTTGCTCGCTTGGCTTCGCCTCGCTTGCATTCTTTTGAAAACATTCTTATTATAAAACATTTGGACAATTGAACTCTTAGCTTGCTTGCTTACGGATACTAATCTAATCGCCGAAGGTTCATCATGATCTCACTCAATGCCTTACAGCTCATACATGTCACATAAGCATGCTTTATAAACATAAGACTCACTTAAGCAATTACACTTAATCCTTTGACAAAACTTAACACGTGCTGCATTTTTAAAACGAGCATATCTTTCAACATACAAGTCGCATTAATATGATTCAAGTCACATATTGCTTCTAAGACATGATACTACAAATTTTATTTAGCACTCAAAAGAAAATAAGGTCATATACATAGTCCAAAACCAGCAAACATTCAGAGCTAAAATGCTGTCCAGAAATATAAAATAAATTCATGCGCAGTTTTACGAAAGCAGGTATCATTCACTACTCGGACTATATTTTCGCTTGTTTCCAGAACCACATGAAAGATAATACATAAAACTACAATTTCAATGAAGACTTCAGGTTCATTTGAGCACATTATCATATCATAAACACACAAAACATCCAAACCTAGCTGCAGCCGAATTTAAGAAAAACTGCTCGCGCAACAATTTTGTAAAAATCATAACTTATTCGTTTTAAATCGAAATCGCACGATTCCAAAGATCACGTAAACACAACTGAACGAGCTAAATATCATATGAATAACTCGAAAACGGAAAATAACATCTCAGGGGCCTAAATTGCTTCCGAACAGACAGCACGAAAACAAGAATTACACATGAAATCATACCAATTTTATCTGAACTTCATAACATGTCGAAAGCAACATATAATCGATGATTCTAGGCACGTTTATCACACAATAAGACATGATTACGAATACTTAAATTGACAATAATTAACCCTATGCACATATCATTCAATCAATTCTTTCGGAAACCCGACAAGGCTCCGACCAATTCCAACTCATCTTATAACTCAAAATTTATTTACTCGGACCTTAAGCAAGCATACGAGGTTCAATTATCAAATCTTAACACATTAATAATTCTTGCGTAACTTAATTGAATTCAAAAATAACAGTCCAAGGATGTTAAGTCGTTAGGGTTTTACCGCTCGAATAAAAGGAACAACGCTATCGGTTCGAAAGGGCTCGAATGAAAGATCGGTGAACTTGGCCGTGTACGTGAAGGGGCTGTCCGTGGCTGAGGTACGATGGCTTCTCGACGAAGGTGGAGGCTGCGAATGGTGGCTGTTTGCTCACGGCAATGGAGGCTGGTCACGGTAAGGCTTGTGGCTCACGGCGGAGAAGGTGGCTTGCTGCGGTGGCTACGGCTTGCGTCGGGGCTCGACAGCTACGATGGGTACTCCGACGGAACTCCACGAGTCCCGACGACAATAGAGCTGCGACGGTGATGTTGAAGGAGCTTATGCGATGATGGTGATGATGAACTGCTCGCGATGGCCACCTGCTCCAAGCTGCTTGGACAATGAAGGTGGTCGGAGGAGAGGGACGATGATGGCGGGCTGCTCGATGAAGATGATGGCGACGCACAAGGTGAGGGACGATGATGGTGGTGATCGATGATGAAGGCTGATGATGCTTGATGATCGGTTTCGGGAAAAAAAAAAGAAAAAGAGAGAGAGGGCCGAGAGAGGTGAGATATTATGTGTGGGATTGGTACCGTATATCACATGAGTTCTTGCACAATAGAACTAGGTAATTGATATAGGCTAGTACTCTTATTGCTTGGATGAGGAATAAAACATCGTGAAGTCTTGAGCTTTCATCTGGCTTGAGAAAATTGGACTGTTATTTGAGCTCAGTTTATCATCTTAATAATTATTATCTTCATTAATAAATTAAAATTATATTAATTAAATTAAGCCATTTTATAATTAAAATTATATTAACATTATTGCATTTAATACTGGGGAAAATTAAATAGATGAGGACATCTAAATAACTCCCTTTTTAATCAATAACTTGATAAATAAATGAGTGTGGACACTCACTTAATTATCACATTAAAATCGAGCTTACAATAAAATAAAAATAACATTATAAATCATTAAATTAAACATAAATAATATCCATGAAAATAATACTAAGCATAAAATAAACGACATGAGTTTGGGGTGTTACAGTTGAGATCTTTAATTTTGACAACATTTCTCCCGCTCAGCTAACTCCTAACGCTTGGATGATTATCGTGGGGTTTTTCCTCCTCGGGGCTTCAGTACCCATACCCACGAACGCTAGAGTCTTCAGTTCCATTTATCGCCTCCAAAACCATCCTAGTTTGGAAGGCCTCTTCTATGTTGTGTCGAGGTCATTTTCTAAACCATTGGTAGATTCTTCCAAAGACACAAAATATTGGAAGTCGAAATTCTTCTACGTTTATTTGGGTGATCCTTGGAACTTTCCTTCTGAGTGGAGTGACGTTGTCTGTCGGCCCTTAGAGTCTAAGCTCTCTCATGACGAGGAAAAGGCTAAGTTAGCTCTTTTGCTCAAAGGTCCCGCGAGCTTAACCCTTTTACTAAAGGAGAGGAACTTAATTGCGGCTCGCTTAAGCCATGCTCCACCGACTACAGTTGTCGACCTTAGTACGAACAAACCGTAGTCTTTAATAAATATTGCATGCACTCTTATTATTTATATCTTTTTATTTACCCATCTCTTTCGTTCTTTTTTTAGGCATGGAGGTGCACAAAGCTAAGAGGATCAGACTTAGGGTGAACAGGAGCAAGGTCGTGGCTGATGCCGCCCAGAGGTAGGAGTCCGGGTTCCCCCAACGAAGGTGCCACGACCTCTTATTTTGGGGCCTACTCCTCCTCCGGTGACTCCAGCTCTTAAGGTTGACATTGCCATTGGAGAGGGTAGCGGGACTGGAGGTTCCCAGATGTTCACCGACGGAGCCTTTGACCATTTCTCTGGTATGTCGGATAAGTTCATTCAGGAGTGGAATGTTAACGTCGATGACAGTCTGTCGCACCGCAGCACCGTTGTGGAGATTATGAGGCACATGTTACCCCACAGAGATAGGGAGGGCCTCCATGTCGCGACGTCTGAGGGGCTGTCTGATGACGGCTACGAGTACTTAGCCAACGTAACCAGAACTTCTGTTATTCATATGTTAGTTCTTCTCATGTTGCCTCCGAAATTTTTCTAAACTTTTTTTATTTCTATCAGCTCCTTCGCACTCACCAGGGCATGGTTGGCAAGATTGCCTATAGGAGCCGGAGGATCCTTGAGTTGAGGGACTTGCTAGCGCGTAGCGAGGCCTTGATGCGGAAATGGCTAAGCAGCTCAAGAACGCGGCAAGTCGGGCCTACCATGCACGCAAGAGGCAGGCACGGGTGATGGCAAAAATGCGCGCACTGGAGTGTAGTGCGCGAGTAATGGGCAGAGATAGCCAGCACACGGGTGTGCGGGCGATACGCACAGCGGCTATGGCCGGTGAGGGCGTTGGCGAAGCACGCGATAGCAGTACGCGCACAATGGACGAACAGGCACTCGCTAGAGTAAACGCACATCACGCGCAGGCAAGGAACGCAAGGGGCGCGGGCATGGGTGAGATGGACGCGCGGGCTGTGGTGCTGGGAAGCGCGCTCATGACGGATCGTGTTATTATCTATATGGGTTGTGAACAAACGGTGCACTCAGGGCCTTTGTTTATCCACGATAGGTGTATCTAACAGACGCACTACGGCCTTCTCCTAGATACCGTGACTTCAAGATGCTCTAACGGCCTTCTCTCCGACATTGTATGTAAACACGCACTAACGGCCTTGTTTAAACACACGTTAAGAACATCAGTTCCCCCTCAAGATTGGCTCACCAATTCAATACTTCATTCAACTTATAATAATGATAAGGTACATGGGGTATTTATAGATGCCAACTACCTCTAATGCTAATTTTACTAGGAAACTATTAAAATAATAAAATATTAAATCCTAAGGCAAGTAAATATCCTACTACCAAAAAATCCTAAATCTAGTAGATCTCCTAATTACTTGTCTTGCACTCCAAACAATTCTAGAAGCTCCAAGTCTTGCGCCCAAGTACTCACACGCCGCCTCACTCACGCCGCCTCCGCGCGCGCCGACTTGCGCGTTGCCTACTCCTTGGGCTGCTAGGTGTCGCGCGCCTTGCCTTGCACGCGCGCGCGCACCGCCCCGCTCGCCTAGTCCTTCGATGACTAGGTCTCGTGCGCCTGCTGTGCCACTCCTATTCCTTGTAGGACCATGCTTCGAGCCCATATCCTCTATTCCTATTCCTACTAGGAATATGCTCCCGGTTAGGTTTCCTGATCTTTCGAGGATTACTCCCGTCACCGATCTTCCACGCGCGTTCCGGCACTCAACTGCTTTTCCTATTCCTACGAGGATTGGTATTCGTGCCTTGCCTATTCCTACGAGGATTAGACTTGATACCCCGGCCTTGACTTGTGCCTCGCGCGTGTCGCCGTGCGCCCCTCTCTCATCGTCCAGCGCGCCCAATGCCCGCGCATCGCCCATCGCTCGCTGCGCGCCCGTCCATCCGCAGCAACTCCCCTCGCGCGCCATCCACCCAACAACCTCCCCTTGCACGCCACTTCGCCATGCGCGTCTACGCCAATGCGCGTGTGCGCGCCCTTGCCTAATGCACCTCTCCGTGCGTGTGAGCGTTGCTAGCCTCGATACCATCGTCTTGCGTGTCCTCGCGCTCCTCCATGCAAGAACCTCATTAGCCGCTTCGTGTGCTCGTGCATCACGTCCATGCACTCCTCGATCTAAGCCCATCTGCATACGCGCTCGTGCCCGTCCTTTAGGCCATGCTTGCATCATTTTGGCCCTATTTTCAGCCTCGTCGGGTCGTCTTGGATCTTGGTCCTTCTTGTCACAGGGGATTGGAACCCACTTCCGTATCATTCCCCTCCTCTTCGAGACTTTCCTTGTCCTCAAGGATTCATCCTCGACCATCCAAACATCGGCTACTATTTCTTCGATCTTGACCATGACTTCGCTCTCGGCAACCACTTCGATCATCATGTACAACTTACGCCCATGGTCCTCCTCGACCTTGATAACCTCGGCTTCTTTGGCCTCGCCGTCGATGTCATTCGCGCGCTCGATCGCGCCACCAATTATCTCGACGACCTTGAGTTCCTCATTTTTTGCATAGCCCACAACATCGGACGAAAATATGGTCTCCTCGTCGAGAATCCCCGCAAACTCGAACGAGAACATGGGTTCATCGTCGATCTCGATACCCTTGCGCACGGTTTCTTGCTCGTACAATCCCTGGAACTTCTCATCAGCCTCGGCTTGTTGCTCTTCCTTCATGATCTTGAGTTGTCTTTCATACTCCTCCTTTTGCTCGTACATCTCCTCCAAGTATTCTTGCTCCCAAGGGGTTAATTCCCTCTCCAAACTTTCAAGGTATTCGAGATCCTCCCAATCCCACTCAACTAGTGGCTCAAACATCATGGTTCTCTCTTTTTTTTATGACTCTAAGAATTCGAACAAAATTCGAACCAAAGAAAAATAAAACAAAGAGAAATTCGGCCCCTCAACAAAAGGTAATAACCGAAACAAAAATCAAACAAAGGACTTAACAAGATGACACTTTTTTTTTTTAAGACTCACAAAAAATAAATGAAAAATTCGAATAGAAATTCGAAAAATTCGAACAAAAAATAAACAAAAATTTGGTCCCCTCAGCAAAAGGCAAAACCGAAAAAAAGAAAAAAGATAGATAGATAACAATACGATCAGCACCTCTCAATAAGAGCACCAATGATGACGGATCGTGTTGTTATCTATACGGGTTGTGAACAAACGGCGCACTCAGGGCCTTCGTTTATCCATGATAGGTGTATCTAACTGACGCACTACGGCCTTCTCCTAGATACCGTGACTTCAAGATGCTCTAATGGCCTTCTCTCCGACACTGTATGTAAACACACACTAACAGCCTTGTTTAAACACACGTTAAGAACATCAGTTCCCCCTCAAGATTGGCTCACCAATTCAATACTTCATTCAACTTATAATAATGATGAGGTACATGGGGTATTTATAGATGCCAACTACCTCTAATGCTAATCTTACTAGGAAACTATTAAAATAATAAAATATTAAATCCTAAGGCAAGTAAATATCCTACTACCAAAAAATCCTAAATCTAGTAGATCTCCTAATTACTTGTCTTGCACTCCAAACAATTCTAGAGGCTCCAAGTCTTGCGCCCAAGTACTCGCACGCCGCCTCACTCACGCCGCCTCCGCGCGCGCCGACTTGCGCGTTGCCTACTCCTTGGGCTGCTAGGTGTCGTGCGCCTTTCCTTGCACGCGCGCGTGCATCGCCCCGCTCGCCTAGCCCTTTGATGACTAGGTCTCGCGCGCCTGCTGCGCCACTCCTATTCCTTGTAGGACCATGCTTCGAGCCCATATCCTTTATTCCTATTCCTACTAGGAATATGCTCCCGGTTACGTTTCCTGATCTTTTGAGGATTACTCCCGTCACCGATCTTCCACGCGCGTTCCGGCACTCAACTGCTTTTCCTATTCCTGCGAGGATTAGTATTCGCGCCTTGCCTATTCCTACGAGGATTAGGCTTGATACCCCGGTCTTGATTTCTGCCTCGCGCGTGTCGCCGTGCGCCCCTCGCTCATCGTCCAGCGCGCCCAATGCCCGCGCATCGCCCATCGCTCGCTGCGCGCCCGTCCATCCGCAGCAACTCCCCCCGCGTGCCATCCACCCAACAACCTCCCCCTGCGCGCCACTTCGCCACGCGCGTTTACGCCAATGCGCGTGTGCGCGCCCTTGCCTAATGCACCTCTCCGTGCGTGTGAGCGTTGCTAGCCTCGATATACCATCTTCTTGCGTGTCCTCGCGCACCTCCATGCGCGACCCTCATTAGCCGCTTCGTGTGCTCGTGCATCACGTCCATGCACTCCTCGATCTAAGCCCATCTGCATACGCGCTCGTGCCCGTCTTTTAGGCCATGCTTGCATCATTTTGGCCCTATTTTCAGCCTCGTCGGGTCATCTCGGATCTTGGTCCTTTTTGTCACAGGGGATCAGAACCCACTTCCGTATCACGCGCGCGCGGAAAGCCCGCGCAACGGGGTAGCACGCGCGCGCAGTGCCGCATACCTTGAGGCGTGCGGAAAGGTGGAAGGCCACGCGCACGGAGAGGGCACGATGAGCGCGGGCATGCGCAATACGCCGGATGAGCGCGCACGCGCGAAAGGCGGTGCCTTAGTCCTCAAGGACTAGGGCCGATGAAGGCGGCATGCAAGTAGGGCGGCGCAAGACCGCGTGCGAGAGGGAGAATAAGAGAGAGAGGGATAACTTGGAGTGCAAACCAAGAGATTTAGTTTCCGTCTAGCTTTGTGATTTCTAGCTTATTTAGGATTCCTAATATTTATTGCTTTATTATTTTCCTAGGTAGATTAGACTTAGACAAATCTTGTGCCTATATAAAGGCCCTTCCCCCATGTTATTTTTCATCATTGAAGAAATCAATAGAAATCTAGAACTTTGTTCTTCCAACTTTGCTTTAGTCTTTTCACCAAAATACTACTGCAATTTTATTCGTTTCAATAGGCCCGGTTGTGGCTAGAGAAACACTATCGGCGATTCAAGGCGCGGGTTAGCGGCTTATCGGCAATCGAAACACACGATCCTCATCATTGGTGCTTTCATTGAGAGGTGTTGATCGTGTGTTATTCTTCTACACCATTCCTTTTCTTTTTCTTTTTGATTTTTTGTCCCCCTTATAAAAAAAAAAAACAAAAAAAAATAAAAAAAATTCATCATCATATTCATCTTCAACCACGAGTCCACAAAGCAAAGAGCGAAGAGATGAAAAGAAAACCATGGCCAATAAGGAGATGAAGGACAAGATCGATAATCTCGATGTCCAATTCCGTGGCATGAGCGAAGCTATCGATACGTTGGGTGAAGGACTCGACAATACCAAGTCAACGGTGCAAGATCTGATGGAAACCGTGAACCGGCAATTTGATGAGATGGCGCACACGGTTCTCGCACGCCTGCCACCGCCGCGGCAACGCGATCATGCGCGACAGCACGACCGCGAGTGGCCTGAAGGAGAGGATCGGCGGCGCGAGGAGTATGATTGCGAGGATGACTTCGACCGGCAGTCCCAGGCGTCCACCTACCGAGAACGGCCGAAGACCGAAAAGCCGAGGTTTGTAATGTCCATCTTCACGGGTAGTGATCCGGAGGCGTGGCTCAACCGTATTGCGCAATATTTTGAACTGAATGAAACAGAAGGCCACGATCGAGTAAGGTACACATCATTCTATTTGGATGGAGAGGCCAACGTATGGTGGCAATGGCTCTCAAGGATCTACCGTAGGCGGCAACAGGTCATTACATGGGCTGACTTTGAGAGGGAATTGCTCATACGTTTTGGTACATCCGATTACCATAACTACAATGAGGCTCTTGCACGAATACGCCAGACAGGCAATTTGCATGAATTCATCAATGAGTTTGAACGACTGGCCTGCTGTGTGCGAGATTGGTATGAGGATGCACTAGTAGGAGCCTTCATAGGTGGGCTGAGATTCGATCTGGCCGCCGAAGTCCGACTAGAGAGGCCAGACACGATGCATAAAGCCATGGAGGTAGCCCGTCGACGGGAAGACCATCTGGTCGCTACGCGAAGGGGACGGGCAGATGTGCAATTCACGGACACGCGACGCACGGGACCGAACCAAGCAACGACCAGCGCACGGCCGAATGTCAGCAATCGGCCGGCGGGGTCGATAGTAAGGCGGCCGTCTCCCGAGGAAGTTAAACGCCGACGCGAGAAAGGCCTATGTTTCAAATGTGAAGAAAAGTTTACACCGGGCCATCAGTGTAACCAAGCTTTTGTGATCAAAGTAGCCAATCCCGATGATGAGGAAGATGAAATCGAGGAAGAACTGGACCCAGAGGACAACTTGGAAGCAGTTAATGAAGAACCTGAGATCTCGATGCATGCTATGGCCGGAATCAGAGGGCCAAGAACGTTGCGACTACCAGCATGGGTCAAGGATCGAAGGGTAATCGTACTTGTAGACAACGGGTCATCACATAATTTCATTAATGCTGATTTGTCTCAAAAGTTGAAGTTGCCAACCACAAAAATCGAGCCCTTTGAAGTACGAGTGGCCAATGGAGAAAGGCTACAATGCACTGAGTCATTCTGGAAGGTGCCAATCAAGTTCACCAGAGTTACAGTTAAGGCTGACCTCTATGCCTTACCTTTAGTTGGACCGGATGTCATTTTGGGAGTACAGTGGCTCGAAGGGTTAGGCAAAGTGACTACCGACTATCGAACGGGAATTATGGAGTTCAACTCTGGAGGTCAACAAGTCACTCTGAGTACTGGAAATGAAAAAGGTACCAAGGAAGTAGGACTTAAGAGCATTGAAAAAGTTTGGCGGGGTGGAGGCCAAATATTTGCAGTAGTAGTTGAGAAAACCGAGGCGCACATAGACCGAGAGGAACAACAACAAGGAGATGTGCGCGAGCTTCTTGAGGAATTTGAGGGAGTACTGGGCGAGCCTAAGGGACTACCGCCACACCGAGAGTTCGATCATCGCATACCCCTGATCAATGAGCAGCATGCCATACATGTCCATCCTTATGGGTATGCCCACTTTCAGAAGACTGAGATCGAACGGCAGGTGGCCGAGATGCTTGAGTCAGGACTAATTCAGCATAGCAAGAGTCCGTTTTCTTCTCTAGTCATGTTAGCTAAAAAGAAAGATGGCACGTGGAGGTTCTACTGACTACCGAGCTCTGAACGCCGCAACTATCAAGGACCGATTTTCTATCCCTAGTGTCGACGACATGCTGGATGAGTTAGCTGGGTCACGCTATTTCTCAAAGCTCGACCTGAGAGCTGGTTACTATCAGATTCGACTCCACAAGGCCGACATTCCAAAGACAACATTTCGTACACACCAGGGGCACTATGAGTATCTGGTTATGCCATTCGGATTGTGCAACGCCCCATCCACTTTCCAGTTCGCTATGAATTCTATCTTCAAGGAGTATCTACGTAAGTTCGTTCTAGTATTCTTTGATGATATTCTGATTTATTCGAAGTCATGGGAAGAGCATCTTGGGCATTTGAGAGTAGTGCTCGAAATTTTGGAGGCCAACTCATTTCACATCAAGCCATCCAAGTGTTCATTCGGGCAGAAGATGGTTGAGTATCTGGGGCATTTCATATCCCACGAGGGCGTGAAGGTTGATCCACGAAAGATTGAGGCTATGATCGATTGGCCTAAACCGACAAGTCTCACACAACTAAGGGGATTTTTAGGACTCACGGGCTACTACAGAAAGTTCGTGAAGGATTATGGAACCATCGCCAAGCCACTGACAGAGATGACTAAGAAAGGCGGGTTCACATGGGCCGAAGCTAGAGAGGAGGCGTTTGGGAAACTGAAAGAAGCCATGACTACAACGCCAGTGCTCGCCATGCCAAGGTTTGATGTCTTGTTCGAGGTACACACCGATGTGGGTGACATTGGGATTGTAGCTGTGCTAGTGCAAGAGGGACGACCCTTAGCTTATGTTAGCAAGGCACTAGGCACTACACGATTGGGTCTATCGGTGTACGTGAAGGAGATGCTAGCAGTTGTCGAGGCTGTAAGGTGCTGGAGGCCTTATCTATTGGGCCGACGCTTTCGGATTATGACCGACCAGCAACCTCTTAAGCATCTACTGGAGAAAAGGATTGTTACCCCCAAGTAGCAGAAGTTCATATCTAAACTTATGGGTTTGACTTCGAGATAGTCTATCGGCCAGGTCGAAAGAATGCAGTAGCGGACGCGTTATCCCGACGAATAGATGTAACTGAGCTTAATGCTATCAGTGGGCCGACTTGGACTATTTGGGAGGAAGTCAGGAAGGCGCAAGTGGAGGACACCTATTGCCAGGAGTTGCGCCAATCAATAGAAGCAGGTAAGATAGCCACTATCGACTGTGAGTTGCATAATGGTTTGCTTCTACACCGAGGCCGAGTATTCGTTCCCGACAGTGGGCAGTTACGTGAGCAGATCATGCAGCACTTCCACGACTCTAAAATTGGAGGCCACTCGGGTATCTACCGCACATGGATGAGAATAGCCAACACTTTCTTCGGGCCTGGACAACAGAATACCGTCCGAGATTACATAGCACGGTGCAACGATTGCCAGCGCACTAAGTCTGACTCACGCCGACCGAGCGGGCTATTACAACCTCTACCGGTACCCGACTCAATCTGGGAAGACATTACTATGTATTTCAGGGAGGGGTTACCGAGTTCTGATGGATTTGACGGTGTTATGGTCGTAGTGGATCGTCTCACAAAGTATGTTCACTTCATACCCATCATCCATCCTTACACCGCGAAGTCGATTGCCAGGTTATTTGTGGAGTATGTGATGAAACTGCATGGAGCACCGCGATCTATCGTCTCTGATCGAGACCGGATTTTTATGAGCAGCTTTTGGTCTGAATTCTTCAAGTTGCAAGGGACTAAGTTATCTATGAGCTCAGCCTAACACCCACAGACAGACGGACAAACTGAGGTAACCAACCGAACCCGTGAGTAGTATTTGAGATGCTACGTCCATCAATTTCCGAAGCGGTGGGAAAACTTTTTGCCTTGCGCTGAGTATTGGTACAACACCACTTACCACGAGTCGACCAAGATGACACCATTTGAGCTGGTATACGGGCAAAAAGTTTTCCCATCGCTTCGGAGGGGAGTACAGTCAATGACGAGTTTGGTCGAGAACTCGAGAACGAGATTTGATCTTGCGAGAGTTAAAGAAAAATCTCGAAGGCTCAATTAACCGAACCAAAGCCTTCGCTGATGGTAAGATGCGCGAAGAGAACTTTACACCGGGAGAGTATGTTTACCTAAAGCTACGACCATTCAGACAGCGTACAACAGCACAAAGGGCGGCGACTAAGCTTGGAGTTCGCTATTATGGACCTTATCAGATTCTGAAGCGCATTGGTCAGATAGCTTATCGCCTAGAATTACAAGAAAGTTCACAGATCCACCCAGTTATCCATGTCTCACAACTCAAGAGGAGTTTAGGAGAAGCGCAGAAGTATTGTGAAGAATTGCCAGCAACCACAACCGATGGTAGGATCATTGTGCGCCCAAAACGTGCGATTGAGTATCGCAAGCTGAGGAAAGCAGGGCGCTATCGTTGGGAAGTACTAGTTGAATGGGAAGAGTTGCCACCCAAAGAAGCCACATGGGAAGATCTTGATGAGATGCGCGATCAATTTCCGAATTTCATCCTTGAGGACAAGGAATCACTTGAAGGGGACGGGAATGATGCGGAAATGGCTAGGCAGCTCAAGAACGCGGCAAGTCGGGCCTACCATGCACGCAAGAGTCAGGAACGGGTGATGGCAGAAATGCGCGCACTGGCGTGTAGTGCGCGAGTAATGGGCGGATGTAGCCAGCACACGGGTGTGTGGGCGATACACACAGCGGCTATGGCCGGTGAGGGCGTTGGCGAAGCACGCGATAGCAGTACGCGCACAATGGACGAACAGGCACTCGCTAGAGCAGACGCACATCACGCGCAGGCAAGAAACGCGAGGGGTGCGGGCATGGGTGAGCAGGATGTGCGGGCTGCGGTGCTGAGAAGCGCGCGCGCGGAAAGCCCGCGCAACGGGGCAACACACGCGCGCGATGCCGCATACCTTGAGGCGTGCGGAAAGGCAGAAGGCCACGCGCACGGAGAGGGCGCGATGAGCGCGGGCGTGCGCAATACGCTGGATGAGCGCGCACGCGCGAAAGGCGGTGCCTTAGTCCTCAAGGACTAGGGCCGATGAAGGCGGCACGCAAGTAGGGCGGCGCAAGACCGCGTGCGAGAGGGAGAATAAGAGAGAGAGGGATAACTTGGAGTGCAAACCAAGAGATTTAGTTTCCATCTAGCTTTGTGATTTCTAGCTTATTTAGGATTCCTAATATTTTATTGCTTTATTATTTTCCTAAGTAGATTAAACTTAGACAAATCTTGTGCCTATATAAAGGCCCTTCCCCCATGTTATTTTTCATCATTGAAGAAATCAATAGAAATCTAGAACTTTGTTCTTCCAACTTTGCTTTAGTCTTTTCACCAAAATACTACTGCAATTTTATTCGTTTCAATAGGCGCGGTTGTGGCTAGAGAAACACTATCGGCGATTCAAGGTGCGAGTTAGCGGCTTATCAGCAATCGAAACACCCGATCCTCATCAGGCCTCTCAGGCGAAGGCTGAGGAGGAGAGAGAATGACATCATACTGAGGTGACGCGCCTAAGGGCTCTCGTTGAGAAGCTCGATTTGAGGATAAAGGGGATGGACTCGAGCCTTGAAGAGGCTAAGAAGAATGCGGAGGATGCCAACAAGAAGGTCGAGGATGCTGCTGAGGTGAACTCGGACTATTGGCTCGACGGGTTCGAAGCCTGCAGGCAGCTCGTTGGCACCCTTGATCCTTCCTTTGACCTCAGTCGTCTTATTCCCCAGTCTGTTGATCCCATGATAGGCGAGGAGGATGCTGTTGGGACATATGAGGATCTCGATATGCACAAATCACGGACAAACATTCAACATAAACCTATGCGCAGTGGATCTAAAGGTTTGATGAAGAAAACTTACTGCTTAAAATTTATGTAGATCTGGCTGGCCCGGACAGATGACCGCAAATCAAATCTTCTCGGAAACGAACACACTTGACCAATCCAGAAAGCTGACGTCACGGCGAAGTCAAAGGCGTTGACCGATCGGAAATCAGAGTTCTCACGCGCGATCACAAGCTCCAGCAGCAGCTCCCTTCAGGCGGTGCGTGCGGGCGCGTGCGGCGGCGTCTGGCGGCGATCTCGACGGCGATCTCTTCGTCTCGTCGTCCTGGTCGTCGTGGTATGGTCACTTGCTGGTTTTGGTCTTCGGTTTGGATGTATGATTGGAATCTCTATATACCTTAACATCTTCTACTGTATTCTCAAACAGCTTTCTAGATCTTGTATCAGTGGAGCACAAGAAATAGAACTACTCCTTGGAAGGGAGAGAGAGAGAGGGGGCGGCGTGATTCCCAAGGATGTGGGATTGTATTGTTCTCTTCCATGAGCCTAATGCTGTATATATAGAGCTACAGTAGGGACCCTAAGGAGAATAGGATAAGGGCTTCTAATATATTAATACTGTGGAGCAACCCCACAATTAATATATTAATAATATTAAAGTCCACCACAATAATATTATTGCACTCCCCTCACCTATCCAAAATTACATTTGAGACTCCTTATTATAATTATCCGATTTACCTCCCCAGGTTTAAGATATAATGTCCATTAATTAATTCGATCACTAATAATTAAGAATTAATTAATAATTATATTACCGAAGCTAGTGCTCGCTCATAGCATTCATATTATGTCGGAATAAATCCACCTGCAGGGTTTAGCATAATATTCCTTCATGAACTCACTTCGGGGACATCATCATACCAACGCACATGGTGACCGTAAATATCCTAATAGCACATCGAACACATAATGTCATTACCCAATTCATTAAGTATGTCGACCCGGCTTGGATCTCACCCAAAGAATCAGAGCAACAACAATTATGTGCACATGCCTATTTAATATCTTACGGGTTAAGAGCACGCAATAATTAACTGAGGCCTAGTTCGTTTACGACGATCAGCATAAAACGAACATCTCTCTCTGGGATCCTGTTCAATACATAAATGTACTAGTGCAACTAATCGGTCAAGACAAACCGTACGGTTGACACTACAACCGTTCCGATGGGTTGTTCAATTCCATCTAGGTTGTGAACCAATGATTCTTGTTTTGCATGTAACTGATATAGTGATCTTCGGTACGCCCGATGACGACCAACTTATCTACATGCAAAACAATAGAACGTGGAACTTATTTAACCAAACATAATTCTCATTCATCAAGAAATAACAAGTGTAATATCCACTAAAGCAAAGCTTAAGTATATAACACCAACAATCTCCCACTTATACTTAAAGCTGCCGCTTTACTAGTATAGTCCTATCAATCCGTATCCTAAAAGACCTATGTCGATCCTATCACCATACATTTGACTCCCATTCCTGTTGGAACCCACGAGGATCTCGATATGCACAAATCACAGACAAACATTCAAC
>CACSLK010032525.1:4572506-4593016 GCA_902706635.1 Striga hermonthica | reverse complement strand
AATAAAAGTAATTTAGTTCAAACTCGAAAATAATTATTTTTATTAATTACTGAATGAGATATTACACCAAGTATCCAGAGTAGCACAAAAATAGACTAACAAACAGTAATGAATATTCAAACAGTTGCGGAAGCAGCTTTCAGCAAAAATTGAACCTTCAGGAGAGCATCCCACTCTCCCTTCAGATCTCTTTCATTAATGTGAACAACTCATACATCATCCAAGCTTTTACAGTATAGACTCCCTCTACACTCCACTTGAATAATGATTCACACAACTACTTATCCGACCACAACTCCCTTGTGGATTTTTTTAGTTCGAATCCCTCAAACTAAATTAGAATGAACCTCTGAACATTCTGTTACAAAAACTAATATATTGTGCTTATCACTCAAGAAAAGAAAACAGAAAATGAAACTCAAAAATTCAAAAAAACAAATGTCATCCTCAACTCAGGTCTCGTTCTCCTTTTATATTCAGCATCCTATGGGAAGTCTTTTCACCCAAGACAAATGCGCATAAGGAATGTAAAATCTCTCGAGCTTCTTCAGCTTTGATTATGGAAAGTGTATATCGCGATCTCCCTTCACTCTAGATTATGGAAATCGTATATCGCGATCTCCCTTCACTCTAGATTATGGAAAGCATATCTCCCCCTCAATCCCAAGGTCCTGCCAAAATAATAAAATACATAATCAGTCCTTTGGACTTAATTAAAATTAAAACTAATTCATACCAAAAATAAACTTCCCTTAAATACTTCCGTAAATTTCCGGACTCTACGAATATCAGAAGGTTCATCGATTTACTGCCAATCTTCAGCACTTACAATCTCCCCCTTTGGCAGATAAATCAAAAACCATGAACCTGCAAAGATGAGACAAATACAAAAACTGCAGAATACACAACTTCATATGAATACTAATATCACACATGTGTTGTTCCAAGGTACAACTTCAAATAACTGAATATCAGCACATTAGTTCACAAGATATCCCACAAAAATTCATCAAACGCAAGTTAATAAAGCATAAGGAAAGAAGTTTAGGCTAAAACACACAAAATAGAGTTTTTTTAACACAAGACAAATGAAAGTCCTGCTGGGAGATAGCTATGCAGATTCTTCCTCGTTAGATTCTTCCCCAGAACCTTCTTCAGCACATCCTCGGTCCCTTCCTCTGAGCTTGCCTCCTCTTCCTCATCCTCGGTATCAGATGCAGCTCCTTCATCCTCTCCTTCTTCTGAACCTTCATCTTCTTCCACAACCTTTTCCTTTTCTTTGTCCTTAACAACAGAAATCTTCTCTTTACCTTTTTCCTTAGCAGCATCAGCCTCCTTTGACTTCTTTTCTTCAGTAGACCCGGCCTTCTTCTCCCTCTTGGCAAGAGTTTTATTCTCCCCCTTAGCAAGGGATTTCTTCTTTGCAGCAATAACATCCTTCTTTGTCTCCCCCTTTTTCGATTTAGAGACCAACGAGGCACGAGACTTCAAAGCACCCAAAACCTCCTTGTAGTACCTTCTCTGATCAGCTAACTTCTTTTCGAGCCCCGCGAAAACTGCCACTTGATGATTTAAAAATCCGCGAAGCTGTGAAGGTACATCAGAGGCCTTAACAAGAGATGGACGGGCGGAGCAACCTTAACACCGGCAAGGGAAAGAGGTTTGTTAATAGGGGCATAACTATCATCAAGACGAGGATCCATTTTCACCCCAGCCTTAAGGAGAATAGCATATATGGTAGATGGGTACAGCATCAACTTATGAGGCTTGGAGATCTCCGCAAAGCATACTACAACATCAAAGATCACAGAACCAACATCAAATGGAGTACCATTCAGAATACGATAGTTAACACGAGCTTGCGTAGGGGTGACAAACTGCTTATGAGTGGTAGGAGTCCAATTTGACGCACCTATCTTCTGTAGAGCATTGGCAGGCGGAGTCAGGCTTTTCACAAAGATTCCCGGAGCAAGCCATTTTCTAAGTTGTCCACCAGTTAAGGTGCGAGCAACTTCATCAATATCATCAGTCAGAGGACGAAGTGAGGAACCTTCAGCTAAACCCAGTACAGAGTTCACAACAGATGGAGAGAATTCAACCACACTATTACACACAAACACTTTCTGAAACTTCTTTGAGGATGAATCAACGATAGAGGTAGTCAGGTTCGAATAAAATTTACCAATAAGCCTGGGACAATACTTTCCAACAGATGTAACTGAGCCCTCAAGACCCACTTTCTTCAGAAGTTCAATCAACCCAAGTTGTTCATAGTGTTCGCTATCAATCGCCCGCTCAGGACGAAACTTCATTTGAGAAAAGATGGTAGAAAAGCGTGTTTCAGCCAAAGGAGAATAAAACTGAAGAGAAAATGCATTACGGACAGTAAGAGGACTATCTGGACCATCACCCTCGACTTCGGAAACAATTTGTTCTTTTCCAAGAGGAGAAAGTTCCTTGTCCGCAGCATGTTTGTTGTCAGATTTCTCGGGTTCAACAACATAGTTGGTAACCTCACGTTCAATAGCATCAGCATTAGAATCCAAAGATGACTCTCCTCCAAATTTCGTGTGAGAAAGAGTACCAGCAGCAGGTTCAGGCACATGAACCACTTTTTTAGCCTTTTTGGTTTTGGGTGCGACGGTTTCAGCGACCTTCTTGCGTTTCTTTGGAGATTGGACGACAAACGGAGAACTTTTTTATTCTTTGTCGCTGGGTTCGGCGACTTCAGGTTGAGAAGCTTTAGTCGTTGAGGATTTTTTAGGGCTTGGAGAAACCCTAGTTGTGGATTTGACGGGAGGTTGAATGTTCTCGGTTTCCATGGTGGAAGGATTTGGATCTGGTGGAGTACCGGAACTTTGGCTTTGACGAGTTGATTGCCGATATGGTGGAGGAACATTCTTCTTTGGCTTCACGGTGCCCTGCTTGGAATTAGGCTGTTATCATCCGGATCGGTAAGCCTACATCAAGAGATTCCAAACGTCACATTAAGAGGAAGATAATCATTGAACCGACGTGATTTTAAACACCACCCCGGTTCAGGCGACGAACCGCACCGAACTACCGAAGACCGAAGTGGTCAGCATCTACCGAAGTCAACATCTACCGACGTCAACATGGACCGAGATTGTCACCTCCTTAAGCAGGTGACAAGGTGCCTACGAACAACCCTCCTGCTCCACAAGATCCGTCATCATTTATGTGGGACCCCCTGCCTCAAACCGCCCACAAAAAGTAACTTTATTCGAAAAAGTAATGCACAGATCCCAATGTATCAACCCAAAATTACTATAAATAGCGGGCCCATGACATTTGTACGGGGATCTCTCTCCGAACTGAAAAAAAAAACTTCACTAAGCAACACGTAAAAGCCCATCACGGCTCTTCACCTCGGTTCACCTCGGATCGAGGCCATTTTAATCTTACATGCTTTATGTCCAAATCATTCAAAATTATCCACTTAATCACAAGTTACATCGTTGTTAAAAATCACATAACAACAGTTTGGCGCTAGAAGGAGGGCCTCATAAGTGATTTGAGGTTAATCTCTGCTTTTTCACGTAACGGTTCATACCAGCCATATCCACCATGTCTCACTCAGATCATCGTGGTCACACGTCACGAGACGGCCAAAGTCGTAGCGCCGCACAATCCGCCAGACGACAAGCCGTGGCTCCACCTGCGCCGGATTATGCTGTTCTGTTTCAAAATCCGGAATTTGTGCGTGGTTTTGCCGCTTTAATGGCCCAAACACTCCATCATTCCCACGACCCCCGCGAACCGGCAAAACCCACCGGCCGACAAGACGGCGGAAGGACAACATCTCATGCTACATCTCAACCTCGTGATCGAATGTCACAACCGCCTCCGGAACAAAATACACGACGCACTGACGCCGGGCGTAATCCTCCCATGCTTCCCCAAGAAAAAACTGCCGAAAGCCAGTCGGGTCATTTACGACGGACGCCGCCTCGTGAGCAGCACCGACATCCTTCCAATCCGACGCAAACCGACCTCCGACAGCATATTGAACAGAATCGGGCTCGCCAAGAGTCGTCCGAACTCGAAACACTGCGACGACGAATAGCCGAATTGGAAAGTCGGCAACGGGCACCTGAGGATCCACCTCGGCGGGCCTCTACCTCGGCTCAGGTGTATTTGGAAGCCGACTCTCCCCTCACTCCGGAACTTACTTCGGAACCAGTTCCTGGAAAAGTCAAGGTTCCCCAAATCGGGCTATATGATGGAACATCTGACCCGGACTCACACCTCGGTCATTACACCTCATGGATGGACCTGCATGGAGCTTCAGACGCACTTCGGTGTCGCTAGCCACAAATTAAACCTCGATCGAACAGTCCGGCCTGTTGTACAAAAGAGAAAGAAACTGGGGCCGGATCGTCAGAAGGCATTGGAAGAAGAAGTCAAAAAACTCGTTGACAATAAATTTATCAAGGAAGCCAAATACCCGACGTGGGTCTCAAATCCAGTTCTCGTTAAAAAGAGTAACGGGTTGTGGAGATTATGTATTGATTTTTCCGACCTTAACAAGGCGTGCCCAAAAGACAGTTATCCGCTTCCCCACATAGATTATATGGTTGACGCCACGTCGGGACATGAGTTGATGAGTTTTATGGACGCTTACTCCGGCTACAACCAGATTCTTATGGATCCCGAGGACTCTGAACATACTTCATTCTATTCGGCCAGAGGTTTGTATTGTTACACTATGATGCCATTCGGATTAAAAAACGCCGGAGCCACGTATCAACGTCTTGTCAACAAAATGTTCGCAACGTTGATCGGACACACTATGGAAGTTTATGTTGATGACATGCTCGTCAAGTCGGTGCACGCCTTTGATCATATAACGCATCTTCGAGACATGTTTGCCATCCTCCGATCTTATTCCATGGTACTAAATCGGAAGAAATGCACTTTTGGAGTTGAATCCGGAAAATTTCTAGGCTATATGGTTAACCAGCGCGGGATTGAAGCCAATCCGGCCAAAATAAAGGCCGTTCAGGAGCTAACTCCCCCAACCTCGGTCAAGGGTGTCCAGGCCCTAACTGGCCGACTCGCTGCACTCAACCGGTTCATCTCCAAGTCTACAGATCGTTGTAAGCTGTTTTTTGAAGCAATCAAGAAAGGGAAACGTTTTGAATAGACTGAGGAATGCCAAAAAGCTCTTG
Source organism: Striga hermonthica (assembly GCA_902706635.1). Classification (NCBI taxonomy): domain Eukaryota; kingdom Viridiplantae; phylum Streptophyta; class Magnoliopsida; order Lamiales; family Orobanchaceae; genus Striga; species Striga hermonthica. The sequence continues at coordinate 4,587,824 of CACSLK010032525.1, read as the reverse complement.
ACAATATCAAGGAAACGCTGATCTCTCCCCCGACTTTGCAAAAGCCGAAACCCGAGGAGATGTTGTTCTTATACCTCGGAGTTAGTGAATCTGCCATTAGCGCTGTTTTGATACGCGAAGAAGGATTGCTGCAGTCACCTATCTATTATGTCAGCAAGGCCTTGCACGATGCCGAACTACGTTATCCTCTGATGGAGAAGTTGGCATTTGCCCTTGTGATTGCAGCCCGGAAATTACGACCATACTTCCAAGAGCATTCTATAACTGTTCGCACTTCATATCCACTTCGGCAGATCTTGCACCGACCTGACACCTCGGGACACATAGTTAAATGGGCCATTGAGCTCGGACAATTCGATATCCACTATCAACCGAGGACCGCAATCAAGGCTCAAGTCTTATCCGACTTTATCGCTGAGTTCACCCCGGCCATCGCGATTCACTATAATAATCAACCATGGGTCCTCTATATTGATGGCTCTTCAACAGCCAACCGAGCAGGTGCAGGGATAGTCTTAGCTGATCCAGAGAATCGGTTATTCTGTCATTCGGTGAAATTCCTCTTTCCAGCAACAAACAATGAAGCCGAATACGAAGCGCTGCTATCCGGATTGAATTTGGCAGAGTCCATGAACGTGACCCATCTCAAAGTCTTCTCAGACTCACAGCTCCTTGTTAATCAAATCAATGGTTCCTATGAAGTCAAGGAACCTCGGTTGACACCTTATCTCTCTTTGGCCAAACGAAAATTATCAAAATTCTCCGTCGACCTCGAGCATATCCCCCGAACTCTCAATGTTCAAGCAGATGCCTTATCTTGACTTGCGTCCAGCACCGGGATGGAGAGCGCGGAGTACATCCAAATCGGCCAACAAGAACAACCATCAACTGCCCTTTCCGAGGTCACGGCCATCAACCCAGTAGCATCGCAAAAATCACCAACTTGGATGGATCCTATCATCCACTACCTAGAAACTGGGGCCTTACCTCCGAACCCAAAAGAAGCTCGAGCACTTCGGATTCGAGCAGCTCGGTACGCATTAGACAACGGAACTCTGTTCAAAAGGGGATACTCCGTTCCACTTTTGAAATGCGTAAGTGAAACTGATTCACGGTACATTCTTGAAGAAGTCCACGAAGGGATTTGCGGAAGTCACCCCGGTGCACAAGCATTGTCTTATAAAATCCTGCGGCAAGGTTACTACTGGCCGACTTTGAAGACCGACGCCGCCATATGGGTGCGCAAATGCCCGAAATGCCAAATGTTTGCCCCGAACATCCATCAATCTCCCGAAAAACTAAAATCAATTTACAGTCCGTGGCCTTTTGCCAAATGGGGGATTGATCTTATTGGTCCTCTACCAACCGGAAAGGGAGGTGTCCGGTTTGCTATCGTGGCCGTTTACTATTTTACTAAATGGGCCGAGGCCGAACCGTTAGCCACGATAATCGAACAGAAGGTCGTAGATTTTGTGTGGAAGTCAATTATCTGTCGCTTCGGGGTGCCGAATTCAATCATAACCGACAACGGCAAACAATTTGAAGGCAAACGACTTGAATCCCTGTGTGAAGAATACAACATCAAACACTTCTTCTCATCGCCTTACCATCCGCAGTCCAACGGTCAGGTTGAAGCCGTAAACAAACTCATAAAGAATGGTCTCAAGGTCCGACTTGACGCCGCCAAAGGAGCTTGGCCCGAGGAGTTGCCACATGTCCTGTGGGCTTACCGAACTACCACTCGGACGTCCACCGGCGAGACCCCATTTTCTTTGACTTACGGTTCCGAAGTCGTAGTCCCGGTGGTGCTCGGAGAACCGACTTACCGAGTTCAGCATTTCACCGAAGAAGCCAACTCGGAAAACATGAAAGAAAATCTGGACCTGCTTGAAGAACACCGTACTCGGTCCGAACTCAAGAATGCTGCATACAAGCAAAGAAACGAAAGATACATCAATTCTAAACTCAAACCCCGTGCGTTCCGAGTTGGAGATTTGGTCCTCAAGCGTATGATGGGGCCTGACCCCGGACCACTCAAACCGCGGTGGGAAGGACCCTTTCAAATCATCAAAATCCTACCTCATGGGGCCTACCGAATTGCTCATCCCGATGGAACACCACATCAATATCCTTGGAACGCAGTGTTCTTGAAAAAATTCTATCAGTGAAGGATCCGAGGTCGCATAGTCGACCCCCCTCTTGTACGGACCTTCTTTTTGTCTCGGTGAATGCCTGAAATCACCTCTTTTGATGTACTGAATAGCCTATCAGTTTGTGTATTTTGAAAAGTCGAGCACCAAGCTCGATGCCGATGTAAACCTTTTGAAACTCGGTTAAATATATCATACCGATGTAAGCATTGCGACACTCGGTCTAGCTGATGCCCCATAATATGTCCGAGTACCACCTATTCTCGGATGGGGGTGACGCTCATCAAACGTCATTTCAACATACGTGACTTGACGGGCCCCGAATATTACCGAATACACAACATATAAAGTCGGTTGGGGCCATTCCATAATCGGACTTTGACGAAGTCCGGTGACTTTCATTTTGTTTCCCGTACAGCCCTAAAAATGTGTTGAGTTCTGCGAAGTTATTTGAAAACTCGCATATCGATTCACACTTGTGGCTGAGATTCTTATAAACGATCAAAGTGGAATTCGGAAGTTATTTTTACAAAATCTTACGACTCGGATCATGATTTAAGTAATTCCGAGTTGAAACAGTTCATTTTCTAATAAAAACCGAATTCAGAGCACTTGGTCAAAAAATTGCTGAAATTTGTACAGCAAACATACCATCAAAATCAAGCATATGCAAACACTTCATATATAAATATATTTTGAGAAGTTTGGTAAATCCCTTACATATTTCCTACTAAGGGATTCGGCTATCCGATATCCCCGGTTACATATCATACTTCAAATATTACCTACTAAGGATGCCGACATGCCGGCACCCCGATTACCTTATGCAAATAAGCAAATGAAATAAAACAATAAAGACAAAACACAGAAAATCAACTTTAGACCTCCTCGGTCGGTTTCTCCACATTCTCTCCGGTGCCGCTGCTTTCTCCGACTTCGATCCCGGAAGATAGTCACTCCAGGACCTGCGATTCCTTCATTTTGGCAACAGCCTCAATAGCCCCATCAGGCACCGGAATAAGATCATCACGAGGGTCGGTCAGCTTCTCAACGCCATCTTCAGTCGGCGTGACAACCTTCACCACTTCAACATCCTTCTCGGCCGACTTTGCCTTCTCCTCGAGGTATGCTTTAACTCGGCTCTGGATTTGTTCGGGAGTCATATCATCAAAATGCTGCTCAACCTCCACCTCGGCCAATGTCGAGAGGTACACGTCGGCCAACTCCTTCCTTTTTTTCTTCTCTTCCTCCAAGATCATGTTGACGTAAGCACGTCGGAGAAGAGCATCCCTATCCTCGGAGAGTGGTCGCAAATCTGGGTTTGCATTTATTTCTTCTGAACGGCGGAGCATCCACACGCAGAATTCCCGTTCGTCTTCATCAGCCGCCACGTGCATCCCCTTAATCTCCGAGTCAAATCCGTACTTCTCCAATTTGTGGAAGAGGAACAAGCGAAGGTCATCGATATCGTAATAGCCGGCGTCGTAGCGTTCAATAATCCACCTCAAGTTCAAGCAAGTGTTCATTTCAATCTCGAGGTCAGGACCGCCGGCTTCTCCATCTTCACCGACCTCCGCAACTTCCATCTCGGCATCATCCCCAGACTTCGGTTCAACGACGACCGAATCCTTCCCGGCCTGAAAGCCATTCTCGTACATAAACTCGCCATAAGATGATTTCTCCCTCTCAAGTTTGGCCAACTCGGCCTGATGAGCATCCCTTTGCCTACCTACCAGTTCGCGAGTTTCATCACATTCTTTCCGAGCTGCATCGTGATTAGCCTTTTCCTCCAACAAGGCCTTCTCGGTTTCCATCAGTTTGACCTCGGAAGTTTTGAAGTGCTGCTCCACCACGACCAAGCGCGCCTTGAGATCCGCCACTTCGGCCTCATAGGCCTTCTTTTCATCCGACAATGTCACAGTCTCAGCTTTCGCCCTCTCCAACTCGGCAACCTTCTCGGCAATTTGGCCCTTCAAGTCGGCCTCCATTTTAGCCGATTCTTCCTCCAACTGAATGATCACCATGTCGCGCGCGGCTAAAACGTCCTTTTTCCCTTCCAATTGAGATGCGACCCGGCGATGATCATCCTCGGCCGCCACTAAACTAACCAAGGCCCTGCCACCGCATGCCTTGGCGTAGCTCAGCTTGTCAACACTGGATAAAGAGGAGACCCCCACTTCGGATTTGGGGTCCCAAACCATCAACGAGACCCGAGCAGCATCTCTCGCATTCTCCGGCATTTCGATTCTTGAGGACATATGTGGGGACTTCACCGACAAAAAAGTGGTAAACCAATCCTCCACAACACCCTCAGGCACTTTAACTCTGGCAGCCCGTTCCTCATCAATTGATAAAAAAGACTTCTCAAACAAAGGAGAATCATCCGTACCTCTCTCAGCCGCCTTACGACCGGAGTCGTGTTTTTTCTTAGACCTTTTCTCTACTCCGGACGAAGCACCGACGTCCGCCATCTTCACCAATTTCCTTTTCTTCCTCTTCTCTGGTTGCTCCAACTCAAGCGACTTCGGGGAAACTGGTGGCACCTCGGTATGAGCAACCTCAGTGATAATCATCTCGGTACCCAGCTATGATTGGCTCCGGATCAGCTTGGTTAATCGCCACAGCCTCCACTACCGACAACACTTCGGTAGTCGTCACCTCGGGCACGGACTTCGGACTTTTCGGCATGGCAGCCGAAGTGGCACTTGACCCCACCTCGGTCGACTTCTTCCCAGCATTCTTTTGACCAGCTGTCTTTTTCACCAACGCGCGAACAAGATCCCTCCTCATAGCGTCGTTTAATCTCAAATCGCGGCTCTTGCCAACTTTGGATTGAAGATCTCTGTTCGGAAATTTGCGCCTAAACTCCTTGGCTTCCTTGACAGAGTTATAGCCCAGAAAACCGAGGAGAGGATAATACACTGCATACCGACAAAGGGATCAATAAGTTACAAACAGTTGTTCCATATATACGAAAAATTCGACAACATCTTTACTGGCTAAAATTCTCTTACCGGGGTCAAATTTCGATGTGGTAACTCCCAGAGACAGACCAGCCGCTTCAAGTTTTGAGTCTATTAAGAGCTTGCGATAATCCCTGTCCGCTTTGTCCAAACCAGCCAAAGTTATCAACTTCCCACCGAATTCCGGACTTAACTTCGGTTCTTTTTGCTTCGTCTCTTTTTCTACAACAGAGTAAAAGTTCCGACCTGTTAGTACACAGAACAATACCAAAATCAGAAAAGTATATCCGAATTGAAAAACAGATAAAATAAACTCACTGGCTCCGGAATGAATTAACATGGGAATTGTCATTCCATCAATTCGGCGCTCATGAAAGAAGTCCACTGACTGCCACTCTCCACCGATCCACAACCACTCCTCCTGGAAACCGTGGAGACTTTCCGGAATCTCAGTCACTATTTCCCCAACTTTAACACCGTGTTGCGGTTTCGCCCCGGCAAAAAAGCAACAAGAAGACTCGGCCACCCTCCTCTTCGGACTTTGTTTTAACGCGAAAATGCTCCTCATCTCATCGCACGAAAGAAGTCCCTCACCCCTCTCGTGCAGCAACACCATCAACCCGATTATCTTTTTCCAGCTATTCGGCGTAATCTGGCACAACGGTAACCCCCAACTTCGGAGGTACTCCGTGATCAAGTTTGGCAACGGGAACCTTAATCCCGACCTCAAACTCTCCGCAAAAATGCCCACGCAACCCGGAGGGGGACTTGTTATTCTCTCCCCGGGATAAGGAGCAAAGATTTTCACCGAGGGGGGAATCCGAACCTGTTCTCTCAATATTACGACATCAGCGTCGGTAAGAATACTTGGCTCGCCAATGAAATCAATCGCCGGATCGGGCCACTTCCTCACCGGTCTTCTCCAATGAGGCAGCGCGAGGTCGGTTGCATTGTGTTCCACTACCAAGTCACCGTCCTCATCGTTTAACTGGATATTCAAATGCCTTACCAACGACAGGTCCCACCGGTGGTATTCAAAGGCCAACTCGACCAATTCCGAATCGTGGTAAACATCCAACGGAACCGACTCAGTACTCGATGAACTTGCCAACGCCTTTCCCTTCCCTTTCGGCGCCATCGCACGATTGAACAGAATACAAAAGAAATGACAAAAGAAATTGAAGAAAAAGCTTACCGAAAACGTCGCACGCACACAGCAAGCAGGAAAGATTCCTCAGAATTTCAGATGAATTCAAACAACAATTATAATATGAAAGCTCGAAAATAAAAGCAAAGGTGAAGGAAACCCGATCAGATATTGCTAAACCCTATTTATAATCGTCGATTTGTGACCGTTGAGTATCTTCATTGGGGGCGCGTCGAACCGACGCGACCCCTAATTCTAACCGACGCCACCTCTTCACCTGATGAGACACCTACTGTTACACGTGGCTACCTATTAAAGTCGATCGTTACCTCATTTAAGACCATTACGGCGCGACCGTTCGGTCTAAACATTTAATCGTTGACCGTTACGCCTGTTCACCTCTTCTGTCACAACTGCCTGAAGATTTTTCAAAATTCACCAAGTGTCTTCACCCCGGCATACAGTCTACACTTCGGACGGATGATTCACTTCGGTTACATCGGTCGGAAGACCGAATATGATCCTCCGAAGACAATAGACCGCTTTCCGCCGCCGACTTCATACCGATCCAGGGTCTTTGAATGTCTAGCATAACAACATCAATGACCATCACTCCGTATGCCCACCGATGTTGGGGGCCTCTCTGTTATCATCCGGATCGGTAAGCCTACATCAAGAGATTCCAAACGTCACATTAAGAGGAAGATAATCATTGAACCGACGTGATTTTAAACACCACCCCGGTTCAGGCGACGAACCGGACCGAACTACCGAAGACCGAAGTGGTCAGCATCTACCGAAGTCAACATCTACCGAGGTCAACATGAACCGAGATTGTCACCTCCTTAAGCAGGTGACAAGGTGCCTACGAACAACCCTCCTGCTCCACAAGATCCGTCATCATTTATGTGGGACCCCCTGCCTCAAACCGCCCACAAAAAGTAACTTTATTCGAAAAAGTAATGCACAGATCCCAATGTATCAACCCGAAATTACTATAAATAGCGGGCCCATGACATTTGTACGGGGATCTCTCTCCGAACTGAAAAAAAAAACTTCACTAAGCAACACGTAAAAGCCCATCACGGCTCTTCACCTCGGTTCACCTCGGATCGAGGCCATTGTTGATTTAATCTTACATGCTTTACGTCCAAATCATTCAAAATTATCCACTTAATCACAAGTTACATCGTTGTTAAAAATCACATAACAACATAGGCATCGTCGAAAAATAGGGAATTTTGGAAGAAGGAATGTTAGAGAGATGGGAGAGATAACTAAAATAAAAGATTGAAATAGATATGAGAGAGAGATGCACAATATGGTATGATTGATATAGGGAACTGCAATTTCACTTATCGAGGATGGTTTGAAAACGGTTCAACTCGACAGATTTAGAATTCAAATTTGACCAACACTAAGTGCCAGCAAAGAAAACCGTTCCCTCCAAAACAAAAAGATTTGTTACCAAGTTGCAACACGATTACCATATATAACGTATGAAGTTTCAGACATGAATATTGGCCAAATTATGTACCAAAAATAATTTGGGCGCATGATCGAAATAATATATGCCATGAGAAAAACTGATGCACATGCCTAAATTAGATACTTAACACGCAAAACCTAAAATTTTCTTTTTATGCATATTGAAAAAATCTATTAATTGATTAACCCATAAATCTCCCCAAATCAATTTGAGACGAGCTCGACACTAACAAGGTGATGAGAAAAATAAATTATCTTCGTGCACAACTCAGTCCTTATTGCTCCAACTTTTGTACAACACGGAATTAATATAAGTTCGTTCATCACTTCCTCTTAGCAAAAAACAAAATTTTCGTTTGCAATTCAGCCCCAATACTTATGATGAACTTACTCCGTTCTATGAACTTCCACACCAATTCACTTGCTAACATTAACTATACGCCAATGTCAAGCCCATTACTTGACGTGTGAATCATCCCGCAAAAAGTTTTAATTTTGAACAAGCTGAGAAGATATCAGAATGGCCAACCTTATTTACTAGAGAACGTTCATTCTTAGAATGTTTACCTCTAGCTATCACACCTTGATTATTATTAGACATGTAACTCGTTTCACAGGTGATCAAGGAAGCATCTCATGTGATAGTTGCCCGATGCTTATTTTCACGAGAGCAGCTCTTACAAGTATGTTAAAATGGTCATCATGACGAGATCTTACAAACTGACCAGTTAGAATTCACATACCACCAATCAACAAACTTAACAATAAACGATCAGAGAAGAATTCCAGGGATGAACCTACATACTAAGATGCCTAAAAAAAAAGAAAAGGTCCTATATGCCATAGACACCATATATATATATATATATATATATATAAATGCAACTGACACAATGCACACAAATCATATAGCACACGTTCCTAAAGATTTTCTCAAGGAAAAAAATCGTTTCGAATCAAGAGCCTTAGTGAAAATATCAGCAAGCTGATCATCTGTGGGTATATGATCTAAAAAAATAATTCCATCTTCTACCAAATTACGAATAAAATGATAATGAATGTCAATATTCTTGGTACGAGAATGTTGGACAGGGTTTTTCGAAATATTTATAGCACTAGTGTTGTCACAGAAAAGTTGCTGACTAAAAGTTCATACCATACTCAGATATAATCTGTTTCATCCACACCAACTGAGAGCAGCAGCTTCCAGCGGCAATGTACTCGGCTTCAGCAGTAGAAAGGGAGATGCAGTTTTGTTTCTTGCAGAACCAAGATACCAAGTTTGATCCTATGTAAAAACACCCACTAGAGGTGCTTTATCGATCATCAAGATTTCCAGCCCAGTCAGCGTCACAATAACCTGCAAGATTGTATCAACAGAGTAGAATAGACCATACTCGGTTGTACCTCTAATGTACTTTATGATATGCTTGACTGTTTTGATATGTGATTCCTTGGGGGCAGCCTGATACCTGGCACACAATCCAACACTAAACCAAATGTCAGGTCTACTAGTAGTGAGATATAAAAGACTACCAATCATACTTCTGTATAGAGTTTGATCAACAGATGATCCTTCATCATCTTTGGACACTTTTACATGAGTGCCCATGGGAGTTTGAGGACATTTAGCATTTTCAAGACCAAACTTTTTAACAAGGTTTTTCGCATACTTACCCTGATGCAAGAAGATACCATCTTTACCTTGCTTTACCTAAAGTCCAAGAAAGTACGAAAGTTCACCAACGAGACACATCTCGAATTCAGATGACATAAGTTTCACAAAATGATTGACCAACTTCTTGGATGTTGATCCAAAGATGATGTCGTCGACATAGATTTGAACAGCCAATAGATCCTCATTCGTTCGAAGAGCAAAGAATGTCTGATCTACTCCTCCTCTCTTGAATCCCTTTTCTAGAAGGTACATGGTAAGGCGTTCATACCACACACGAAGAGCTTGCTTTAATCCGTACAATGCTTTCTTAAGCCTGTAGACATGATTCGGATTCTTGGGATCTTTGAACCCTTCAGGGTGCTTCACGTAAGCCTCTTCATGTAGTATCTCATACAGGAAGGCAGACTTCACGTCCATCTGGTAGACAATGAACTTCATTAGACATGCAATAGATAGAAATATGCGTACCGATTCAAGTCTAGCAACAGGGGTGAAGGTTTCATCAAAATCAATTCCTTGAGTCTGAGTGTAGCCTTGAGAAACTAGTCTCGCCTTGTTCTGGGTCACATTCCCGAACTCGTCAATTTTGTTTTTGAAGATCCACTTGGTTCCGATAACATTTCCCGAGGAAGGTTCATGTACTAACTCCCAAACATCATTTCTAGCGAATTGTTCCAGTTCCTCCTGCATGGCTAAGATCCAGCACTCATCTTTCAGGGCCTCTTTATCATTCTTGGGTTCAAGGAGTGAGGTGTAGCAAGCATAATGAGAGACAGCCATAAGTTCTTTGACTGACGTCTTCGAGTTCCTAGTGACTCTCTCGTTTATGTCACCAATGACTTGCTCGGGTGGATGATCTTTCTGAACCCTTAATTGAGGATCACGCCTAGGTAACCTAGAACCTTCTTGGGTTGTAGGAAGTAGGAACAATGTAGTCAATTGATGCTTCAGCATTCTCGACAGAAGGTTCAGCTATCTCCTTGTATGTAGAACTCTTAACACCCTGAGTATCCTGCAATGCCTCAACATATTCAAACTGATAAAATGATACAGAGGAACTGACATGAGAATTGTTTTCATAAAAAATAACATTTATGGACTCAATCACAGTGGAGGTACTAGTGTTGTAAACACGATACGCTCGACTATTGTTAGAGTAACCAAGAAAGAATCCAATATCCGATTTTGCATTGAACTTTCCAAGTTGGGCACGATCGTTATAGATAAAACATTTACACCCAAAAATATGCAAGTGGCTGAGATCAGGACTCTTACCTTTCCAGAGTTCATATGAAGTCAGACCAATACCTTAATGAAGGTACACACGATTTACGAGGTAGCATGCTGTATTGATTGCCTCAGCCCACCATCTGGAAGAAATGTTTTTGGAGTTCAACATGACTCTGGCCATCTCTTGTAGAGTGCGATTCTTCCTTTCAACAACTCCATTTTGCTGAGGAGTTTTAGGAGCCGAGAACTCATGTTTAATACAAAGAGAATCACAAAATTCAGCAACCTTAGAATTTTCAAATTCTCTTCCATGATCGCTTTGAATACTTATTATGGGATAACCTTTTCTCAGTCTGAACCTTGTAACAAAGTGACTTAAAAGCAGAGAATGTATCAGAATTTTCACGTAAAAAATCAACCCAAGTATATCGAGAGAAATCATCAACGCACACAAAAATGTACTTTTTACCTTGATAACTTTCTATCTGTATAGGCCCCATGATATCCATGTGAAGAAGTTCTAGGATCTATTTAGAAGCAATATAGTTCAGTGCCTTGTGGGATGTCCTCGTTTGCTTACCTAGCTGACAAGGTTCACAAATTGGCTGGTCCTTTACACAATCTTTGGAACACCCCTGAGTACACCTTCCAGAGAAGTCCTGAGGGACGGAACAGATGCAAAACAGTTGAAGGATTTCTTAGCAACCCACACTTGATGCGTTTTGGTATGGTTATTTGGGAGATTCCTGGAATGGACCTTCACTGGAATGGCAGACTGATTCCAACTCCTAACTTTTCCTGTACAAAGTTCACGCTGCATTTTATAGCATTTAGGTCTTATGTGACCAGTTACACCACAGTAATGACAGATAGGAACAAAGTTATGGTGAGTATTAATAACATATTTCTGCTTGGGAGAATGTACTTTCAAGGGAGATTTTGGAGATGGAGGTTTACTTACAGTGCTTTTAACAATCCTGTCAAACAAGTTTATGTAAGGTCTCCCGTGGAGGTTCAAGCCTCCAACTCCAGGATTGTCACCAAATCCAAGACGACTATGTTTTGAATTTGAAGCTCCAGTTGAGGACTCAAGAAAGTCTTCCCTACCAGTGTAACCTATTCCAGTGAGATCTCCATGTTGTCTTCCCAAGGAAAGAAGTTCATTCAGGTCTGCTTTTCTCTTGTTCAGTTTTCGAACAACTTCTGTAGTTCCGTTCAATTCAGCAGAGTTTGACTTCAGTTTTCTTTCCAAGCTAGCATGTTCGTTTGTCAACCGCTCAGCTTTATTTTTCAGTAGAACAATTTTCTGGTTCCGCTCGGCAAGAAGTTTCTGAGTAGAGAATAGTTCATTCCTCAAGCATTTAATGGTCTGAGCCTTCTCCAGTCCGTCTTGTTTAGCAAGTTTGACACTGCTCTCTAGGATGCAAGTTCGTGCCTTAGCAGTATCCAGTTCACACTCTTTAGTAGCAGTGGAGGCGGATGCTTGTTCATTCAGCACCCTGTTTGTTCTCGAAAGTCTAAACACTTCATTTTGAAGCTTCTGAAGAGCCTCAGATGCTTGAGCGCACTTTTCTATAGGAAACAAGTGAACTGGAATGCCAGACTGATTCCACACAATTTGATATGATTCTATAGCAAGCAAGTGAACTGGATCTACACACACAATTTGATCTGATTCATCCTCAGATGCTTCAGTTTCTTTCAAACTTTCTTCAAACTTGGTAGGAGTATGAGAAGTGGTGAGACACATAAACTTCTTGACTGAGGTATGAACCGCCAAATTGCTTGTGTGCAACGAAGGTTCGTCTGTGCCCTCTTCATTTGAGTCTTCCCAGGTTGCCTTCAGAGACTTATTCTTCTTCTTGAGATTAGCACACTCAAACTGGAAGTGTCCAAAGCCTCGACACTCCCTGCATTGATCCTTCTCGACTCATTGTGAATCGGATTTTGAGAGCGGCATAGTACTTTTCTTGTCCTGCACTACATTCTTGTTGAAACTGTTCCCCTTTTTTCCAGCAAATTTGTTCTTGTACAGTCTTTGACTCATCTTCCCATAGTTTCGCGCAATTAAGGCTAGTGCTTCCTTCAGCTCACTATCATCTGTCAACGGACCTTCAACATCATCGCTTTCTTCTCTTTCCTCGACTACAGCAGCTTTAAGAGCTAAGCCTTTACACTTCACTTTGTCATAATTGTTGTTGATTTCAAAAGTTCTGAGCTCTCCAAGAAGTTCATCAACATCCAATGACGCCACTCTTTGAAAACTTTCAAGAGACGTAATTTTCTCTCTAAACCTGGGAACAACGGTTCTCATAATCTTCTGGACTTGACGTTTTTCAGAGATTTCTTCTCCAAGCATCATGCTTTGGTTTACAGACCACAAAATCTGGCATAGTATACGTCAATTGTCTCTTCATCTCTCATTTTGATCTCATCAAATTCAAGAGTTACCCGTTAAAGTCTGGACGCTTTGACAGCCGTTGAACCTTCAAATTGACGTTGTAAGACCCTTTAAGAATCTTTAGCAGTTTTGCAATGTACTATCATCTTGTGTCTTGTCTGATCAACTACCATCATGATCACATATAAGGCACGATAGCTGGCTTCTTCTTGAAGCTTCTCAGCATCTGTCTAGTTGACTTTAGGTTTAGAAACCGTGACTTCCGTTGTTGTTTCTTTACCTTGATCGGGTGCTTGTTGCACGACAGGATGCTCCCAGCCATTTTCAACACTCTCCCACATGCCTTTTCCAAGCGATCTCAAAAAGATTGTCATCATAGACTTCAAATATGAGTAGTTCGAACCGTCCAATTGCGGAGGCCTGGACATCGATCCGCTTTCTTGATTCATGATTTGAGGGAACAGACGTCCTAGGATCTTTGGTAATGAAGACGAAAACCCGCTCTGGTGCCAATTGAAATTTGATACTTGAACACCAAGTATCCAGAGTAGCACAAAAATAGACTAACAACCAGTAATGAATATTCAAACAGTTGCGGAAGCAGCTTTCACCAAAAATTGAACCTTCAGGAGAGTGTCCCACTCTCCCTTTAAATCTCTTTCATTAATGTGAACAACTCATACATCATCTAAAGGTTTACAGTATAGACTCCTTTTACACTCTACTTGAATAATGATTCACACAACTACTTATCTGACCACAACTCCCTTGTAGATTTTTTTAGTTTGAATCCCTCAAACTAAATCAGAATGAACCTCAGAACATTCTGTTACAACAACTAATATATTGTACTTATCACTCAAGAAAAGAAAACAGAAAATGACACTCAAAAATTCAAAAAAACAAAAGTCATCCTCAACTCAAGTCTCGTCCTCCTTTTATATTCAGCATCCTATGGGAAGTCTTTTCACCCAAGACAAATTCGCATAAGGAATGTAAAATCTCTCGAGCTTCTTCAACTTTGATTATGGAAAGTGTATATCGCGATCTCCCTTCACTCTGGATTATGAAAAGTGTATATCGCGATCTCCCTTCACTCTAGATTATGGAAAGCATATCTCCCCCTCAATCCCAAGGTCCTGCCAAAATAATAAAATAAATAATCAGTCCTTTGGACATAATTAAAATTAAAACTAATTCATACCAAAAATAAACTTCCTTTAAATATTTCCGTAAATTTCCGGACTCTTCGAACATCAGAAGGTTCATCGATTTACTGCCAATCTTCAGCACTTTCAGCATGCAAAGGAGTATACCTTTCAAACCTCGAGAGATTGGACTGATCCTTCGATGAGTTGGTCGTGCCAGACAACCTATCCCATACTTTTTTCCTCTTTCCGCCATTATCGTCACCAGAGTCCCTCATCCTTTTTCTTTAAGAGGTCTCATGCTCATCATCCGCTCTGGACATCTCCTCAGCGTTGATGTACTTTTCAGCCCTACTGAAGAGATCAGGGAGGGATAGAGGTGGTTTATTCGCCAAAGAGAAAGCAAACCGTGAAGACTTTCGAACCCCATTCATGAGTGCGGCTAAGGCCACGGACTGGTCCAAGTCCTCAATCTCTAATGCCTCTCCATTTTAAACGTTGGATAAACTCCCTTAGCATTTCATTCGACCTCTGACAAATGCCCATAAGATGGGCCGACGCTTTCTTATACCTTTTGCTGCTAACAAAGTGGTTGAGAAATGCTTGTGCTAATTGTTTGAAAGTATAGATAGAGGCCGCTGGCAGTGAAGAGAACCAAACCCTGGCGCTCATTCTTAGTGTGGCCGAGAACGCTCGACATTTGGTGGCGTCGGTGTAACGCCCCGTTCGTTTATGAATAAGTTGGTTTATTATTATTATTATCATTATTGTTATCGTTATCATTATTGTTGCCTTTATTATTAATTGTTATTTGTCTAATTGCCTAAATGAATTTATGTGCCTTATGTGTATTTATAATATATTATTTGTGGAGATTTATTATAAATATTAAATACTATTTTGATTATTAATTATTTTATTTTATTTAATTTTAATTTTAATTTATCTCGTCGAACCGAGCGTCCGGTCGAACCCTGCGAGCCACGCCCGAAGGCCGCGCCCAGCCTGACCTAGCCGCCCCTTTCCCTCTCCTTTCCTTGTGTTTTTGGTAAGGGGATCAATTTGGGGCCTTTCTTTTTTCCCCTCCTTGTGATGTTTATGGTAAGAGCTTAA
>CACSLK010032525.1:4530422-4543776 GCA_902706635.1 Striga hermonthica | reverse complement strand
CTTGAAAACATGCTAGAACTTGAACTTGAAAACTTTGATTCTTCACTTCAAAATTACATCACTTTACTATCATTTCTACCACTCAAACTCTCAAATAAACTTATATAACTTTGTAATATTTCTTTGGTGTGAAAATTCAGATTTGGAAGCCCTCTATTTATAGGCAAATTTTAGAATAAAATACTTTGGAGTGAAGAAATTAACAAATTAAACAATTTAAACTTGTAAAAATTAATCACTTTAAATATATCCTTACCTAACATTATAACATCAGCTTTTCTTAATTAAATGCTCAAAATTAACTTTAGTTGCCACCAAAAACGTGTTAATGACAATCTGATCATTTCTGTCGGTCACACGACTCGTGTGACTTGTCACACGACTCGTGTGAGCTCTCACGACTCGTGTGACTTGGTCACACGACTCGTGTGACAAAGCCGAACTTATGTTAAATGATGCTTTGAGTCACACGACTCGTGTGACTTGTCACACGACTCGTGTGACCTCACACGACTCGTGTGGTTACCCACACGACCCGTATGACTTAAAAACTTCAATTTCTTAACTTATTTACCCTCAAAATATCTTGATTTTGAAGATAAACTGATACTTATTACTAATAACTAAATGGAATATTACAATCTACCCCCCTTAAAACTATTTCCGTCCTCGGAAATACTGGAACTGGGATACATACTATCTGAGTATATATCAAAAACTTTAAAATCTAAAATCTCTAATCATCAGTTTATCCCTCCCAAATGGCATCTTATTCTCTGTGGCAATTCCATTTTATACAAACGAGGGAAATATCTCGATTCGCCAATGAACCTTTTGGTCCAAAACTGATACCGGCTATTCCTCGTAATTTAAAACTTACTAAATCTAAATCTCATTGTGCTAAAGCACATAATTTGGATTGCTCACGTATACACGTATTATCAATACGTGGAAAACATTACTCATACTAACCAACTTGGGAGGTAAAACTTAATGTTAGAATACTTCTTCTACTAGTTCAAAGAACTTTAAACGGACTTATACGAAAAGAATGCAACTTACCGAACGACACTTCTCATTAGTCGAACTTTCAGAAAAACTTTATCAAAATTCATTGCTTGTCCATGCTTTATCAACTGAATACTTCTGCCAATTCTGAGCAGTCTTGCACCTTTCTTGAATTCCGACTTACTTACTCAACTATTTCTATGATCATTTTCCATCATAATGATGGTAATGCTAAACACTTTAACTTGCCTCCATTACACAGAACATGACTATGTGGCACTTTGCATGCAATGTACCCACTACCCGGGGCCCTTCGGGTGTGGAACATTTACATGTGTGTACTCACAATGTCAATAATACCTGCAAAAATTACATATACGTTAGCATCATCAACTGTACTGAACTTGCCTTTGCGTCGGGAAACCTTCTGATCAAAACTACTATCAACACTTATATTCCTATGACTTTAACATTTCCAATATATCTCAACTAAAACCGATTTGGAAATTACTGCACTGCATAAATTACCCAATTACTGATCATACCACATTTCACCTATCGAGGTGAATAACCGATTTGGAAATTACTGCACTGCATAAATTACCCAATTACTGATCATACCACATTTCACCTATCGAGGTGAATTATTATGTCCTCAATAATGCTGACCGACACAACTCCACTTCACAATAATTCATTCTTCAATTATTTCCGACATCTCATATCAGATTTCTGCCGCATTAATTGCATACTGGTTGCATGTTCTGACATTAGGAATATAATAATGCCAAACTCTATCTCCAGAAACTTACCTTATACGCTTCGATCTTCTATAAACCGGCTCGCTAATCCTTCAGTCTTCTTCAGCAATGGTCCGAAACAACAAATGGATTCGGCACTTTCAAATATTCGCAAATCATATTCCTTTCTTCCTTTTAATATCATAAAAAGGATTTATCGATCTCGAGTGGAAAGATTGAGAGTGCTAATGATCCACAATATTCCAAATGATATCCGATGGTTGATTGAAGCAAACGTCCGACTCTCTGGCGAATTTCCAAATTTTTATAATTATCTGTCCGGTATGGGTAGAAGCACTCTTGCCAAGAAACATAGAGAAAAACGAATAGACGGCTGCTATAAATGTGCTCGTTGGAACTGCGACACTCGATTCAAATCAGTGGGTTTTGCGTCCAAAAATGGAGAAGATAAAATAGCTTTTATAAAAACTGGCTTGAATAATGGATCTCTGGACCAAACCCTTCAACAAATTCTCGAGACACATCCCAGTGGATATGTGCATCAAGAGCTTATGTCTTTATGGGTCTGTTTTAAAGATGAACAGAACCGCTATAGTCTCGAAAATATTGTTGCTAAAGATCTTGTTTGCAACATCCATCTCTGTTAACTCCCTTATTAAAAGGTATCTGATTTCTTCTGATAATACATCTCATTTAATGCTCAACTTCTTCCTTGTCTGTTACTTCTGTCAATATAATACTCATTTTTCTTTCTTTAAATATCCCCTCCTTTCTTCAATTCAAGTATCTCTCTACTCCAAATGGAGACTTCTGAATCTTCTCAAGTCACGAAAGTTCTTCCTTCTATAAAAACCATTTGTGTTCTTGGAGGATCTCAACTTGTATCTTCTTCTCAAAATATCAATATTGTATCCCAACTAATGCGAGAATTAGGAAAACAAAAGATCAATTTACTGTATGGAGGAACTAGCCTCACTTTTTTTGATTATCTGCTCTTGGCTGGAAAATGCTTTGATTTTGAAGTGAAAAGTGTTCTACCCTTTCACAGAGCTCCTTCGCTAGTTCTCAAAGATTCTACTCGGTTGATGCTTTCTAACTCATTTTATGATTGCACTATGTTTATGCTGAGCCTTAGTGATGCTTTCATCATACTTCCTGGTGGTTATGAAACTTTAATGACCATATTTACTATTGCTTCTTGGGCTGACATGAAACTCCATAATAAACCCATTGGTCTATTAAATTCTCATCATATCTTCAATGGCTTTCTTGGTTTTCTTGATGATAGTGTAATTCAGTCTTTTATTTCTGTTTCTTCTAGAGAGATTATCAAATGTGCAGATACTGCTACTGGACTTATCCAAAAGCTTCAAGAAAAAATCTCTCAAGATTCTTTGGAAACTACAGGGATCAAGCGGAAACGAACTTCTGATCCACCAGATTTATCTTTATAAACCTTGATCTAAACTTTGGGTGGCAGAGTTAAGGGGTATTAGACCCTTGAGACGCACCCTCCTTATATATATATATGTTGAATTAGTTGAGGATTCACTTTTTCTTTATCTGCTTATCATGCATCTGCGTTGCTATTTCTGATGAATCTGTAATAGCTTCTTTTGTAGTAATGAAATCCTCAACAGTGTGCTTGAATAATTCTTTGTGGTATTGACGAATATAAATGGAAACTTATTCGTCTTTGTCTTATTACACAGACTATTATCACATATCCAAATGACTTATACCTTAATTTTAAAAACTCTTTTGAGAGATTTAACTGATCTTCTCAATGTTGGAATGTGAAACTTATGAACTGACTGATGTCTGTCCAAGTTCCAGGTAAACTCGGATTAATGACTCTTATTTCAAGCCTCCATAATTTACCCAGCTAATTAGCTATTAAAACAATTATTCAAAATTTTATGAACATTGATCTTTATCTGATAATTTCCCGGCATTGTGACTCTAATTTCAAGTCGCCATGATAATAATGAAAATACTTGACTTATATATATACTGATACTTGCAACTCATGCTCATTAACTTTATAAAATGTACTATGTAGGACTGGTCCTACTTGTACTAATAACTTGTTCATGAACAGTGCTTAATAAAATTTCTCAGTATCTAATTGTTAAGATACCTTCATTTCTGACTCTAAAGATTGACTACTTTCTTAAACTTTACTCGTACGGTTCAGTTTCAAGCCTCCATGGTATATCCGGACTTATGTTTCATTTTTTTTTGAAACCTCCATGATAAACCCAGACTTATGGCTCTTATACACTGAAAAACCGTTACTTCTGATCTTTAACTTATGTACATCGTACATACTCAAAATAAATCAATTTCTAGAGTCAGAATTCAACTTTAATCTGATGTCTTATCTTTAAAACGTTCAGATAACTTTCTTGACTTTCGAACTTTAAAGAAAATAATAGTCACAAAAATAGCAACTATATCTGACTGAATATCTCTTGTGAAACCTTACAGAGTGCTATCTGTATACTTGAATCTTAACTGAAAATAAATACTGAATTCTTGAAAAGCACAATTTCTTGGCGAGTTATCAACTCGATAAGCTATAACTCAACTGTAATTCTGATTTCGGATACGAGGACATATCTGATATTACTGATTTGAGCATTTATTCTGATTTATAAGGTTCGGATAATTGAATCTTATTGAGCATAGACTTAGTAATTTGCATATATTCAAGAAAATAAACTTTTGCAAAAACTTTAATAGCACTTATCTGGTAGTCGGCGAGGTGTGAGCGTGGTGCGGTCGGTTTTCCTGAAACTTTCTATCTTAAAACTTAAACTTTTAGTATACAGAGCGTTTGAACTTTAGCTCTGATACCAACTGTAACACCCCGCTTATCAGAGTAAATTTTTCGCAACTTATTTCAAAAATACTTATAAATTTTTCGAAACCTTCTTAACTCGGGATGCTACTAACTTATCTACTTTAAAAATCTGTTTACTTAAACTTCATCTAACAACTAAGTTATACATAAATAAAACAGATTTTAAACATTGAACAAATATAAAAACTTAACAGTTCATACAATTAACTTGATAAATCAACCTTTAAAATCACACTTAAAATCACATATGTTCAAATCTTAAAGAAACGTAGCGGAAATCTTACAAGCGTGGTTTACAAACCGAAACCTTAATGAAAATTCTCAATAAAAACTTCAACAAATATACGACCACCACAGCGCCTCACACCTGCGCACCGTCTTTATTTCCTGAAAAATGATAATAGTGGGGCGTGAGTACTAATCAACTGTACTCCGTAAAACCCCATACTAAAGTAAACAGCAATAATAATATCAATATCATGATCTTTGGTATGTATCTAAGCTTAATCTTTCAGTATCTAACCGATACTTTAACTTGAACTTTGCAACTACCGGTAACTTGGGCCGGTTCTCACGTGATCACATTCTGGGGGTCGCCTCCCACAGAACCCAGTCTTGACTGAGCGAGCTTAATACTTTACTTAACTTTATACATACCTCGAACATGATAATAGCTATTATACTCAATGTAATACCCAGTCTGGGTCCCCACCTTTCTTTCTTGAAAACTTTTGAAAACTGTAAGTGCTGTACTGGTAGCTGTATCTGCAACTACATAAAAATATAAACAAATTTACTAAGTACTATGCTCATAGTATTCTCAATAGTACTTTGGGATTCTTAACTTTAATTGATAACTTATCCGAATCTTAAAGATAAATTCGGCTATAGCTCAAATGAACATTAATTCATTGAACATCTTAAATTTTTAAACTTTTACTTAATACCGAACTTAAACCATATGAATCATGATTTTGAAACTTAGATGTTGGTATAAACTCATATACCATTTAAATAACTTGAAAGTGAAAATAACTAAATTCCACATACACAAATTCATGATTCAAACCTTATCTTAAACTTACATATAAATAAAAATGGTAACTTAAAACTCATCAAAACCATATTATAATATCAATATACTATTCTTGAAACAATTCATAGAATTGTCTTCTTAACACATTCAACTAAAACTCAATCAATACTCATATAAATCATGTCTTTAAAATCATTAACTTATTCTCATATAACTTATAAGTGAAAAATAACTCAACATATTCAACTTATTCAAACATCAAATACATGATTTATAAACTATTAAACTTGTCTTGAACTTGGTAATGAAAAGTATAACTTAATTCTCATATCATCCTAACATCAAATCATAACACTTAATTCATGATATTACTAAGCAAAACTTAAAACAATTTATATAAAATTGTATTCTCAACATATTAAACTAAAACTTGATCACTTTACTCATCACTTAATAGTATGAGAAATTTCATTTCAATTACTCTTGAAACTTTACCATGAAATACATAATATATGCCATCTAATCATAGCAACACATTCAATTCTCAACTTAATATCATGAAATTCACTTTGCATGCTAACTTCAAAATCATTATCTCAAATTATAACATGTCAAATAACTTAATCCTTGTTCATAAATACTCCTCATCTACACAAGACTTACTCATTATTACTATAAGAATTTACATTCTAACATGTAATGAAGGTGATAACATGTAAATTCTATTCATTCTCAACTTAAATGAAGGTGATAACATGTAAATTCTATTCATTCTCAACTTAAACTCAATCCAATAATATGCTCAATCTATATCTCAACTTAAAACAACTTAATTCTTATTCTCATTATTACACATAACTTAAACTCATTGAATTCATAAACTCCATTATAATTTCAACTTCATATTTATCAACATATATGCTAATAACTACTTAACTCATATAAAACATGAAGTTAAGATAAATAATTACCTCCTTCTTGAAAACTTGAACTTGAAAACATGATAGAACTTGAACTTGAAAACTTTGATTCTTCACTTCAAAATTACCTCACTTTACTATCATTTCTACCACTCAAACTCTCAAATAAACTTATATAACTTTGTAATATTTCTTTGGTGTGAAAATTCAGATTTGGAAGCCCTCTATTTATAGGCAAATTTTAGAATAAAATACTTTGGAGTGAAGAAATTAACAAATTAAACAATTTAAACTTGTAAAAATTAATCACTTTAAATATATCCTTACCTAACATTATAACATCAGCTTTTCTTAATTAAATGCTCAAAATTAACTTTAGTTGCCACAAAAAACGAGTTAATGACAATCTGATCATTTCTGTCGGTCACACGACTCGTGTGACTTGGTCACACGACTCGTGTGACAAAGCCGAACTTATGTTAAATGATGCTTTGAGTCACACGACTCGTGTGACTTGTCACACGACTCGTGTGACCTCACACGACTCGTGTGGCTACCCACACGACCCGTATGACTTAAAAACTTCAATTTCTTAACTTATTTACCCTCAAAATATCTCGATTTTGAAGATAAACTGATACTTATTACTAATAACTAAATGGAATATTACAGTATGCTTGTGATTTTTCTCCAAGGTCAAATAGATGTTGATCTTAGTATTAAATTATTGTAGGTGTCTTATGAGCTGTGCTCGCTGCCTACTCCCGTTGTGTACCATATTTCCTTGATGTACCAGGTGGGTTTTTACTTATAAAATTATCTATGCCATACGTGTGTTTAAGTGTTTGGTTGGTATGACCTATGTATGAATGTGAACCATGTGGCCTACTGATGTGAGTTGTTACGGCCGTCGGTACGGTTGTCCCCATCGAGTTACGGTACGGTTGCCCTTGCGAGGCAAGTCTCCTTAAGACCTAATGAAAGGTCGTGTCCGTTACAGTGGCATGCACTCCCGTCGTTAGAGTTTATGCATCCCCTTTTCGCGGCTAATGATAGATGTGCACATGAGTGAGTTATTGTTGTGATTAGGAGATGAGACATGATGATGATTGATTTATATTCATACTGCGACTATACCATCTAAACATGTTTTATTTATGTGCATAGTGGTGAGCACGCTTTTCATCTAGTGCTCATCCCCACCTGCTCTTTACCGATGCAGGTTAAGCAGGAGCTGAGTGACGAGAAGAGGCGAGTGGGTCGGTCATATCTATTTATCGCTTCCGTATGTATAGGGCTTTTGAACCTTTGTGTTGAGACTTGATTATGCTATTTTCCAGAACTTATGACTTGCTTGTTTTGGAATTTCGTGGAACCTGGATTGTTGGGTATTATGATTGATTATATATTCATGTTGAGAATTATGTCTCGTGATACGTTTCGGTTAATGAAAACCATTTGTGAAAACCGGGTAATGAATCCCCGTGTGCCCAGATAAGACTTGGGTTATGAAAAATGTTGTTTAACACCCATTGAATTTTCGAAAATGATTTTGAAAAATTTTACACTGATTTTTGGAAAGTCTGGAATTTCATTAAAATCAAAGTGGGGTGTTACAGTCGGTCACCTCATGAAGCATCATGAGAGCTTGGAAATTCTCAAGGTGGTCACGGGGGTCCGAAGTTCCATCAAAATTCTCCATCTGAGGCATCTTGAAGCTAGAGGGAATTTCCGCTTTCATGATGTTATCCACAAAAGGGGACTTGGTGGGTGAGAAAATATCCGACGTCGGCTTTCTGACTTCTTTCCACACCACTCCAAGCCTTTCATTCATCTCCTCAAGCTTTTGCTTAAGGTCGCCATCCTCAGGTGTGACGGGGTGCACGTTTTGGTGGGTGTGTATTGAAGCCCAGCCAAGAACAAAGTCGTGCGGGTGGCGGAAGTAGCCCAAAGCGGACAATATCTTACTAGGGTCTGCATGTATCAGAGCCAGTCTGCGTTTCTGTAGACTGGTTTAAGAGGTGATAATGTGTTTAGACCTTGTGTTATGACCACTCGTCTCCGTCACTCCGCGCTGCTTAAGGTATGTTTTGTTTATAGTATTAATGAAAATACTTGTTATGTAATTAATGCACTTGTAGTAATGAAACTACTCGTGATGAACTTGTGATTTGGGGCTTAGGATCTATCCACCTTGGTATATTTTGAATCCTAGTGCTTATTGGGTGAACTCTAGGCGCTTTTGGGAACTAGTTATGACTCTAGAGATTTCTCTATGAGTTCGAGTTAGCATTTTGAGCGGGCTATCTTTTTTATAGTTGAAATTTGCGCATATACACCATAGCTTTTCTGGTGACCAGCGTCAGGATGCCTTATTAAGATTAGATAACCGAGAAATTTTGAATGTGCGGGATCACTCAAACGTCTGGGGCAGCTGACAAGTGTACTGGAGTAACAGTGGTGAAATCCAATCTTTGGAGTATGATGATTTTGATTTAAAACTTCGAACGAGTTATCGACCGATGCCAAGGAGCTCTGTTAATCGATGGAATGTTACTAATGCCAATCTCAAGGATGAACAGAGCAAGGAGTGGACGACTGACCGGGAAATCGAGATTGTGTGTTTATTATTAATTTTCCATTCTTGTGTATTATCTTTTAATCGGTTGTGAAATTTTATGTGTTTTATGTGTGAAGCTAACTTTGTTTAGAGGCTTTGTATATAAATAAGGGGAAGCAGTCTGTTTTCTGCTAGACCTTATTTGTTGCAAGGTTGATGTTGTTGTTTGCGATAACACCGAATCCGTGTAATAGGAATTGCGAACGTCATCGTAACTCTCTTGGGTATCGTAACCTGGAGGGCAATGATGATCATTTATCAAGTCATTATCGACTCGTATGTTGCACCGAAAATGGTTTTCTCCGATCGGGAGTCTTTGATAATTGCGAAGAAGGTGTGTACCTTAAAAGATTATGAAGGATCTTTTAAGGAGGGTAGCTAAGCCTGGAGCATGTGCATTGTGAGCCATATAACCGCTTATATTCTCAAATTTACCTTTCGTTGTAAACTTTGGCAAGTTTTTGTTCTCTAATCTCTTTTTGGCCTTCGGGAGAATTTTCTTTCACTTCCTTGGACTTTTGAAAAACCCTTAAAATCCTTGCCTTTGTTCTTGTTCGCTTGAGTTTCGAGATCAAGTTTATGACCTGATGTACCAATTAAGACAAGTGTTTCTGGCTTCCTGCTTGTTTTATATCCTTCTTTCAGTTGTGTTTGGAGATTCTATTCATCCAAACCAAAGTATCTTTATCATTATTGATGACAAGTTGAATCATTTCTGAGACGCACCAATCATCATACATCTATGAGTAGTCCGGAGAAACTGCAAAGAAGGCCACCAGACGAGAAAGCGAGATACGACCAACTAGAATACTAGAGAAGCCAGTCAGATTCGTGGCAATGAAGGCTACACATCGACAATCGTAAATCTAACTAATAGACGAGGAGGATGGTCAACTACTATCGCGAAGTGAAGACCTGCTCAAGAAACTGAAGACAACTGCAAGATCATTGGAGACCGATCCGAGACCGATGTACCATCAGCCGAAGATCGAGGAGTCGACGTATCAAAAAGGAATCTAGAAACCGGTGAAAAATATCTGCAATCGAATAGTGATTCTTTTTGTGTTACGCAACGCAATGGTGACTGTGACAAAATATCTAGTGGTAATTCTGCAGCGACGATATAAATTAAGAACTCCGAGATGTAGCGGGAAATAACCGAAGATGCGATCAAGGTCATTTCGATGAAAGAATGCTTTCACTTGGACCTGGAGATGTAAACGCTAGGCAGTGCAGATGAGTAGAGCTCGTTCAGGACTGCTGGCACGATTAGCTACTGGAGGAAGAGCTGACGTGACGGCCGATGTTGTTAGTCGGAAGAGCCGAAATGAGCTAACTAGTTGGTGTCTCGAAGGAGCCGCTGACCTAGTACCATTCTCGACTGGAGAGCCTCATTCGTTCCCTTTGAGGATTTTTGTTTGTCTTCAGCATTGAGTCTTTTGCGTGTTAGTGTGTGTTATTGTAAAAATGAAGTGGACTTGGAACTCGGTTTTATACCCTGCTATTTTTGAGACCTTGAAACTTTTGAATTCATTTAAGTCCAAAAAGTTTGTTTGATATAAACCTCATTAGTAAACGTTTTAGTGGAAGATTCTTTTCTTGCTATTGCTTTGGCCTATGTGAAATCCCAATTAAGAAAATTTTCATTTTTGAGAAAAACCATGGATTAAATTTTCCTATTGAAACCTTGAACCGAAAACCGATCCAGACTGGGTGTAGCCACGAAGTGGTGGTCAAGCGTGTACGCCCGTGTTGATAAACGAGAGGTTTGTGCACGGCCGATCGTTGACTCACACGCAAGCTGCAGCTGCCATCACCAGACACACGGAACTCCCAGGCCAGCGTTATCGGCCAAACCTTGACCTTGCGGCTGGTTTCCGAATGGGTGCACGTGAGCGTCCTGGCGCCCCGCATATGCAGCGCCTGCGAGCGTGTAGCCTTTCGGAGGACAGTGCATTAACAACTCAAACGTCCAATTTATTTTTCTTTGGGACGGTTTGACCACCGAGAGTACCAAGTTCCACCATACCGTGTTTGCATCCTTGATCGATAGTGTTGATGAGGAAGTGTGACCGATAGGTTTCCTATGCCTATACGAGGATTCTTCGAGATGGTGAAATAGGAGATTTGTGTTGTCAGCAAACGGAGCCATGAGGGGTTACGTTTGTATAGCAGAATCGTGTGTTGTGAGTATGAGTATAGCGAGGCTATATTGCATGCACGGTTGCACATTTACCCTGACAATTGCTTCGGCAAGAAGTCACGAGTGTGTCGAGATCGTGGGTAGGTTTTTGGCGTGACCCGGGCACCATGCTGAAACTTAACTCCACGTATCGACCACGATTGTTTGACCGAGGATATCACGGTCGAGGCACTACGAGACCTGTTGAGGTCATGTGTGCATGTTGTGTGAGGCGTTTTTGCGATTTCTCACCTTGGGTGAGCCGTTTTGTGTTTTAAACAGGTATATAGGTGGTACCGTTCGAGTTTTCCCCTTTCGTATGATTAGAGGTGTGATATACCTCGGTTTGGGGAAATAAGGATCCGCTATTGTGAGCAGTTAGTCTTTTGAGATCCTTACTCAAGTCGTTGACTTGGATTATCTGTTAGCTTTACCACCAGATTTACCAGGGGTGCATGCTGTGTTTACGTCTCGATGTTGTGTAGAGATGTACATGACCCGGATTACGTGGTGGACTTCGGCGAACTGTGGGTCGAGCGAGACCTTACCTATGAGAAGGTACCGGTGGCCATCTTGGACCAGGGTGTCTATCGGCTGAGCAACTGGGCAGTGAGCCTTAGGAAGGTGCTGTGGGGCTGACATGACGAGTCTGAGACGACTTGAGAGATGGATGCCGAGATTAGGGGAGATTCCCTAACTTATCATTTTGGGGGTCTGTGTATTCTATTAGTTCATTAGTTCCTTTTGTTTTCGAATTATGAGGTCGGAATTCTTTGTAAGGTGGGTAGACTGTAACGCCCCGTTCGTTTATGAATAAGTTGGTTTATTATTATTATTATTATTATCATTATTGTTATTGTTATCATTATTGTTGCCTTTATTATTAATTGTTATTTGTCTAATTGCCTAAATGAATTTATGTGCCTTATGTGTATTTATAATATATTATTTGTGGAGATTTATTATAAATATTAAATACTATTTTGATTATTAATTATTTTATTTTATTTAATTTTAATTTTAATTTATCTCGTCGAACCGAGCAACCGGTCGAACCCCGCGAGCCACGCCCGAAGGTCGCGCCCAGCCTGACCTCGCCGCCCCTTTCCCTCTCCTTTCCTTGTGTTTTTGGTAAGGGGATCAATTTGGGGCCTTTCCTTTTTCCCCTCCTTGTGATGTTTATGGTAAGAGCTTAATTGGAGACTTACCATACCTTAGGGAGCTCTATTTATGGGTGAGATTAACCCCTCTCTTCATCATAATTCTTCTTCCCCAAGCAGCCGCCCCTCTCATCTCTCTCGCCCTCTCTCTTTCTTTTATTTTTATTTTTTTTTTTCTTTTTCTCTCTTCTTTCCGATCGTGATCACCGCCACCCTCCATCGCCGTGCGCCATCACCACCACCATCGCGACCTGATCATACGTAGAAGCGGCGTCCAACGTCCCTCGCGAGGCCAGCAACTCGCCCAACGTCCCGCTCGCACGTCCCGCGGCTGCCCAGTACCCAGCAGACGCCGCGCTAGCCTGATGAGGATCGTGTGTTTCGACTGCCGATAAGCCGCTAACCCGCGCCTTGAATCGCCGATAGTGTTCTTCGAGCCACAACAGAGCCTCTTGGAACGAATAAAATTGCAATAGTATTCTGGTGAAAAGACTAAAGCAAAGTTGGAAGAACAATGTTCTAGATTTCTATTGATGTCTTGAATGATTGAATGGATGAAAATAACATGAGGGAAGGGCCTTTATATAGGCACAAGATTTGTCTAAGTCTAATCTACCTAGGAAAATAATAAAGCAATAAAATATTAAGTATCCTAACTAATCTAGATATCATAGAGCATTAAGGAAACTAAATAAGTAGGGATCTTGAACTTTTCTTGCACTCCAAGTAACCCCAAGCCGCCCTTGGCACGCTGCCCGCGCGCGCTGCCCTGCTGCCCTGCGCCCGCGCGCTGCTGCCCTG